>JAABNX020000106.1:12912203-12929291 GCA_015163995.2 Mormyrus lacerda | reverse complement strand
TGCCTCTTATAACTACTCGCTGCTTCCTATCTGTTAACCAGTTATCAATCCAGGTCGCTACAGTTCCTAAAATACCTATCGCTTTGAGTTTGAGGAGCCTCTTGTGGGGGACAACATCAAAAGCCTTTTGGAAGTCTAAATAAACATACAGGTACATATACTCCGGGGCGTAGCCAGAACTTCTGGGCCCCCTAACAAAATGTCACCTTGCCCCCTCCCAATCAAATAAAAGTCCTGGGCTCTCTGAATCTGCCAGGGTATCCATGCCCCTCCCGGTGCCCTGCATACGCTAATGCTAAATCCATACAATTAGAAAATATACCAACTATTTATTCATCATGAGCGGTAACGGAGGACACACCAAGGTTATTGATTGTTAATTTATTCTTCTGCTCAGCAATAAACAGCTGCAGGAAATAAAAAGACAAATCATCTGGTATGAATGGTCGCCATCAGTAACCACAAACAAAGATGGCCACCATGCCTGCAGGCTGACTAGCAGATGGTGCTATTTACATCGCTTTCTGAACCACTGCCAAACAGGAACAAGTGTGAAACCGTTTAAATATTCAGCTGTACAGATACCAGCACTTCAATACCAGCGAGAGGGTCTCTTGTTCTCTTCCTCAAAAGAAAGCACATTAAATGTCACAAACCTTCTGAACAGGCTTAAATAGCAGCAGATGCCTTCACCGCCTTAGCGTGGATCATCACGACATCGGACGGGTGGGAGGCAGATGTCGTGGGCGAAATTAAGCTTCAATAAGTGTACAGCACACACTCCGGTGCTCTAGATCAATGTTTCCCAATCCAGTCCTTGGGCACCTATAGACAGTCAGAAGCAAAAATGTGGACTGCCTGGCAGGGAGCAAAAATCTGGACTGACTGTGGGTCCCCAAGGACTGGATTCGGAAACCCTGCACTAGATCTCCCAGAACTCAATAATTCAATTGCGGACAGAAAGCGAGCTACTCAGAACCTTGCCAGTCTCCCAGGTCAGCACTGAATTGCTGACGTCTCACTGCCTGCATTATAGGATGCGGTTGCCAGACAAATTTAGGAAACCTTAAGAAGTAACATCACCAACATCAGTTTTACTGCACATTTGTGCAGCTCAGAAGCTAACCAGTTATCCATATCAGTAATATTCAACAAAAATATTAGCCTACCGCTAGTTATCAGGCAAAATGTCCACATTGGCACGCCACAATTTATACATAAATCTATATTTAAAGGAGTGGGGGGAGGCCAGAACCTCTCCCTGACAGCAGAGAATAGCATGGAGAGTAGCATATAAATACAATAATACAATAAAGTGCATATATGTTCTAAATATAGATGCATTAGACATGGATAGGTGTGGGCGAGCACTCATGAGGAGACATCATGCTCCTTCCACCCCCAAGCATGGTGCATGCGGCTACCAATGATCAGTTTCAGCCACTGATGCAAGTCTGATAACTCTCGAGGGTGGTGTGCAGCTCAGTGGGTTAGCACACTGCGCCCATGAACGCCATGTGAGGGATTCAGCTCCTGGAGTCAGCAGTGATGTCACTGTGGGCCCCCTGAGCAAAGCCCTTAGACCCAACTGCCCCAGGGACCGGTTTACCCTGCCTTCCCAATTCCAGGCGGTTTTGGATAAAAGCATCTGATAAACAGATAAAAGTCTTATCTTTTTGTTTCAAGACTGTCACCTCATTCTGAGGAAAAAACAAGATTTTACACTTTTAAACAAGGTACAATTCCTTGGTCATTTTCTTACCAGAGAAATCAACAGAAAGAGTGTGTTAAAAATTTAGAGGATGCTGCGACACACCCAGAAGAACAAGAAAGACCTGGATTTGTCCATTTTTTCTTGTCTGAATGTTGAAATGGGATTAAATTTGATTGGTTTACTGGGGCACTACCTAGAATGGTGCACTGGTTACCCATGGAGATGTCTACACTCTGAAATCACACAACAATAACAGTAACACTAATGAAGACGCATGACTGCAGAGCTGTCCATGTCATCGTGTGGGGGAGGCCGAGTTCCCCCGGCCACTTCCCCCAGCCTCTGTATTGCTTAATTGCCTAAAGGCATAGTCATAGAGACCGGGTTAGATGACAGGTAGCACAGCCTTAAGCCAGGGGGCAGGCGATGACGAAGGATAGATAATTATGGACAATTTGCTCACAGGAAAAGACTGACTGTCACACACACACACGCACAGACACATGGCCATGGCCTGAGAGGCCTCTCTGCATCCTGAACAGGAAGCAGCCCCCCACTCAGCCTGCAGGAAAAGCTGCCCCTTGGCTGTGCATCAGCTCTCACTGAGGGCACCTGCCATCCCTGCTGGCGGGATCCAATCACGTCGCCTGGCCTTAAAGGGCCAGCACAGTCCATTCAGAGGCTTCACTCACTCAGTTGCTGCTGTGTCGCCTTAACAGTCTAACTGTCGTCTTTCTGGGATTACCCCCCCACCCACCCCCTCTCGGTTAGGAGGACGGCAGCCACTCGGCAAGAAGAATGGACCTGCTGCTGCACTCCAGAGAGCTCTGTTCTCACCATAACCTTTAAACGCCTCACAGTGGGCGACTCACTCTCTCCAATCTTTGCCACAGGTCCAGTCCCTTAACCAAGGAGACTCCACGCGCACACAGAGCGCCCCCTACCTCAATCTCCTGCACCTGCTCCTCATTGGTGATGTACATCTGCTGCAGGGAGTCCTCCAGCTCCTTGTTTCTCTCCAGCAGGGTCTTCCCCAGCTCCGCTGCCAGGTGGAGGTCTGAGTCCGACAAAAAAAAAAAAAAAGTGTATGTGGAAGGGGGTGTATGGTTTGCAGGAAAGAGAATATGGGGGGTGATGTTAAGCTGTGCCGAAACCTGATATAAAAGTTTGAAGTCTTGATAAGATTTCCTGATCAGCTTGGGAAATAAAAATCCATAATCATACTGACATCAGTATGCAAATGATCGCTCAGAGGTAAGGCAAGGGCGCAATATTGACTGATGACTTAATAATTCAAATAGGGTGCTCACGTCCAGCAGAGCAGCACTCATGGGTCTTTTCCATTTGACTCAGCGTCACTGGGCTGTCATTCTGGGCGAGGCAGTGACAGGGGGCAGATCCCTCGGCAGACCCTACCCCCACCTCTCCAAGCTGCTCTTTATAAAACTCTCTGCTCCCACATGGAATGTCTCTGTGATCCCTGGCCGCAGTCAGCGATCTCCCGCGGAAAAGCAGCTCACACTCATTTGAGGCCCAAACTACTAAATGAGTAATAAATGAATGGCAGGTGTAAGAATGTGGACTTGGCCATTTCACGTGGGAGCATCAGGGCACATGGGCTACTTATGCTGAGTCACAGCCCTGGCTTCTCATCCTCAATGATAGGTAAAGGCTTTTATGTTCTTTGCTGTTGCCAGGATGTCCAGTCAGGCCTTCCTGTTTTGCTTTATTTCGGTACTGTTTCTCTCCTATTCTGCACTCTCCCTGTAAAGCCTGCTCCCAGTTAGCCCGATTCCTGCTTATCCCTGCATCATCAGCAGTGAGTATAATCAGCGTCACTGAATCCACAGGCAACCTTAGTCAGCACCGAGGGTTTGATGAGGGGCTCGACCCTATAACCTACCGGCCAAGTGCACTGGGTACCAAAAACACAGTATGGGTCACCCGCCCATGCATCAGCGACCAAAAGAGAGAGCGAGACACAGCAAATCTTGCAATCAGGCAACGGAAATGCCGGAACCATTGCCTGTCAGGAGATGGAGCCAATGACATGGAAACCAGAATGAGGGTCAACAGGACAGTGAAGCAATGGTCACATTTGGCTGAAAATGAACAGCTTAGAAGATGGATGAAAGCAAACCGAAAAAATTACCCAGTCTAAATTCTGTTTAGGTCAATGAAACGTGTCCAATACAACCCAGTCAGCAGAAAAAAAAACAAGCTCGAATATCAGTTTGTCGATTCGGCATCACTCTCTCCCGAGACATTTCAATATTCAATATTTGTATCTGCATTTCTGACATGCTACAAGCTGAATGTATATTATAAAAAATTATTAGAGTTGATAAAGAGAATTTGAGAGGATTAGCTAACCAAATTTATGCATACCGCAAACTGCTTACCGCATATCACACTTTCCAGTGGCTGTTTCACATCTCACACACATAGCTGCTTGATTAAAATTATATTATATTATATATATATTATATTATATATTATATTATATATATATATACACACACACACACACACACACACACACACACACACACACATATAAAATTTTATTTATATGCTTGCACCAATTGTCCTTCAGCAGTCTCAAAACAAATAAACATCCTGGCAACATGATTAATTCCCAGGATTAAATATGGTGACACACTGCCATGCTTAAGACATGATAACAAAAAACAGCACAGACACAAATAATTCAACAGCGGGGCCGAGAAAACAGTGAGCAGACTTAACTCTGGGGGGCCTCCAGGAAGCACCAAGGAAACATGCTAGTGGGCTTCATCACTGGTCAGACGGATTACGTGGGGTGCAGGGGGAGCAGACCCTATCAGACTCCCTCCCAGCAGCCATGGAGGATGCGGTTGGCACGGAAAGAGAGACAGAACAAGAAAACACAGGAAATCCAGACCACCACCAATAGGGGGTGCCAACACTGACATTATTAATTGGCCAACGCTAATGTTAATATTACGATTGCGATAATGCTAAAGCCACCACTTGGGATGTGGAACAGAAATTATTTCAGGCACCAGGAGACTAAGCCGGGCTCTTATCTTAATGAATGACACAAAAAGGATTCACTCACTCACACACACAGGGACAGTGTACCCTGAATGCCCTGCAAGCAGTAGGCTAAAGCCAACAAGAACAATGGTGATACAAAAAGCCCTATATAAACTGCACAATGCACTTTTACAAATGCACAGAAATGGCACAGGAACCAGAGAGCCACCTCCCCTGAGACCCCTAACACTAGGTCACCTGATGTGCCCTTACCAGCCGACTTTTGGCACATGGGACACACACACACACACACACACACACACACACACAGTGCCATTCAGCCTTCAGGTCACTGGCCAAACCATTCCGTCATCCTGCTCTTGAGGCGGGGTGCTGTTCACTGAAGAAGACACAAGGGGGCACTAGTGAACCAAACCGGATGGGAAGAGTGATGCAGAGTCCTTCAGCAGGTGAAAGGACCAGCAGGTATTTAATTTAGGTAATTTTTATTTGAAAATAATAATGTAAAGCACAGGTGAATCTCTGATAGAACCTAGCTTACTGTTCCAGATATGTGTCTGCGTGTACGAATGGAATGTCCAAAAAAAATTAAAAATAAATAATAATAAAATAGCATCCTGAAATAAGCATAGCTAAACGTGTCAGGACAGGCAAGGAAAAGCGCAATTAACAATCGATCGCATAAGCAGTGTGAATGAGCCTCAACAGTGAGCCAGGCAGACCCTGTGGCCCTTCTGCCGAAATGATCTGGAGTGAGCTGCACTGATGCAATTTATGCGAGGCTGCACCAGGTGTAAGAGCACGTGAGGACAGAGTGGCAGGGAGCCCAAATGTAGATCCGAAGCGGTATAGAACTGAATAATTAGTACCGTCCTTTGGAAGCAGGTGCTTTCAAACAGGTTGGTGGGACCTGCCTGTCCCCTTCCACCCTGTCCCCCATCGTCTGCTCCAAAATCACTGCCTGAGAAACCACGGCATTACCTGGAGTCCCCTAATCCGATTATACCGAGCTTATCGCCGCAGAGTCAAACGCGGAGCTCGGCAGGCATGTTGGGCCAGCTCACAGCAGTGCCGGCTGATTGTGGCTGGGAATGCCGAGAAACAAAGGAAGCAGTGTGCCTCACACTACGCTTTTGTTCTGGGCTCTTCCGCCGAGGACTCTCCATTCTTCACAACTGTCCGCCGACCCCGCGGCAGAATTTAAATAGGACACGCCGGTGCTGGGCTGTGATCAGAGACGTTGAGTCCACAACGCTTCGCTGAAGCCCTTCCGGTAACCAGGCAGGATGGGTGGTCATATTAAAAACATATGGGCACATGGGCCTCTTGGAATAATGTCTGTAAGGGAACAAAAGGTCATGTTCAGGAGATTTCAGACCACCGGCTCCTTCCCCTGCTCCTCCTCACATTAACCACAATCGAGCTGATTGATCGATGCAGTCGTCCTGGGGCCAATGAGCACCAGCAAAAAACAAAGTGCACCAGCATTGCAATGACCCACGACCTCACTTACACCCACAAATACTAAGCTGCGCGACCCAGAAACAGAGTCAGAGGCAGTTAGAAAAAGACACGTTTATTTTAAGTATGATTTTTTTCTAATTGAGGGAAGTGGGTCGCTAACACTTCATCAGAAAAGCAGCCTGAGGTGAACAAGAAAAATTAAATCAAATAAAAAAAAAAAAAAATACTGTGTCCTGCCAAACTGTACAAACAGAAGGTGCATAGTCGCACAGGATTGGAATCTGGCATCGTGTATATGCCTCTAGCATTACCTGCTTGCTCTGCAGCAGAATCCTTCATCCATCGTGCCAGGACAGTGAGGGACAATGCAGAGGATGTGAGGTGTTTGTAAAACGAGATGCTTCTCTAAAACTATGCAGTTTAAAGTGCCGGACTCTCAGAATTTTAAGAAAAGATGATCACTTTTCTTAAGATCAAGCTTGTGATTATGTTTTGACGTTACACCTGTGATCTAAATGTCAGTGAAAGATCGGTGCTGTTGACAGAGACTTACACTCATTTAATGCTGCAATTCCTTTACAATTCTGCAGTCCTTCCATGCCTGGGTTGTTTTTCCTCTTTGCAATTAACCAAATCATGATGTTTTTCCACAACTTTACAACCTCAAGCTGAAGTGTCCGTTGCAGTGTTTCCCAATCCAGTCATTGGGGACCCACAGACGGTCCATGTTTTTGCTCTCTCCCATCTCCCTATCAGACAGTCTACATTTTTGTTCTGAGCTGGGAGGGAGCAAAAACGTGGACTGACAGTGAGTCCCTGAGGACCAGATTGAGAAACATTGGTCTACAGAACAAAACAATTCCAGTTTGCTTTGTATCTGTGAAGGCCATCTGCAGCACACCATACTAACACACAGATGGCTGCCTATAAAAACAAACTTTCATTTATCATCCCTTCCAGGAAGCCTGCGTCCCCCCCTCTTTCCCGTAGCATTCCCAGGGCATTCTTCGTTCCATTCCAAGATACACATCTGCGTCTGCTCACTTTTCTGGGATTCGCCTGCTCTCTCGAGCCACGTTTCTAACTTAATTCCAAGCATCTATCCAGAGTGCCTGATTCGGCCCTATGCCTATCCCATATCTCCCATATCTGTTGAGGTGGCTCTTCTCCAAAGCCATCTTTGCGCCCCCGGGCTGTCGCTACATCATGGCAATGTCACAGTGTCCGTCAGCTCAGCACTTCCACGGCAGAGGCGATACCATCATGGTGGCTGATGCTGCCCGCACTGTGGTGTCAGAGGATGCACTGACTGCACAAGGGGGAGAGTAACTAAGCACTCCCTCCCTCCCTCCCTCCCACTCATTCTCTTTTCTCCCCTGCTACTCTAATAAAGAGAACATCAACTACTTACTGACCTTGGTGGAAATGGTTATAATTAGCCTGAAAGGACATGTGATACATTGGAGAGGATTGTGGGATACAGAAAAGCAAAAATAAAAATGAGAAGTTTTGTGCTACTGAACAAACTGTACATGATTTGTCTAAGATCACAGTAAATCAATGAAAGGTGTGTTATTACTGAAAGAAATGTTTTCAGTATGTGAAAATCCTGAAGCCAGATTCTGCATTCGCTAGATTAAAAATGAAACAAATGCAGACCAAAAATATCACAACTTCACAGTAAATGCACCCTGAGAAATCTCCCAAACTGTGGGTGTGTACATGCATTTCACAAGGCTGGGGTAACATACAATGTTTAGTTCAGTAAATGGTTAGATAAAAGGTGATATTTACCAGTTAAATAATCTAGGTAATTTGAATAAACACATTTGCAGGTTTAATTCGTTTGACCCCAAACCTCGCACAGTCCAATTTAGTGGCCTAAAGGGAAATATGACACATAAAACAGCCACAATTTCAATTTTCCTTTAACAACAGGCAGATGGCCTTTTAAAACGTATCGTTATATATTTTTAGCGGTTAATTATTAAATGCTTCCAGCATGTTGGTGCTTCATTCCCCCCAAAGGTGAACAACCTTTGAAAGTGAAGCAGTGCACAAGCACAGTACATTTTACATGAAGGTGATCCCGAAGAGACGGTAGGAGAACAATGAGTAGCGCGAGTATGAAGGACGCGAGTCGCTGCCACTGCACTGCCGAGATGTCAGCTGCGCGCGGGGCGGCATCTGCACCGCAGTCAGGGGCTTATCTCTAGACTGATTGCTCTACCTCCGCTTTTGCATTATTATTAATGGTTCATGTTCTTTTAATGTGTATTTTCCCCCAGATATAAGTAGCTCCCGTCCTTTGTCGCCGCTGCGAGGACGTCCAGGCTATGGGATGCAACAGTGACAGGCAGCTACGGGTGCAGCTCCGCGGCCAGGCCTCCAAACTCTGCTAACCAGCTAACTAGAACTAGCACCAAACATCGCTTAAAACAACCCAAGTCGTGCCGCACCGATGACTGTTTTGATGACAGGACGCTTTAATAATAACGCGGTTCGCTGTGGTTATCACCACGTCAAATGGAAACCTTTGTTTGGCCGCACGAACGGGCTTTCCCGGTGTACTCGAAGTACAATAGAGAGGCCGGCGTCAGCGAATGTCGCGCCAGTCTACATACCCTGCTCCAGGTCCTGTTGGTCGTACCATGGTTCCTCTTCCTCCGTCTCGAAATCCTCCATCCTGCCAGCACTGAGCATGGAGAGCAGCCGCCGGGCGGACGCGCGCACAGCAGCTGGAGGCGGAGCGTTTCTACGGGCAATTAAGAAACTGCTATGCTGCTCCCCGGCTTTCGCTGTTTAGCTCATAGTGTTTATTTCTGTTGGAAATCCTCTTCTCTCGTCCGCTCCTCGACAGAATCTTTGGATTTTCTTGTTTTTTTTTTTTTCTTGTAGTGATTAAAAAGGTGTCGGCGCTGTGAGGAAAGTGAACAAAGCCCGCATCACAGCCCCCAGATCATTGGGGCGAAACCGGGCGAGCAGCCGAGGATGAAACGACCGTCCTGACTTCGGAGGACTACACCTCCGCTTGTATAAAATATAATAGTAGTAGTAGTAATAATATAAAATGCAGTACTTTGTGTTCCTCAACGTCCAGTTTGCTCAATTGATCAAAAACAGTAAAATTACAGCGAAACACTGATCGCAATCAAAGTAACGCTTAACGGATTTTAATGTAATTGGCGGTCATGCGAAATGAAAGCAAACGTTTGTTTCCGTCCATTCGTGTTGTGTGCGCGTCTTAATCAGGAAAAAGTCCGGTAGGACTCGCGCTTCGCGATAGTTGCGCACCGCAGTCTCTGAGCTTGAAAAAGCGGACGATTTAAGGCTTTAAAAATGTATTTTCATAGGTCTCCAGCTGTTATCTCACTCAGCCCCCCTCCTCTCAGTGCTTTGCACCGATGTCTCCCTTTAGTACGCTTTCGCAGAGAGAGAGAGAGAGAGAGAGAGAGACTGACTTCATCTTTCTCATCCTCTCCGGAGTAGACGTGGCAGATACTGCAGCCCCCTCCTCCCTGTCACAGATGGAGAAACGCGGACGATCGCAATAACATGTTCTCTCTTCGATTATTATAGTCGGGAAAGTCTATGGTCCTCCTCTGAGTATTTATTGTTTAATCATTAATACCATGACCTAAGAGATTCACTTAGGCTCCCGGCCGATCTCCCGAATTGCAGAACCAACCAGCAGCTCCTATTTTGAACACTGTAATCATCTTGCCTGGGATATTTGAGTAGAATCATTAATGGCCATTAGCCATGCATTTCCTGTTGAAGAACTAAACCGTGTAATTTGTTTAGGCTTCTTATGTAGCCCATGTTAATGATTTTCCTCAATTCTGTATGTCTTGATTTTTTATGTCTTGAAGATATCAAACTGAATTAAATTCCTGTTTCTATATATTTTTAAAGTTCATCCTTCTATCAGTTCCCTAATGTGACCGTTGTGTGAAATATCTCAACTTTACTGCCATTTACTGTGAAGTAAACCTAAATCTTTTTTAAAGATTTTACTTGAATTCATTACTACATTCAGTCATTTACTGCAATTAAAAGTAGTACTGTACTCTTACAGAAATTACCAGTGTTGGGCAATGTCTCTTAGCTTAGCTGGCACCTTTATCCCAGGTACACCATACCCAAGGGCACTGATAAACATTTTGGGCCCCCAAGCCAGTCAGGTCAGGCTGGTACAGCACGTTGCTGCATCCAGCACATGATGAAACCAGCAATACCCAAGGAATCTCTGAAAAGACAGTACCAATGGAGTGAAGTCTTCATCTCAGTTCACTGGATCGCGTCCATGTCTCACAGCCATACAGCAAGACAGGGAGCATCAGGACTGTAAACACTTGGACCTTTGTCCTCTTACAAAGACATCGGGAGCACCACACACCCCTTTCCAGTAGCCTCATGACCCTCCATGCTCACTGAATCCACCTATGAATATTCACATATGAAAATTCAGCAGAGACATGAATGTCGCTACCAAGGTAAGTGAAGCTCTCGATGTGGTCGACATTCTCTCCACAGATAGATAAACTGCTGATGACTGTGTCCAAGAGGCCTGGATCTTGGTTTTTATCCAGTACATTCACAATCCCAGTCACTCAGACTCCTTGCTCAGTCTCTTGAGAGTCCTGATCAGAGTCTCCAGAGACTCCATTGACACGAAGATCACAACATCTTTGGCAAATTCAGATCAGTGAATATTTCTTTGCTTACAGATGCCCCACAGCTGCTAGACTACATGACCTTGCCCAACACCCAGTCCATGAAAGCGCTGAACAGAATAGGAGCAAAAACACACCGATGATGAACCGCAGAATCAACAGGGAAGAATTCATGATAGATAGAATGCATGATAGGCCATGATGTCTAGCAACTTCAGGGAGGATCTTGCAAATCCTCAGGATATCCCACAAGGCAGCTTGATCAACTGAATTTTATGCTTTACGAAAATCGACAAAGGCTGTTAAAAAACATTCTCTCAAAGTTTTGCGTTTGTATTTGATGAGGACCCTCAGTGCCAGTATGTAGGTTGCTAGACCATAGATGGTGTGTCACTTGTTCGCAGATCCCCCTAACAAACACCTCCTTATCTGTCCTCACATCTGTTCTTCTCAGTTCCCGGTACAGACCGGATTTGCCATCAAGCTGTGCGCTGCGACTCCCCTCGATAATATCCAGGGTGCTCTGCAAGATGAAGCACCTCCTGGGAGCACCAGCAACACCAACACAACCCTAAGCAACCAATCCAGATTTTTTTAGGGCTTGTTCTGTTACCGTGTATATTATTGTCTCTGCCATTGTATTCTTCGAGTTACTGGATGCCTTAATCTCCATTTAAAGTTATGTTTATAAATCACAAAGTACAAATTTATCCCTGGTAAAATACAATGATTTAACACAATATAAAAAGAGCCTTAGCATAACAGAAGCCTGTCAATTCAGCTGACATTTATTCATTATTGTGTTCCTCAGTTAAGTAGTTGGGTATTTCATTGAATTATTTCAAATAAATTACATTTCTCAAGGGTACAAAGGCAGGGCCCCTCCCCCTTCTTTTATTCTCTTAGCGTGCCACTTGATTCATTTATTACAGGACTCCCCCTTCATGCATGGCACTCAACCAGAGGGCAATATAGACACTCACATAGTCAACAGTACATCATAGGTGAGAGGAACCCAATTTTTCATTCTCTGAGTCTCCTAACGCAGCATAATGTCAGGCCTTTATCTTAGTACATCAATCCTGTTCCCTGCTATGTCTTACAATTCAGGTGATCACAGTCAAATATCTTCAGAAAGTCTGAGGGCTGCAGTTCTGGTTTCTGTTAGCATCTCAGGATGAAAAAGAGTAGAGGCTTGCAGGAAATTTGGAAAGAGGGCAACACTAGTTATATCATTTAAAAGCTAAGAGTACAGAGGCCTCACGTCAGCAGGGTCGGGATATGAATCCCACCCACTATGTGTATGCAAGGGTGGCATTTTCTCTCTGTTTCTGCATGGAATCCATTCCATGGTCTAAAATCCTGCAGTTAGGTTCAGGGTATCAAATTCCAGTCCTGGGGGCTGGAACCCTGCGCAATTTTGGTTTCCCGTCATTTAACACACCTGATCAATTCCTTGCACTTCCTTGTGGTAATTATCACACAGCTCTTGAGCTGAATATTTTGTGGTGGAACAGGGAAGGAACTTAGCTATACAGGGCTGTGCCCCCCCAGGACTGAAGTTTGACACCCCTGAATTATGTGATATGGAAAGCAAATCACTAAATATGACCACTAGGTGGTGGTATTTCGACAAATATGTTAGTTTCAGAATTATTTATGCACTGTACTTTTCACTGAATTGTTTCTAGGTTAAAATATTAGTCTTGTACTCTGATTTTTGTTCTTATTTATAATAAATTTTACAGTACAGGTGCATTCATTAATGCACTTAAGCAGTGTCAAAAGCCTTAATGATTGGATTCAGTTAGATAAGTTACCCTGCACAGCTGCAGTCTGCTTTATTGCTTAAAGAGCTCATATATAATACTTGCAGTGACAACACTTCTTCCATATATGGGCAGTGATGAATACTGTTAATCCAAAGGGAGAGCTGGGAGCTGATGTCAACAGAACACAGCGGAGGTCACACTCCCCAGAATTCAGAATGAATCTGAAGCCTCGAGGAATCCGCAGTGGGGTCTCTGCTAAGAAGTATGTTGCTCACCCCCCCCCCCAGCCCACAGAACTGTCCTTCTTGTCCTGTGAAGCTTGTCGGAATTTACATCAACTTCTACCATTGTGTATTGTCATAATATTATAAGGGAAAAGTGTTTTACTTTTTTCCAGAGAAATGTTTCTCATGTTGCAGTTGAACCGAATTGGATTTGGATTATTATATTCTTTTTTAAGTGCTACACAGAAGGCCATGGCAGCCCTAATGGTTCAGGGTTTCAGTCATTCTGTGCAAGTTGCAAATCTCTTCCTGTCAGAGTTTCCTCCGGTTCACTCATGCATTTTGACAGCATCAGATACTGTACTCACTGACTCCTTGAGCATTTCAGGTCATTCTCTAGACTTGAACCACTTATATTTCAATAAAACTGGAAAAATGGAGGGTGATATAAATCTTTTGACTGGTAATGTACATTTTGTAAAACACTGAACCAGCAGTTGGCCTCTATTTTTTAATTTGGGAAGTTCCATCCATCTATTTTCTGTACCTGCCTATCCTATTCTGGGTCATGAGCCAATCCTAGAAGCTATGGGTACAAGGTAGGGAATAACCCAGCATGGGGTGCCAACCTAATGCAAGGTATATGGTACGTACACCATTCACAATTTAGTAGCTCCAGTTAACCTCAGCATGATCTTGGCTGGTAGGGGGAAAGCGGAGTACCTGGTAGAATCCCCCTAATGACCTGAGGAGATAAATGCCACACACCTGGAGCCAGAGTAAAGACTCAAACTCCACTCTTAGAGTTCTCAGGCAACAGGACCAACCACTGCACCATTGCATCACCCCAATTCAGAAAGTTTCCCATTGGAATTGATACCAATGTCTTATACAAAACATAGTTAAAACATGAATGTACACCTCAGTCTTTCCTCAGTCTGAATCGAGACTCATCTCCCATTCTGTTGTGGCTCAGGCCCCTTTGGTACTTTGTTCTAAAAGTAATTGGGGAAATTTTGCCAAGTGACTCATGTTTATGAGTTGGCATTAGGTTATCTGCATGATATCATGCTGTGTCTTAAGATCTATACATTTGAACAGTACATCTATTTATTCATGTTCTTATACGTGTTGTTGGCGCTTGAGTGGCGCACGTTGCAACACCAGGTAGGGTGAAAACACCGGAGACAGGACTTTATCAATATTCAGTAGGGGGAAGCAGAGAGAGAAAGGAAAATGGTAAAAGAAGTCCAGGATTGATTAACCTCTCACACATTTCGCTTGAGTCTTGCTAGTGAATCACAAAACATGTTTTAAGAACATGGCTGTCATCAGTGACACTGAAGATGTAACAAATGGAAGCTCCACTGGAAGCTGAAGCTCTGGAAGTCTATTACTCTAGGACAGTATTTGTCACACACAGAATTAATGAGGATCCAGGAGAGAAATGCACATTTCTTGAGCTGTCCTCAGATCAGTGGTAATACGCATGTCTCTTATGATGCGGTGTATGTAGGTGGCTCTTTTCGGTCAATCCAAATGTGATAGTAGAAGAAGAATATATACAATTCATTATCACACAGATGTGTGCCTGAAAGTCCTCTCCCCAAATATCCACCTGTTTTTACTCGCTTTCTGTCACGCCCAGCGCCGTCCGATCCTCCTGTGTGCCATGCCTACCTCGTTACCTTGTGTTTATGCCAGATTGTTTCCACCTGTTGCTTGTTTCGTTCAACCTGTCTAGTGTATTTAGTCCTTGTCAGAGTCAGTCTTCCCCAGTTCTAGCATTGATGTTGTCTAGCGTAGTACCTGATCCTGTCCTGTCTGCCCGTTTATGCTCATTAAAACCCCGGTTATTGGACTCCTTGTCTGAGCTCGCCTGTTATTCCGATCGCCTGCCTCATGCAACGTGACAGCTTTCATCATACTGATATATGTATTCCAGCAAGTGTATTTTTTCTTCTATGCAACAAATTGGGTGTTGGTTCTGAATGACTTCTCTTTATTTACTCCTAGCGTGCTGGATACTAGAGGTGAAATAGGTTTTTAAGAAGCCTGAAAATGCCTTATTTGTTAGTTTCCCTCATTTATCCATTACAATTAAAATCCTGGACCATTAAATGTTTCAAGATGTTGCTTGACAGCTTGTGACAAAATAAAGCAAGTAACAATGTTGGTAACAGGGCTCAAAAGTTATAACATAACATGAGATGATATATGTTTATCCATCCATCCATATTGATTATCCATAATGAATCACAGTTAACTTGGACCCAGTCATAAGTAGTAGGGGACCTCTGCTGTGTTATCAGTCTGTAACAGTGTTCACACACACTTGTAATGACACACTGCAGGCAGTTATTGACACAAATGGTTTCGGGCTGCCTGCAGAAACTGGAGTACCCAGCAGAGGACTGCACAAACAAAATCAAACTCTCACTTGCAGAGGTCTTACACTACATCGCTAACCATGGTGCCGCAATAATCCCATATATACATAAAACACCAATATTAATGTATCCCCCTAAATGGGTGGAGACCTCAGTCCCTCTAATGCTCAAACCAAAGTTACACCTAAAGTTGCCCTAATGTAGGTGATATATATCAAATTATTTTTTTTCCATCCAAGAATGGTGTTATGGTGACTGTGACTCATGTCTGAGATTAAAACAATATCATGTGCGGGGAAATGGAGAACAAGATTTAAAGTATGCAGTCAGAGTAATGAGTGAAACGGTGGATGGACATTAGCATTAGAGTGAGAATGACGTCAGACTCAGCATTGGAAAGATTCTGAGTGGAACTAAAGTCCAAAAGGGGAAACTGCATCAGGATGACATTATTCATAACCAGGACTACTTAGAGAACTTTAAGGTACAATTGGTTTTGGTTAGTCACAATTTGCCCTCAGCATTGGTATATGAATATGAGTGCAAATGCATCGCTATAAAATAAGGTCGCTGACTTTCCTAGTACACTTTGCTTAGAGAAAATGATTCATTAAGAAAAAGAAGATTCCGCCGGTGATGTACTGTACCTACCATTTAGCACCTGTTTACAATGTTGAAAAGTTGCAAACATAAATTGGATTAGATTACTCAGTGTACCTGAATCATTTGGCTGGCAACATACTGATTTAGAAAGTGATACTTAAGCAAATTAACTACATGCAAAAAGCATGTCTAGCAGTGTGAAGAAGTAACCCTCAGAGCTGCTGACTTTGGTCAGCTGGTGTGACATTTTCAATTCGAGGCAAGTCTGCACACACATTTACATTTACACACACATGCACATGCATTGCCATGTATGTAACAGTTTTATTACATTGTAAATAATCTATAATCTATAGGTTTGCAAACTGCTCTAGCACTTTTGATGTAGCTAATTTTAGGTTTAAAAGGGAATAACATAGGTGTCCTGTCAGATGTGACCCTGAACCCTGGAAAGTACCCAGTTTTGTTCAATTTACTTTAGAGATACTATGTAGTTTTTCCCCCAACATATGTAGAAAACTTTTTCTTTTGCAGCGGAATTATTGCACTATGTAGTCAGTGTATATTAATTTAAACTTCCGTGGGTTGGTGAGGGATGTTGCACTACGCCAGTCTAAATTTGCAGTTTTTTCATTGTTTATATCCTGTGGCCTACAAACAGTTTAAATGCAGATCGAATGGTCAAAACATTGTGTTTGCAGAAATGTGCTAGAGCCGCTGAGCAAAGGAAATGGGCTGGAATGATAACTAGTGTGCATGCCTGGTCCCTTGGGCACGCGAGACTGGGCCTCCTGAGTCATGCTGCATGGGAAAATCAGATAGGGAGGGACTATTCACACTAAGAACTATGTAAAAAGCAACTGATAGTGCCACACAGAAAGTGATACTGCACATCAAAAAGCTGAATATCATGCACCCTGCCCTAGTTTCTGACAATTAGTGATCTTAAAAAGGGTAAACATTTATGCAGCCTAATGCTACACCAAATTCAGGGATGTAGCTAGGGTCATTTGTTCATTGAACTAAAATCACTGGTTCAAAATGACACAACTTAACATCAATTGATACAACTGCTTAAAATGATAAGTAACTGTTGCATTACTCTTCAAGCATAGCTTTTATGAAAATTTATTAATAATAGTCTATGTTTAGATTATGACAGTTTCAGGAAGGATCATTTGATACCAATTAGCACAGAATATGACC
>JAABNX020000106.1:12885299-12899044 GCA_015163995.2 Mormyrus lacerda | reverse complement strand
TCCCTGGCTACTGACCTCCCTGCCTGATCATCGACCACGACTTCTGCCCCACGTTTCTGGTTTTGTTCGCCTCGGCTTGCCTCCAAGAGGAGCTCGCGGGCTACGTGTCTCCGCTCCCCTGCCGGGGACGGCAGCGCTTCCCATTACGGAGCGCACGGGAAGCGCCGTTCTTGTACTGTCGCTTGCCTTATTAAACTTCGGCATATCTCGCATTCCTGGGTTTGTGCCTCTCTCCTCCTGTCGCGTTACAATATATATATATATATATATGTGTGTGTGTGTGTGTGTGGAAGAGTTTTTATCTTGCCTGTAAACCATATCATATACATTTGCCAATAAATTTCACATTTACAATGTTTAACATCCACCCAATCAATTCCCAGCTTCTCATCCTGGTCAAATTTATGAGGTAGTACAAATTTTACCGAATCTTAGGTAGTACAAATTTCAAGTCATATTCAAATATAATACTTCTATTAAAAACGCACTAGTGAAAATGCAGATTTGTGAACATCCTGACATTAAAGTCAATAACAATAATACAATTCAGTCATTCATTCATTCAGTTTCCAACTCGCTTTATCCTATTGGGTCGCGGGGGATCCGGAGCCTATCCCGGAAGCAATGGGCACGAGGCAGGGAACAACCCTGGACAGGGGGGCAGCCCATCGCAGGGCACACTCACACACTGTTCAATAATACAATTCTTAGTAGAATTGCTAAAATTGTCCTGTGGTCCCAAGCTAAATGAACAATATTGAATCTCTTTGTCAGTCTTTCAATAAACTACAGTTATACAACTACTTTATTGCATAACCACATCAATAAAACCTAAACTAAAAACCGAGTTTTCGCGTTTCTATCCTTTACACACGTGCAAGGGTCAGCTAAAGCCCTCAGACTACGCAGAACTGCTTTCACACCAACTTCTTCACACCTTCATTCTGAAACTTATACTGGATCATCTCGTGAGAAATAGTATGGAAGCATCAATAGTAACTTTTAGCGCCCTTAAATTAAAACAAACTTATAAATACCATTCTTTAAATTCAAAAGACTTCAAAGACTTGAAATTCGGTTGTACGTACTAACATTTTCCTCGTCTCCCTAATTCAAAGCTATATACCACCACCTACAGTAAACTCTCTTGATATTGCCCCTTACGTCATATTCAAGATCGCAGACATGCGCACAAAGCGCCGTGACGAGTTTCCTGTGCGACTCTAGCAACAATGGCGAGCGGAAAGAAAAATACGTTACTGTCTTCTTTGGCGGCTTATGGGGACGATTCGGAGCAAGATTCTGACCCAGAGACCGAGGAAGCAGGTAGCTGATTGGGATCTATTTAGTGACATCTGGTTTTCACTTTCATTTATAATTTGAGCGAATGGTTTAAAAATTCGGAACTTTTCTTTGCACCAGGTAACTTTGCCATATAGTTTACAGTATAACTTATGTAACATTCCGGTGAACTAGCTTGAAAAGGTAAAACAAAGAAGCAATAATAAGTCATATAGAAAGTAAAAAGGTGAAAGCATTGTATTCAAATGCTACTGTTTTAAAACATGATGTATAAGTATTTAACTTTAGGAAGCAGTCTTGTATGTCACGCATTTACACAGCAGTCCGACTAATATTGGTGCAGAGAAGCGTGGTAATTAAACTTTCCTTTTGTGAGTAAAGCAGCTTGATAACATTTTGTACATTTTTATGGGTCAGAGCCAGGCAACACACTGTAAACAGTGCAGGCTCCTTACCAGATCCAGGTACCGACTGTCTTTTGGCCAAACGATACCATTTTAATGGTAGTGATATACTTTGAAAAGCCAGGTAAACACTGTCAATACCGGGTAACCTGCAGCTCTTCAAACTTCGTTTGGTTCCTCCAAGTATGAATACTGCACTTTGATCATTTTTCCTACATTGATGGAGCCGAGTAATTAACCTGTGAATGAATGCGAATGTATTTTACCGAATGGGGCTGATTTCACATCTGAACGCTTGTGTTCCTTTCTGGCAGATTAAATTTAGTTAATAACGTAAACCATATCACATACATTTGCCAATAAATTTAACATTTATGATTCTTAACATCCACCCAATCAATTCCCAGCTTCTTATCCTGGTGAAATTTGTGACGTAGTACAAATTTGATCATTTTAATTTAGTCAGTAATTTGGTCAGATTTAAATTTAGTCAATAATATGACAGTAATTTAAATTCGAGTTGTTGAAGCAAAACTTTTAAGGTAGATAATATGGAATGTTTTGCAGAAATTTAGCAGACATAAGTTTTAGTGCTAAAGATGGAATTTGTTTTTCTTGGTTGTTCAAGTGATCACATCTGGTTGTTTTGCTTTTCTAATGTGCTGCTGACTGCTGAGCCTGTCGTTGCTGTTCTAATTTGAATGCGTTCTGTCGTTCTAGAGGGCCTTGGAGGTCTGGTGTCTGCCAGCTATGGGGAGGGCGATGTGGGCCATATGGAAGATGGAGATGACAAGGGCTCTGGCGACGAAGACAGTGGGGACAGCTCCAGGAATTCTGTCAGTCTACACTTTTGTGAACAGCTAATATACATTATTGAGCTCTGTTTGAGAACCTTAGTGCTGTCAGTGTTTTTAAAGACTGGGCAAAGGCAGCTTGTGAAGTCAAACACCCCCTTACAGCTCAAGATGCTGATTATTAATTTTCCCTGCCCTGGTTCAGTCTGTGCGATTTCTATCCCTAGTCAAAAGACATTTTGAGACAAATTCAGTTAGACTGCCATTCACTTGGTTCAATAATTCTGCTTTGCCAAGTCCTGAAGCAGAAAAATATAACAGCAGTATTACAAGCATACGACTTTGCTGCAGTTTATTACCATTAATTATAATAATTCTTGGGCAAAATTCTTTATTAGTTATATTATAGATATAGTACTAGTCTGTATAACAGAATTAAATGTGTACTCACAGAGCCTAGGTGTTATAACTGGGGCAAGTCTTTGTGAACTGAAGGAATGTGGCTTTTTTGTTAAGGAATTTTCTGTTCATTGTCATACTACCTGTTTGTTTTTAGAGTTTTTTTTTTTAAATCAGACCTATTGCACATCTGTTGTAAGAAGGTGCTGTGGAGTCCTGTTCTGAGCTGTATGTGACTGGAGGGCAACTCTTTCAAGTGCTTTTTTTTAATATGAAAAACAACCTGTTTTGGTCATGTCTTGCGTTTTCCTTTTATTTGTTTAGCATGCACTTTTGTCCCAATATGTACTAGTGCATCAGGTGATACATAACAAGCATACAGATATTAAGAAGCCAATTAGCTACCAGGTAAAGAGCTATCGAAACATTGCTTGAAAACGTTGCGTTTGGAAAACAGTACAAAATGTAGTTGAGATCCTCCCAGCCTGACAGTAAATATTAATTCTAGTACCTTTCCTCAGCACTTAATTTGACAAATTAGGCATTTAGGTGCACATCTAGAAATTGATTGTGTTGCCTCCATTGACTCAAAGTAGCAGTGATTCCTTAAAACTCATTATGTTCCTCAGCTGTAACATCACCTGTGTCATTTTCTCTCACTGGTTCTAACTCTTTAAGTACTTTGAATATTGGTCATTTTAATAATGTGCAGCCTTGCACTGCATTGCAGGTGGTATGTTTTTTTTTTTTTTTTTTTTTTGCTCAGCATAGCTGGAAAATCGTTATAGCTTTCTGGATAACTGATAGCTGTTAAGGATTTGGGAGGAGCTGTAGTTTTAGGAATTTAAACTTGCAGCCTTTTAGTAGTCACTGCATTGTGGAAGAAACAGTTTATAGCAGTGTTTTCTAATCCAGTCCTTTGGGACCCACGGTCAGTCCATGTTTTTGCTCCCTTTGTGCTCTGTTTCTGTCCTCTGAAGAGGGAGCAAAAATGATGGATGGTCGGGGTCCCCAAGGACCAAATTTGGGAAACAAAGGCGTATAGTATCTTTGATTCATGCTTCAAGGGATCACTACCTCTCTCTCCCCCTGTTCGTGGTTCTTGTTTTTAACCCTTTGCATTCTTGTCTTTATAGGAAGGGGACGAGTCAGACCTTGAGGGGGGAGACGCAGATGATTTGAAGGTATTTGGAAACCCACTGGTTGGTGGCCCCGGTAATATGGTCTAAAATCGGAGTGGGGCTGGTGGGGAGCTGCAGGCTTTGCCCTCATGGGGGCAGCCTGTAAAAATAAAAGCTGATGTAGAAAATGTCCACTAGAGGGAGGCACAACTTTAGGCTTTGACATCCCCCTGGTACTCTCTTCCTCCACTTATTTTCCGCTGGGCGTCAGCTAGTCTGAGACTATAATGAATTGTTAGCTATGTGTTTTTGCTACAAGGCACTTGTATAACCGAGGAAAGGGTACAAATTAAATACTAGAGAAGTGTTTTGGAGTTAATTGTATATTCTTTGAACCTTGTCATAAATACGGTCATGGAGTGTATTTGTTGGAGTTCTGTTTTTGAGTTTATAATACTTCTGTTTTCCATCCACCTCTATCAGGCAGTAAGAGAGCCTTGAAAGCAGTCATAAACTGGCAAGGTGAAACTTTACTGTAGACAAGTTTACACTTCATACTGTGCTCCATCTTTTAAAAAAATTATAAATTGCTGGTCTTGCACATCTAAATTTCACCATTGTGCTGCAGGAACATAATATCCGTAAGAACGGTTTGATGGATGTCGTGTTGCTCTAGGTGTTGGCGGTGGTGAACTTTATAAGCTGTAACCGGGCAGCTGCTGTTGGGTCAGATTGCAGGACCTTGAGATGCGGGAGTATCTATGGCCATGCTGTTGTGGCATTTATACCGCTGTCAGTCTTTGTATACCAGTGTGGCTTGGTTAATTAAATTAACACTTTGTCCAGTCAGTTGTATCTTCATATGCAGAAACATTGTGATGGAGTTTTCCTGTCGGTCTGGAACAGCATTTTGCTAAAGTTTCTGGATGCGGGCTCTTATATTTAGGTAAGGTACTTCAGCATGAGATACTGCAGTGGAAATGCTAAATTCCTTCTATGGAATGACTGAGTGCAGTCAGATTTAAGCTTGGTAAGGTAAATATGGACCTCCTCAAAGTCTGGCGCCTGGAATCTCGCTTTCCTGGCGCTGCGTCATGTACGGGGATGCGTCTTTTGGTGATGACATCAATCACCCAATTATTATTTTCGGTACCTTGGAGATTTAGGCATGCTTTGGTTTGGTGTCTGTTAAGTAAGCGACTGCTGGTTTTGAAAGCTTTGTCTTACAGCTTTGCAGGGTCATGGATGAACATGAATCCCAGCCCTGTTGTGTAGTTAGATACACTGGACCTTTGTTCTGAACATCTCTGTAGATAATGACGGTCTCATCTTTTTCTGCTGATTTCAGAAGCGAGGACCCTTTGAATAGAATGCTGTGTAGAGGTAGAAGATCTGTTTGTGGCTTGGTCAGGGTATTTTACCTTGTTACGGCAATTGATTTCCTGCAGTTTGCCACTATTGACTAATCCAACATAACTCTTAGAACTGATTTGCAGAACTTTTTCAGTCTTAGTTTAAAGGGGCCTAATCCCTGGTTGTTGGTTTAGGCTGCTGTTTCGTGCTACTCTCCTTTCCATGTGGCAAACGTTCACCCCCAAATCCACCATTATGTAGGCCAGTGTGTAGCGTGTGTATACATATACACACAAATGTATGAGTGTAGTGCATCCATGGGTCTTAGATTATGGATAAATTCTGACCAAATACATCGCTGACTGCTATATCAGTGGTGGGTTTTGCAGCCCTTTGGTTGTTGTGTAATTACATGCAGATGACAAATGTTTGTCAGCATAAAACTTTGCCTTGTTATGGAATTTTAAAATATTTTAAGGTGCATGAGAACACTTAAACTGAATACAAGGGGAGATGTAATACCCAGGGAGTTGAGGTTTGATTCAAACAGTTTGTCCTGAAAAGCTGTTCCACTTGATGTCTTTGGTTTGCCTGAATGATGCCAGCTGGTGGTCAGGGTAGGGGGGTGTCGTGTCCTCAGGTCACATGTCACCGAGGCTAAGGTATTTGGGGTTGTTACAGACATTACCATCCTTTGCTCTGTTTAGGGCTTTTCATGGTGGTTTTGGAGATGGTGCTAGTGGGGGTTAGTATGAGGAGGGCAGTAAGACTGCAACAACTAATGGATTTAATCGATTAAAATCGATTATTAAAATAGTTGCCAAATAATTCAATAATTGATTAGTTGGGTCTATGTTATTATACACATAAGTACAGTTGCTACCTCTTAATTTGGGAGCAGTACGCTAACCAAAGCAGCGGTGGCATTGGCACCATTAAATGCGACCAACCACTATAAAAGAAAAAGGTGACAAGAACCAATGGCGTGCCTTGAGTAGCTTATGTGATGAATTCTGGAAGAATTGAAAAAAACGTTTAAAAATGGTGGAAGCGGACACAGCAGGGTCTTGTTTTAATTCTGCCAGAGTTTTTGGATTATTTTATGCAATTATTCAGATTACTTAACGCAAATCCTTCATTCAGTGGTATAGTGGAGGATAAATGCACCTTTTAAATTTACAAAACAGCGTTTACTCAGCTTTTTTGAGATCACTAAATAGTTACCCACTATTATAAATAGTTACCCACCGTTTTACTGCTGTGCATATAGTTTACCCACCTTATCCTGTTACCACTAAAGTCTATGGCGTTTCATGAGAGTGCAAGCCGGCACATTTTTAGCGTAAAATGCCGAAAAGGCTTTTTCTCTGCAATAAATTTTTACTTTGTCCGTAATAAATGCAGAGACACTCGCTTGCGTGCTCTCTCCCCCTGTCACATATGTGTATCAACATTAAATAACATTAGACAATTATTTGTGCTTTTACATTAAAAAACTGGAGTACTGAATACATTATCTAAAGCACCATGCTGGTTGCACTTCATTAATTCATGTGTATTTTATTACATTGATTCAGCTGCTAAAAAATTAAATTTTTTATACCCTTAATGTAGCATACGTTTGTTTATGTGAGTTGCTGAAAACAACCTTTGTACAAAGACAGACTAGGTTTTTAAAAATTGCTTTAAATCGAATCCCCCCCCCCCCCCCCCGATTAATCAAAAAATTAATCGACATATTCATCGATTATCAAAATAATCATTAGTTGCAGCCCTAGAGTAGTTGGATTTGAAAGGGAGCTTTTCAGGATCCATGCTTCTGTTTGTACAGACCTTACTGCTGTTGTCTTGTTGCACAAATTTGGGTTTGTCTGAGGCACTAGATCTCAGCTCAACTATACTGGTCTGGAATGGCCTAGTCATGTCTGATTAAAATAAATGGTCGAGTCTGTAAAGCCCATGCAAAATTGTTCTTGACTGAAAAAGATTGGAATAGGTGAAATGTAGCTTCTGTTCCTGTTTAACATTGTCACCATGGTTAGAAGGGACATTTGTGTTCCTATGATATGATATGGTATGATATGTAAGATCATCGTTGGATCCCGCATGATTACTTGTAAACTGCAGTGAATCCCAAGCCCGATAGTGGCTGTCAGTACATGTCGGAGTCCCAAATCCTAGCATTGCAGAAGAGGCTCATGATTTATACTAATTTTATTAAGGAGAGTTCAAAGAAACCTCATGCTAATACCCTGCATAGTGAGTTTGAAAGACACCTGCAAAGGCGTGCAGAGCATGATGGGACTTAAGGGCCACACCAATCCCTGAGGTACCACCCCCACACACTGCACCCCGGGCCACTAAATAACACAATGTCATATATGGGTTAAATGCAGAGGACACATTTCATTTCACTGTGTGCTGTGGTGTGTCAACAATGACCAACGCTTTAACCTTTCACATTCACAGGCTAATTACACAGCGGTACATTGTGAACCGTCTTCTGGAAAGGTTCTCTTGCGCAGTGTTTTTAAATACAGTGTGTAAAAGGCCAGCTACTGTTTTCTTATGCTGAAGTAAAGTTTTTAAATATTTCTATTTATAGTTGGGAAAATAAACCATGTGGATTGAGAAATGAATGTCTGGTTGGGGAAATAAGAGCGTAGGGACACTTTATCTCAAAAGGGAACGGCGGGTGGTGCGCAGTCCTGGGGGTGTTTGTAGCTTTCTGTGTTGGTGCATGGTAATGATGCAGTCAGTGTCACTAATTTCACACGGTGCCTTTATTTCAAGGCACTGGCAAGTAAAGGGGTTTTACCAGCAAACTGTTGTTTGCTGCCTGAAGGCTGCTTAAAGTAAAACATAAATCTGCTTTGAAAAACAGCCATGTTGTGTAGGTGAATCCCTGTGCCCCTCCCCAGCTGATGGTGTGTTCAGATATTCCTGTTTGTCTGATGTTGTATCCGCAGTCATGGTTGCTTAAAGCTGGGTCTTTCTTTCCTTTATTACTCCTGCCTTGTACTGTCATGCGGGACATCATTGTTCATAGCTTAAGGCGCAGCTTTTACATCTGAACCTGAACAAATCTCCGGTTGTATATGTGATACTTTAACTATTGCTAATGCACTTTCAGCTGCACATATATAATATGCCCCCAAGGAGAACAGCCAAGCCATGCTTCAAACAAAGGCAGAAGCACCAGAGAAGAGATTAATTTCTTCCCTCGCTTTACCAAGCAAGAGCTGGACATAGATGATTTCTGGGAAAATATATTTTGCTGTAATCGTCCAAGCAGAAAGCAGCCCCTTTTGTTTTCCTGATTTACAGTGCCCCTCCCAAGCCGCTCTGCCTGACCACCCACCACCTTAGCCCGCCACCTCCCCCTCCCCGTAACCTCACATGGTACGACCCCATTACTTTCCTCTGTTTACAGTGTTTAGATGTGCCTGCATAGTTGCTTGGCAACCAGGTGGCAGCACTGTGGGCTGTTTTGAGGGGTGTGTATTGAGGGGGGAGAGTAGTGTGGGTGAATTGAAGTGCTGTTCTCCTCTACTGACCCAACCTCTCCCTCCCACTCTTTCCCTCCCCCTGCCCTCCAGCTCAGTGCAAGTAATGATCCTGACTCCTTAGGTTCATGGCCTCCTAGCACTTTAATCCTATGGGAAACTGTAACTTCAGTTTACAATGGTATGACATTCGGACACAATACAGTTGAGGCAAATTACCTTTAATTCTAATCTCTGCCTGAGAATGGCAGTTTTATTTGGTTTATTTTTAATTACTTTGAAAAACTGCAGTTATTTTAATGCTTATTTCACTGGGACAAATTTGTCCCATCTTTCATCCTTGTGCTGTCATCTCCTCTCTTTAACCTCAGTGATAGTTTGTAAACATAAGGTGCTTTCTGTCGGAATGGATTGTGAAAAATGAGCCAATCTATGTTAAAGGGGTGCAATATAGGGTCTGGGTGCCCTGCATGAGTGTGGCTTTTGCTTAGTGTTACAGTATGTCTGCTTGTTAATGATAGCTCATTTTATAACATTCATAAACGTGTTTCTGTTTAGGGCAGCGCGGTGGCTCAGTGTGTGGAGTTTTCATGTCCCCCGTGTCATGCGGTTTCCTCCTGCAATGTAAATGGATTGCTAATAAGAGTCTCTGAATTGCTGTGTGTGTGTGGCCTCCTGGCATCTGCTGTGGGAGTGTATAATTCCAGTGCTAAAAGGCTCATTTTTAGAAATTAATCTATTTTTGATAAATATAATTATATATATATATATGACATACATACATACATATATACACACACACACATACACACACAAACACAGAATGTGTGAGAGTGTGTATGTATGTGTAATGGACTGGTGTCCCATAAAGAGTGTACCCCAGGGTTGTACCTTGTGTTGATCGGTTATGTTCCAGGACCCTCTGCTACCCAGTCCAGGGTAAGTAGTTAGAGGATTGATGGATGGATATCTACATTAACCTCCATCATCTCTACTAACTCATTAACTCAGCAGCTATTGAACATCTGGAGGATCTACCTGCAGGGATCCCGTAGCATCTTCATTGGGTGTTGTCTTTATGTTACCGTCCATTGAAGTGCTCTCTCCCGTAATCTGTCTTTCAGGAGATTTCGGAGGGTGAGAAGCGGGATCCCAATGAGCTGGTTGGTAAGTATACTGGAAAGGCTGTGTGAGGATGCTGTTCTTGTGCAAAAAAAAAATAGAAATTCCTGCCAGGTGACGATTCATTTACAAGGTCCTATGGATTATCCATATTCATACCATTTTTGTAAGTCTTTAAAATGGTACCCAGTATTGTAATAACACATGTTTTAGTATTTAGTCACTATTTTGTGGTAGCCTCACCATATTAATTACATTTAATTGGCTTTCGAGAGTTTGAGAGGTTTCAAAGGCCTGACCCTCTTTGGGACCTGCACAATCACACTGGGATGTTTTGGCCTGTGGGCAGATTGTGTTTGAATTGGGAGGAGTTTAAGAAGTCCTGACAGCTGTGTCGGCTGTTAATCATGGTGTTGGCACACGCAGGCAGGAGTGGCAGCTGGAGGCTCCGTGTCCCACCCCTGCTTTGATAGGATGGTAATCCAGAATGGCCTGGGAGACGGCAGTGTTTTCTGGCCCACAGAATCTAAAGAATGCGTAGCTGTGATATACTCACCTGTGGGGGCCTCGGAGGCTTAAGCCAGCAAGCTGGCGCTGAATGAGACGTCAGATGATTTTTATTTGAGAGATACAGAATCAGCCAAGGGAAGTGCACTCATTTGCACTAAATGACTTTTAATTTTGGATAATAACCGATTTGTTGCTCCTATGTAGCCGTTCATGAATTTAAAGTTAAACACCATATATGTGTCAGAAAAGACCAAAGTGTATCAAACTTGGGGATTCGAGTTAGTTGGCCTGTAGACATTTTAGAGTAGTATGAGAAATGACTCTTTGACGGACAGATTCGAACTGCTGCAATAAAACCCAAAGCCCACGGAGATCTGAAAAATTCAGAGGCATATTAATCCTTATTTGAATATAGCTCTGTCCGCTATTACGCCTTTGACGTCAGCCTACAAACTACTGTCTCAACTGTTCGAAAACAGGGTCACTATCTAAGCAGCCTGAGCCTCAGTCTCAATCTCAAACAGGCCCCCCGTTACCATGGTAGTGTGCCAAGAATCTATAGGAATCTGATTGCTGTGGAGATGGAACTTCTTCAGGGCATGTTTTTGGTCACATGCTCCTTGTTTTATTTGATTTAATTTTTTATTTTTTTTTGATTATGCTTTAGTACCAGAATTGACTGATTTTATTATCTGCTATTGCTGAATTGAGTTTATTTTTACCAAGACTGGGACCTTTTTTTTTAAACCAGTATACTGAGACCAGGGACTTCCTTTACTGTGCATAAATGTCACAAAAACATTTTTTTGTTTAGCATGAGTAAGTCATCTCAGAGTCACTGGAAGTGCATTTGTTTGATGTCCGGTGTTACCTGAATTTAATTTGTGAGGCCGTCTACCTAAAATGAACACAAAGGGCCCTTTGTTTGACACATTGTTGACCAAAGCCGGTACTGCCAGACAGCATCATTTGTCCTGCCACATGACCTGTGTGTCTTGGGCAATAGTCCCCATATCTTAATATCATAATTCCCAGTGATAAGGCTCTGTCAAGGCGTGTCTCCACCAGCGCTCCTTCAGCTGTGTCGATGGGGTGCTTGTACGTTGACGGACTCCTGATGAATGACTCAGTGTTGGGAGCACCCAGGAAATGAGTCGGACAGCAGTGGGAGGGGGAGCAGCATGCCGTGTGCTCTGACTATTTGATAGTATACCTTTGCTTTGAGTGGATGGCTGGGGAGCACAGGATGGACACCATCCCAACACTTTAGTATATTTGGTGGGCAGGATTCCAATAACCTGCTAATTAGCAAAGCTAACTTTTTGAAGACCATTTTGCTTCCACGAAATATAGATCCATTAACTGAAGTTTAAGTCTGAAGTTTAAAGGTCAAAAACATTTATAATCGCTAAAATCATATGTATTTTTTTCTGTTTGTTGCAGACACGCTCATAACAATCTATCTCTCATGCTGTTGGCTGACTGCATGCAAACACAAGACGTGATTGGTCTATGACTTTTCGTATTTAAGGTGCTTGGCTAAATGTGAGTGAATGAAGATAAAGTCCATTTGAACTGGGGTACCCTGAACTAAGGAATGCCTTTATCATGAAGGTGGATTTTTTTTTTTACCCTAGCTTAAATAGACTTCACCTTTATTAATTTGCCTGTACTCCAGACTACCTTAAATACAGCAAGTTATCTGGCTAAGCAAAAACTTCTACCTCATGATGCATGCTCTCAGTTATATTTTCCAGGTTCTGATTGACAGTTATAGACTAATAAAGTCCTGAATCCCTCCGTCCTAGTTCCAGGTAAATGGTGCCATGTTTCAAGTCCCCCAGTGGCTTCACTGAGGGCAATATGTCAGCATGGGCCAGTTGCAAAATAAGACTTCTCCGACAAAAATGCCAATATCTCACAAATGGAAGAAAAGAAAATTTCAGTGCAGATTCCTCAGACTCTACAGAATCCCACAGCAGTTAGGGTAAGTCCTAAATATCCCCTGCTAATCACTCTAGTCTAACAGATGGAACTTCAGTGTTAAACAAGTCAAAAAATTTTAGCCCTCTAGGTATGTTTTTAAGGATTCCAGAGCCAAAAACCAAACCTGAGCTATATCCATATAATAAAAGTTAGTTATTCTTAACTTCTTCCAAATTTTTTGTGGTTTTCAGTTTAACATTATCGAATTAGCAGGTTAGCAGCTATTGAAGCTAACTTTTCAGTTAGCTGTGCCCACGATTGTTACTAAACAGCCTGTGAGTGTGTCTAGGGTACTGTAGCACAACCGCGATTTCTGTCTTCTCTGAGGTTCTCTGGTTTTCTTTAAGCCCTTTTGCAAGCCACTGGCGAATGTTTGTTTTATTAATAAAATAATGTTGCTGGCATCAAATGTGTCATGATTCAGGTCCTGTTTGGAAATCGATCATAAAATTTTCCTGAACAAATGCAGTGGAGACTGGTTTCTATGGATGTGCACAGACATTCGTGCACTGGAGGAATGGAATTTCTGGTTAATTGCGTGCACCAACCAGAAAGGCAGAATGAAATGTTGGAATCCTCTCCTAAAGGTCTTTGGAGAGACTCTTGAACATGGTCTTTGTTCTCAGCACACAAAGACCATGCTGATTTGGGTGATTCTTGGCCTTTTCTTCTGTGTTTCTGTGTCCTGGTGTAACTGGTGCCTACGGCCAGGCTCTTGAACTTTGTGAGTTTGTGTGTGGTTACGGTGCCACTGTAGAAATGAGCCTGGAAAGTGACCCATCCTTCCTGGTCTCGCCTCAGGCCGGACAGGATGCTGTCTGGCAGTTTACACACATGTGAAAGCAATCTTTATTGTATTGTTCAACTGCACGATTGGGCTTCTGTTTACATTTTGGGTTTTCACCAACCAGGCTTGAAGCTGCGCTGTTTTATTTCCATTATCTTTTATTCAGTCCCTACTGTGTTTTTTGTGATTGTTGTAGCCAGAACGCTCGATTTTGTGACTTTTCTGAAAATTTTTTATAAATTGGCGGGAAGTTTTTAAACTATTACTAGTAAAGAAATTAATAGTAATAAACGGTAGCTAAAGCATGCAGCTAAAATGCTTTGGTCAAAATACAAACAGCATCTTGTCAGTCATGCAGGTGATTCAGCCTTTCTAGAAGATGCAGAGGGGCGGCATGGTGGTGCAGTGGCTAGCACTGTTGCCTCACACCTCTGGGGCCCGGGTTCGAGTCTCCGCCTGGG
>JAABNX020000106.1:12856757-12884919 GCA_015163995.2 Mormyrus lacerda | reverse complement strand
CCAGGGTTGTTCCCTGCCTCGTGCCCGTTGCTTCCGGGATAGGCTCCGGACCCCCGCGACCCATTAGGATTAAGCGGATTGGATAATGGATGGATGGATAGAAGATGCAGCTCAGGTCTGTACAGCACTTGCTGAGGATACTTTGCTAGTGTCCCAGCTTCTCCAAGCAGTGTTCTCAAGGTCGTCTGCTGCCTTTAGCATGCTTACCATGCCTTGCAGCAGGCGCTCTCTGCCGCAGCTGCATGCCGTGATGCATTCATCGCATCGGTCGAGAACTGATTACCACAGGGTTGGCTCTGCAAGAACAAGGATTCAGCTCACCAAACAAAGATTATGAAAATCTTATTTAAAGTCATCATCTGTACAGTACACAATACTCTGTGGCTTAGTTTGAAAAGCATAAAGCATAAAAAATGGATGGATTTCAAAGATAAGATAAGTGGGCAGGGTGTTGCCCTGTAACGATCTCAGAAGTCCGAGGGGGGTTTTCATACTGGGAGCTTTGGGGGGCTTCTGGTATTAGCAGCAGTGATGTGGGGAGGCTGTAGCTAGGAGACCACTGTTACCTGACCCACCTGTTTCTTTTTTTTCTCTTCTCTCAGAACGTGTTCTCCTCTTCTGTCGTCTGGCGTGCCCGATCAGGTTTAGAAAAAAAAGGATGAGTATTTTGCAACCCGAGGGCAGACATTATTCTATCTCCTGGTGTGAAGCTCACCGGGGCATGTCTGTGGCTGCTCTGGCTTTCAACCCAGGCTTTTCTCCAGCAGAGGGTGGGGCCTGGGCTGGGCCTGATGGGTCTGTGTTTTCTTCCCTCAGAGGGATGGGGTCCTCCTGGCGCCGTTTACCTTGGCCTCTGAAGAAATTCTTAACTGTCTGAGTAGGGTAGAGGTGCTCATTGGGTCTTGTCCATACATGTGAGATCTGAGGAGGTTGTACTGTGAACTTGGACAGACTTTAAGCGTGAACTTCACATTTTTGCACAAATTATAAGCGAGTAAAAGCTGATGTATGTTTACCAATCTTCTGTGCTCAACTTTCAACCAGAGTGCCAATAAAGTCAGACATTTGTGTAACAGTTACTTAGTCCTTGACTTTTAAAGCAGATTGTTCTTGTTTGCTTGTGTTAAATAATGATATGTGACAAGATGAGCATGTTATAGGTAAGAGAATGGATAGTGTGTGTTCTGTAGAGCAGTAATAAAAAGCTATTGTAACAAGCTCATCATTATTAGGAATAAAATTTAATGAGCAATACAAGTAAACACAGACCAGCCATGGTACTTGATTATTATGCTGGGGGGTTTAGTAATGTTTAAGCTGGAATGTTTTAAGACTATTGTGGATTGAGCGGCCACACTGAAGGGAGTACATCCACAAGGAAGGTCAGAGGTGAGGGACAGCAGGGTTCAGACAAACAAGAGGAAGAAATGTGGAAATGTGGATTTAAGAAACATCCATCAACAAAACCAAGAATTGCCTCAACTGAAACACAACAGGGAATTTAAGTATAGCATGGTCACCTTCTTGGGTGCACGAAACCCACTTAGCTGACTGTTAGTTTTTAAAGCCCTAGAAGATGATCGGTGCAGTGGGATCGATCAGCTGAGCCTCGTGATTTTTCAGTTGCAAACTTTTTGCAGATAAACAGCAGTGCTGGACTCCAGCAGCGTCTACTGGTTCATAATGATGCTGAGTGTTGCCAGAATTTTCAGTGCAGCATAATCAGTTCCACCACTTGGCACCATGCACAACGTCCTCTTAGGGGTGGAGTCTTTGTGGAGTGATGTAGCACATTGAAAGGAGGACCTTCACCTATTATTCCATCTCACTGCCTATAGGGACCATCAGCCATTAATTTAGAGGGATGAGGAATCCAGCCGCGAAACCCATCAGGGCACAGTGTGAGCCTGTTTCCGTTTTTTTTGGTGTTGTCACCATACAGCGCTAACGTGTTACAGTCAGGATCAAACCTGGCAACCTACTGTACAACATTGGATGATATTCAGGAAATATTTTGAAAAACTTACATAATACTGTTATGTCTAGCAGAAGTGACACAGCCTCAGTAATGTGATCAGATATTTAAATCTTGTGCATTACTTAATGAATGATGGCAGTTCTCTATTACTTGGGCTGAATAGCAATTTATTGTTTGAGGTTCTCTATGAAATAAGTGCATTTTAGCTGTAACATTGTGCATTGGACGTGTATTAGAAGATGTAGAAGGTGCAGCCTCCAGGTAAGTATTTTTATAATGGGTCAATCTGACCTTGTTGAGTATAGGTTGGGTTTGCCTGGCACCAGCATAGCGAGATCCTGATGAACTTCTGTGCCGAGGAAAGGAGCGTATGAGGAAGTCAGAATTTCTTGGCCTCCAGTCAGGAATATTGTGGAACTCTCCTAATAGAACTCCTCCCAAAACAAGCCCCAACAGTCTGCAGTGTGGGGTTGGGGCAACTTCATACCAAAGCTTATTTTTTTAAGTGTCAGGCATCCCTGGATACCAGATACCATTTTCTCAGGGAGTTGCCCCTTCAGTACAGCTCCTTTTTCCGGTACATCACATTCATCATTTTTAGTGGCACACTACTTCCACTTAAATGTAATAGTTAATATTGACATGAAGTGAGATATGTGATCAGCTCTTTAACACAAAATTAGCTGCCTGTTGTGTGCAGTAATATTAATATTAATGGTTAATATATCGATAAAATATTAATAAAATATTAAAATACATAAATATATAAGTATGACTCCCAGTGCTTGCTTAATGTTTGTCTGTCCATGTCGTGTTGTATATTTTCAGTGTTTTGAATGCTTTATCAATCTAGTTTGTTTGTCCGGCAGCTCAGTTTTCGGAGAAGGTGAGGAACATGTCTCCCGACGAGATCCGGATTCCCCCTGAGCCGCCGGGACGCTGCTCCAGCCACTTGCAGGTGAGGGGCGTGCACCTTCCTCTGCTCACCACTCCAGAGCACCTTTCTTTGATGATAACGAGTCCCTTGACTGTAAGATCAGTGATCAGCATATGAGATAAAGCCCCGCAAACCGCAAAAAAAGAAAAACCTCTGAAGTTTATGACTGGCTATGTCCGGTTGACTCATTCCTATTGTCTGTTTTGTTTTTCTGAGATTTTCAGTGGCTGCCAGTTTGTTGCTTGGCACCCAATGCCAGCTTTACCCTTATCTGCCCTGAGCTCCTTCGCTCTGCATCAGTTAAGTCACAGTTTATCAGTGGTCTATGCCGGCAATGTGCTGCTCTTGAAGTGTTTCTCTGGGCCTTAGTGTGAGTGTGACAATCCTTGCAGCCAGCTGTACCCAGGGTGGGGGCAAGGCTAATAAACCTTGGTTTCCAAGTAGCCAAATACTTTCTTCAGCTCTGACAGTAATGATTAGCCAGCCCTTTAGGGAATGTAGACTGCAGAAAACCATAAGGGAAGCGTTCCTTCACAAGTTCTTAATTTAAAAGAAATTAAGAAAAACTCAATCGGCCATTTGCAATGTAGCTCCTTGCGTCTGACGGCTCCCAGTGCCCCCATGTGGGAGGGGATGAGTGGTGGTGCCTGGTCTCCTGTCTCCATACTTCCTGCTACGTTCCCAGGGAGGCCAGGAACAGTCAAGCCTGAAAGTGCTAGAAAGGCTCTGTGAATCGCTTCCGTTACTGGAACATGTGGGGCTGGGGGTTACCCTCCATATACCGCCTTTGATATTGCCATTTTGCCCGGTTATTAATGTGGCCTGTTTCATCATTTAAGCTGTGAATTTCTGCAGCAGTTATTGTTAATTTAAACCCTAAACCTGATGATTTACACTCTGGAATAGAATGGTCACTGATGTCGTACTTACGAGTTTAGAAGTACTGGGTGTTTCAAGTCCATATTGGCTTCCCTTTATACACCATGTGACACAAACGATAAGCAAATCACGATGCTCTCATCACTCCTATATTGTATCCACCATTTTTTTGCACTTGATTACTTAAGTAGCAAGGAAACCTCTTAAGTGGTTTAATAGTAAAATATTAATTAACCAGAGAGCAAGCCGGTATCTTCTTTAGTAATTGCGACCATGAGGATAAATGGAAGGCTTTGCCTTGGAGCTGCCAGCTCTGGGCACTGTTGTAATGCAAACTGCAGCATTTTTTTTGAGAGCGAAAGTTAAATTCACATACAGCTTGCTGACGGCAAGCCATGGCAGTAGCTCTGTTGGTGCCATGGTGGCGAGCGCAGGTCGCTGCAGAGGAGAGGAGATTTTAGGGAGGGTGGTGTTGGCTTTGTAGGGCATTATGGGATGAGAGACCCGCCTTTCTGTTCCATGCGTCGGCCTCCTAGTGACTAATATCCTGCCCGGGAGATTTCACAGGAAGGGCTGCAGTGTTTCCAACTAAACATTTATTTTGTTGTCACGGTACAGACTGGATAGAATGGTAAACTGGCCAATTTTTATGTCCCCCCCCCCCTCTTCTGTGCCATTTTTCATGCCCAGGTTATTCCTTGTGTGGTGGACAGACTCCCAGTATAGAGGTCCTCTAACCTATCTGATCAAAGCTGGAGTGAGACAAATGGGAACGATTGGCCTCAGGCCAGTTCCTGCATCTCCATGCTTGCTGTGAAATATTGCCCTTGCATATCAGAAAATGCCTGTCCTCAGATCCCTCTCTCGCTGGTGTGAGCTGCTTTGGCCAGGGTCGGCCTGCTGTGAAATAGGGTGCCTGATCTGCTTCTGAACAGCTAGACCCCCTGGAGGCAGACTGGCGTTTCCCAAACTGGATGTGCAGATATTGTGCATCTATGTTGCTTAATGGATGACGGTTTTATTATGGAGTTGTATATTGTATGAGAAGTGGATTTTTCTATTCTTTAAGCGTTCAACCCTAAAAGTGTGCCAGGGCACTTCTCTCTATCTCTCTCTTCGTCCCACAAGGAACCACAATTTTATAAAAATCTGCGAATACAGTCAAAAAAACTAAAAATGCCAAAGTTCATGTATTTTGTTTGATTACTTACACTTAAGGTTAGGGCTGGGTAGCAGTTAAGGTTGTCGTTACCTCATTTCCAACAATGCGGTGCTGTTGCTGGGCTTTTCCCCAATCTGGCACTGGTTCTACCACAAAAATGGCCATGGGCCAAAAAAAATGGCTCTAATCGGCACCACAGAAAAGCTGGGCTCAGAATTAGGCACCATAATAGTAGCAAAAGTGGGATGTCCTTATGCCTACCTGGAAAATTCAATCTATAACCAATATAGTGAAATGACTGACAACCTTATTAGCGGAATAAAAATCTTTTAGTGGAAAAAATTTAGCGGATTTTTTTTTATGCTGTGAAACATGAAAACTAAATCTTCTGGCCAGATTTAATAATAAACTAAAATATGTTGCAGGTCGATTGAATAAAATTTTGTGGCGTGCTAGTGGCAAAGACATCATGAGGCGCACTGCAAAGTTCAGTTTTTTGCCATTTTTAGCATTAGTGCGCGGTCCTTAAAAGTACAGCTGTGAAACTGCAAGGGAGAATAAACTAACACACACAGATGGGGAAGCCTTTATGTAGACAAAATGTCATGAGATAGCTTAAAACTGTATGGATTGGATTGCTAAAAATAAGATTTTTGTAAAATATTAATTTGCACTAGAACACTCAATATATAATTTTATAATTAACAATACAGTATAAATATGTCACAGGTTGAACAAATAAATTGTTTTAGCAGGCTCTTATTGCGTGATCCTTAAAAGAACAGCAGTAAGACAGCAAGTGAAAATAAACTGACTTGCACACAGTCTGGGAGCTTTTAAGGAGACAGAAGTGGGAACAGGCAATAGTGACTGGGTGCAACGAGTCATACTCAAACTTTTTTTCGTTTTGGCAAAATAAATCCAAAACAGAAATATAGATTAACCTTTACTTTACTTGCACCGACGTGGGCAGGTTCTCAAAAGGCACCAAGCAAGAACCGGCACCAACACCAACTCCGTGTTTGTGGAAACAAGACAACTGTTATGCCCATAGAAATTAATAGATTTGGAGTCTCCAAAATGATATGAATATGCAGACTGTGTGTGTCTGTGTGTTTAAATGTGATTTCATCTTGATAGGAGAAGATTCAGAAGCTGTACGAACGCAAGCTGCATGGTGACTTTGACACAAACCGCCACATCCAGAACAAGAAGGAGTTCCGTAACCCTAGGTGCGGCCTGCGACAGGGAACTTCTGCACCAAGCATGGGAGAGACAAGTGTGTTTGACCTTTGTGTCCTTTTTGCAGTATTTATGAGAAACTCATTCAGTTCTGTGGCATCGACGAGCTCGGCACAAATTACCCCAAGGTACGGTTCGTTCACTCCTGTGCCGTGTGAGATGCCTCTGGAAGAAAGATCAGAAGCTGAAAAATTTCACACTTTATTTCTTGTTTCATATTTACTTATGAATAGTTATATTTAAATGGTAGATTAAAAAGTTTAATAAATTGATTTTGTATACAGATCTTAAATACCAGACTCTTGTGGTGGGTGTTTTTTAAGATGTTACCATTCATCTGTGTATTGCTCAACATTAAGTTATAGTTGTAATGATTGTTGTTAGAAAGTAACATTTTGTAACTGATATGGTGATATGCACTACAGGTATTTTATTCTGTAGCTAAATCCGCTGAATTTTGTACCATATTTCTTACCGGTCTTATTTATACTTAACACTGTAATGCAGTTGAACAACATCCTCATCATGGGTCGATAGCTTTAGCTTTACCTTCTCCTTGTTCTCCAGGACATGTTCGATCCACATGGCTGGTCTGAAGATTCTTATTATGAAGCTCTAGGTATTTTTTTTGAATGTTGTTGTATTGGTCGACCTTTTCTTTGGCATTTTGTCTACACCGTGTTAAACTGGTTTTTGTATCTGGTTGTCTGGACAGCTAAAGCTCAGAAAATAGAAATGGACAAACTAGAGAAGGCAAAGAAAGAGCGGACTAAGGTGAGCAGCCTTACAAGGTTTTGAACCTTCTAGGTCACAACCAAAAAATAAATCTGTCATCTACATAATTGGTCAGTGTGCAATACATTAGACATCTGAATGCTGATTTCCACTCAAACCCTCTATTGCTCAAGCTGTCCTAAGTTTCAGTTCAAGTCAGTCATTTCAAGATGGCTTGGCAGCATATTTGATAACTGCATGCCATATTTGTGACGTTAAAGTAGAGAATCCTGTTTGAACAAGCTTTATTTGCCTGAGTAAAATGTATTGGAATGGATTGGCAAGTTTTAACAGATTAGTCCATTTCATGTAGAGTCATCGAGCTTCTTCTTGGGCAGAGGGGTGTAGCACAGGTAGAACATTCCGTACAGGCTTGGAGTTCTCTAATGTTGTGGTTAGGAGACGCCTCTTGTCTGGCAGACTATGGTTCCGTCTTGTACAGCTGGCTAACCGCAACACACAGAGCATATTATATCTTTGATTAGTCAGACCCTTGCTGACTCGTATGGTTTTCACATTACAGATCGAGTTTGTGACTGGCACCAAAAAGGGTACGACCACCAGTGCTGCTGCTCCTACCACCAACACCACCAGCACCACGGCAACGGGTATGAACACCGGTCACCGGTGTTGGCCGGCAGAGCTGCATCCACACCGATCACCAAATCATCTAATTTCTGACCTTTGTATATCAGCCTGTGTGTGGTAGTTGCAGCTTTCCCAGTCAGGGTCACAGTGATTGAGTGCTTTGGGATGTGATCCTTTGTGTACAGGGTGTGAAATGGGTTCCAGCTTGAATGGCAATCTATGTAGAAGACATATCCACCAACATTTACAAACTCACGCTTTTTGACAGATTCATGTGTGCTGCTTGTGCTTAGGAGGAAACCATAACTTCTGTTCAGGAAAAACCCTGTAAATGAGAAACAATTATAGATTCTGTAACTCCTTATGTAATTTTCAAAAAAATAATGTAGCCCTCTGTCAGCTATCAGTGGTGTTTACTGTTAATTTCATTAGTCCTGGTGTTGTGATGTCACCCCTGTCTCAGACGCCCAGAAGAGGAAGAGCAAATGGGATTCGGCAGTTCCTGTCACTCTGGCTCAGCCGGCGCTGCTCACCACCACGGCCACACTGCCCGGCGTCGTCTCTGTCACTACCACAGCTAGCGGCACCAAGACCACTGTCATCTCCGCTGTTGGCACCATCCAGAAAAAGGCCAAGCAATGAGAGCCCGGGTGACTCTTCCGTACGTGTCCCGCCCTTGAGGAGAGGTTCTTCTTGCCAGTCTCAGTAGTGTGGTCGGCCCAGTCCCTGCTGATTTGACCTGCTCAAAATGGACGATGCTCAGAGAGAACGTTTACCTGGACATCCTACTCTTTCCCTCTTCATAAACTTCTAACTTCAAATCTCGTTGCCACAGTATCTGACATCCCTAAATCAAACTTTAATAATTGCTTGCCCATTATATTCCAACCAACATCTGCTTTCTTACACTTTGTTGTATATGTACATTGAAGTGAAGTCAACGGTATATATAAATGGAGAACAATAGTTTCCAATTGAGGAAAATGGTTCTCTGTCAGGGTTACAGATTGTTGACTGGAAAATGTATGGCTAGGCAATTAGAGCTACCTGTGTCCCTGTGGCCGCTTGGCTACTATGCAGGTTGAGAGATTGAGGATGTCCCCCTGTACTTGTGCAGCCATTGTAACATTTGTGTGTGGTTTTTTTTCCCCCCCCCATTCATAATTTGGCCACCATTGAGGCCACTGTTTACTTCAGGTCTCTGGCTTATCTGCTTGTTCATCTCACAAGTGAAAGGAGATGCATACCTGGGAAAGTTGGCTCTCTTCCTGAAGCTTCAGTGTTCTAATGAGAGACAGCTCATTAGGGGAGGCAATTTACATCTAAGAAAATGACATTGTGTGTCGTCTGTCATTTTTATTGTTTTAATGCCTGTTCAAAGACTTTTTGGTAATATTTTTACACAGGAATGTAATGCTGATGTGTGTAGAGGAATAAAAGATGTCTATACTTGTGTTACATTTAATTCTTGTTTTAACTTTTTCTATCCTTAACATTTTAATGTCAAACATTTCAACAGGAATAACCAGATTGGTGCTACCCCTATTGTAAACTAATGGTTCTTAAACTTTTTTGCCTCCCGACCCATTTTTTTAAAAATTTTTTTTACCATGCCAGCTCAGCTGTGACCCTACATCAAGTATAGGTTGAAATTAACGCTATGATCAAGCACACCGTGCACTCTGCAGTTTACGGCAATCAATGCCTGTTGCAAAAATCTCATTGGATGTGCCAGTGAGTTTTAAATGAAGCATCTGCGGTTTGGCTTCTTGGATTGGATAAGGGTTCACTAGTTCTTTGCTAAGCAGTTCCAGATCCCAGACCTGTTTATATAGGTTAATTCTAGGATTGCAGCTGGGAAATCTGATCGTGAATCAGCACAGGAGCTTGCTGGTTTTAAAATGCTTACATTGTCAACACTGCCTTGCAACCCTTTCAGAACTTGCTGTGACCTTGGTTGAGAATCGTTGTTAAAATACCCTTTTTTGTGAGATGAAAGGTGATTTCAAACGTAGTTCCAGTTTTGTAGCCAAATGTTCTGAATTAAAACAGCATTACCCTGCAATGGGCGGTGCATTCGCTTAAACATCTATTAGTTACATTGATAATATTACTTGTGTTATTTGTGTTCTATAATTGGATGCATAAATAATTTACAGAATTATGGCTTGTATGGGTTATTAAACAATGTAGAAAGAAAGCTTGCAGCTTTGGCCTTTCCAGAAGTCTGCGGAACACATCTGTTATCCAGGTGGATGCTTGATTTAGTGTTCACATCTGGGTCCCGTACAACTCGGCTGATAAGATACGCGCTGACTTCTTAAATGACATAGGGGTCAAGGGTGACTATGCGCAGCCCAGATGCACAGTAGGAAGCTGAATCATTAAGGAGAGTGGGGGCAGGGGCAAGTCTAGCTATTTCACAAAGGAATTATGCAAGTACACCGATAGCAGACATGTTGGAAGTGAGGAATGCACTGGGCGTGGTGAGTGCCTGCCTGCTGTTGGTGGCTGCTTGTTTTTAAGGGGTTTATGCTCGCACAGCTGAAAGATTTTGATTTTAGTCATGCATTTTCCACATCACAAAGCCCATCCTACTAGGCACCAGGCAGAGTAATTAGAGAATTAATCATAGGAAGTTAATGTGGCATTTCAATTGTATATAAAGAGATACATGGAGGTATATGCTTTTTCTCAGTCCCCTGGAGGACAGGTTTGGAACATCCGTGTTTTTTGCCAACTGGCTTTGGCTTCCACCTGTCATCTGGATAACATCTTTAAGAAGAATAATCAGGTGGACTTAGAATAAGTTCCTTAAGTGTAATATAATGGTACTGTTTGGGCTTTGACATTATAAAAAAAATCTTCTCCTCAGGCTTTCATGGTAGTGTAGAAATGCCTGGATCTGACCCTGTTGTCTTGTTTCTGTACATGAGTTTTCAGTTCCATTTCTAGAGGTAGAAAGTTCAGGTGCAGAAAGTACAAATCCAGACCAAGGTGGCTGATATACAAAGGTCAGAAACCAACCTGAGTGTAAAAAGTCACAGTCACAAAGTATGCAACTGGTTGGCTGAAACAAAATCTTGGTCTGGATTTGTACTTCCTGCACCGGAACTTTCCATCTCTGGTCATTGCCATTGTTCATGAGTGTGGCTGATCATCTTTTGCGGGTCGCCTTTAAAGGCATGTATGTGCAACTGTCCATGTTGTTTGAATTTAAACTTGTACCCAGTATTTAGGCACGTGCGAATTTTCCCAATCTCCAATACTCAAAAGTGTTGTGAAACATGAGCCTAACTGTCCCTTGTGCCACAATATGCAGAATGTCTCTCCTGCTCTGCTGGCACTGTTCTGCTGGGGTGGGGTGTGTCCTCAGGTCCACAGGCTATGTAATTTAAGCGGTCGGAGACTCATGCATTTATGCCGTAAGCTCCTGCCCTGCCCCGGCCTCTGTGCTGAGCAGCCTAACCAGGGTGTGAGTCACTGAGCACACCTGGCGTGCACGGAGAGCAGTGGACGGGGAGCAACACCTGCTGCTGCAGTTCACTCATCTGATTGTGACGCAAAATTCACCCAGAATCTATGTGTGTAATCAGGACTTTCATTTGCATTCTGCTTGCTGACAACTGACCAACATAAATTATATTACAGAATTCACAGGGGCCTAAACAATGTTTACGGCATTAATCCTTGTATAAATAAAAGCTCTGATAAACTGTAGATAGTGGGCACCGTATGATAAAGATATGGAATTTATGCTGAACCTTCCCCTGAAGCCACTGGCCCTTCATTGAGGCAGTTAAATGACACATTCCCCCTATAAAAAATACACACACAAAAATGTTGGTGTCTTCTTCATGAAAGTACTGTAAAAAGCCATTTTTGGTGTCTACAATACTTGCCCAGTGTTGAGTATTGGTGGCCTTACACCTTCGTATTTGGGGTGTGAATCCTGGCACTGCTGCCTTGCACTCATAGCCTCCAAGACAGGCTCTGGATCCCCCACAACTCTGAATAGGATAAGCAGTTACAGAAGATGAATGGATGGATGGAAAGAAGGGATGAATGAATGAGTGAATGAATGGATCCCTTGCTACTGCTGTGTGTGGGCTTTGCATGTCCTCCCCACTTGGTGTGCTTTTCTTCTATCCATAGGCATGCTGGTAGGCTCATTGGTGTCTCTAAATTGCCCATAATCTATGTATATGCCCTGTGCCTTTGGCCTCCCTAGACCAGGATAAATAGTTGATGGATAATGATTCTGCTCTTGAAAATAGAAATTGTATGTAGGTTTTTGAATGAATATCGTTAAGTTATTTTGCTTTATTTTAAGGATTTTGTTTGTTTTGGCAAAATTGCAAAAAAAAGAGAAACGTTGCAAAACTAGAAAGAGGTCAAGGAATAAAAAAATATTCTTGCACAAAGGAGACTTTGAAACGAAGTGCTGCTGCGTGCTAGTAGTAATATTTAAATATACACATATTTTTAATTTATCTGCACGCGGATTTCATTCCCTGCTTGCTTTTCTCTATCGGTTTATCGAGGTGTTTTTCAAATCCCCGCAAAGGCAGCTGACAAAAGCTACTGAATGAATTCATTGGTCTAAAAACGTGACCGATTGTTATGGAAATTGTTAGGAGTCCGGGCCAGGGAGGCAAGAGTCCGTGAGAGAACCCCGGAGTTCGGCTGAAGGCGAAGGATCGACAGAGTGACCCAGCAAACTGCACGGCAGCATTGCAATCCCGTCGAAATGTGACTCGGATACACCGTTCGTGGTCAATTAATTTCCATAAATTGGTTATGCACGTGAAGGATATAACAAATAACGTGACTTCAACGTTTTGAAATTGAAGTAAGTATTTTGCATTATGAGATTTTGAGATTTGAGTTTAAATGAATCAAAGACAAATAAAGAAATTATTTCAATATATCTCTTCTCGCAATGATGCGATATGTTGGAAACACTTGTTGCTTATTTTATGTTAAGTAGCATATGGTCTTATAACAGCTTTCAAATAGAAAAAACACAGAGTTTTTGTGGAGTTCTACAACTTTGTCGCTTCGATTAACTCAAACGTCATTCTGTATGGTTCATGGTAAATATTTATTAGCATCTAATATAATTTCGATGCATGTGAAAACATGAAGTTTCAGTTATTTGCGTGTTTCACAAAAGTAATGGTGATTAAGCATCGTCAGTTGTTCACTGAAGGGCTGCGGGTGTGAATGCTGCTGTCTGCGAGACTCGAGGGAGGATAGTCAAGAAGCTGCTGTATTGTACTTAAACTTTCAGCCATTTTAAGCAATTTGGATTGAAAGAGCGTTAATTTGGATGAGTGGAGAGCATCGGAATGTAGGAGCCTGGCGTGGGGCAATCTAAGCAGGATGTGGTGTGAGAGAGCCTCTCTCCTTCATGTGATATCTCAACTTTGCATGTATAATATAGGGATTCAGATACTTCTATTTTAGCGTGATTTTGTATTTCTGCAGTTTAGAAAATCCTAAACAAGATGCAGTGTCCTTGCTGTGTCTTTTTTTTTGGGCGGGTGGGACAGGACTGTGGTATTCTTTGTCAAATGCCCATCCAGACTTGATGCCCCACAGATCAGGGAGTTTTTACAGGAAACTCTGAGCACATTGTAACTTTGAGCCCTGTCATTCCAGTAATAATAATCTCCTAGTCCAGTGAACAGAACGTTAAATAAAGGGGTTATTCCTGTTGTGCTTGGGAGAATAAAGCTACATGCTAAAGTCACACTTTGAAATGTGTTTTTTTTTTTTCTTCAAAAGTAGAAAGGGAAAATTATGCAATATTTTAAGTCACAATGTTGTTTAATACACTGCAGTGTCTATTGTGAACACTTTATACATATAAAGTTATCATCAATAAAGAAGTTGCGCTGGCAGCATGATTCTGGTGCAGGAAATCAGGCCTCCACATCTGTAATGTACATTTCAGTGGGTGAAATAACACTGCAGGTTGGTGCTTTGGTGATCGTCGTGTCAGAACAAAGATTGCTTTCCTGGTGCAGTGCAAGATAGGGCTTGCAGTGGCTAGCATTTCTGTGTTACAAATTAATAGAACAACCAGTAACATAAAGTAACAACAAAATCCTACAAGTGTTTTTTAACAGTTAAACTGGAGAAAGATCCTTGCATCTGCCTTATAGGGAAAATATGTAGTGGATCAGCGCAGGTTTTTTAGCTGTGTGGCGGACCACTCTCAGAAAAAGGCGATTTTTCTCCCTTGGCGTGTCTTTGTGCACAGAGGTCAAACTCTGGAGAGAGCTTGGGCTGACTGGCACAGTCAAATCCCTCCTGCTCAGGAATGCAGCGGCCTACACCTCTCCTCTCTCTCTCACTGCTCTTGTGTATCTGTACGCAGGGTACAGAATGCATGCGTGTGTTTCTGTGTGTGTGTGTGTTTGTATTTGCTCCTGTAAAACCCAATCAAATTTCAGGAAGTTCTATGCTGTGGTGTTCAAAGATATACCTGTCAAAATATAGCAGTGTGTGTGTGCGTGTATTGCACTCCATGTCTGTTTGTATAGTCCTGACTGTGCATTTTTTATGGGCCCTTTGGGCATGGTTCTTGCTGCCCCTCCCAAGAGGGGGGGGAGGGGGTGCAAGGAAGAAGTACGCTAGTCTCCAGCCCATACAGGTGAGCCACGCGGGGAGGAACAGGGCAAGGTGAGAGGCCCAGCCTCATTTAATTAGTGACGCCTCTGAGATATAAAGGAAGGGGAGGAGAGGGGGAAAGAGGAAGGGAAGGTGGTGAAATACGCAGCACACCTGGGAAAAAGGAGAGTGGCACTCAGTCTGGGGGAGGAGCTAAAGTTCTCTCTCACACACACCCTTATTACTTTTCAACCTTGTTCTCTCCCAGTCACTCTCACTTCTAGGCACTGTCGCGCCTGAGTGTGCACACGCACACGCACTCACATTCTGAAGCACGCTGTCCGGCTCTGGGATTTAGGGGATAAAAAGGAAGAGACCAAGTAAACATTTTTTTTTTAATTTTTAGAAGTGGTAAAATTCTCAGAAGGTGGAACTAACTGCATAAAGGTGTCTGTGGAAAACAAAGGTGGATATTAGATATCTCTCAGCGCCAGAAGAGGAGATAAGGAATTTACTTTTTTGTTTTTTAAACTTTGGGACCTAGATCGGGAAACTGAGCCGCACGAGGTTTGTGAGTTTTGTAATCTTCTTACGAATCCTAGTTAGCAGTATCTTTACTTTTCGCTGATTTGTGTGTGTTGTGACAACAGTCCTAGAGTCCCAAGCCTTACTGGCCTGCTAAGATGGTGAGAATATTATACTTGTGTTGTATTATAAACATTAGTTGGAAAAGTACAAAGAAGCTGTTTTATTGGCATTGCAGGTTTTTCACTTATGAACTTGTGTGAAGCTACTTAGTTTGCTGCATTTCACCTTTCTCCTGTTCCATTATATCTGTCATCATTGTTTTTGTTTGGTGCTGAGACTTGACCAGACAGTAAGAAAAACATGCTTCAGGTTGTGTGTTGGAATTCTACCTTGAGAGCCAGAGACCAGTTTCAGGTTTTCAGGTGCTGTTCCACTCTTTGAAGACGTCATATTTATGCCAGAAAGAGTCCAGATAAACAGAGACATAATCTCCCATGTAATCCTGTAATTAATCTCTGCTGTTTAATATTGGTGCCATTATTGCTGCTATTATAAGGCTTTCCAGATATTTCTGGAAAAGAGTAGTGGGAAGTGAAGAACTTACAGACAAAGGTGAGGCATTCCACACAGGGAACCGCACAAGGCCTTAAGGGTTATGGCTCAGAGAAGAGTTCTCCGGAGATTGATAGATGAACTCCGGTGTGCTCAAGGATTTAATTTCATTAGCTTTATTTTACAGGATATTAAGTTGTGGAGGTCAAGTGAGGGTCATGTCTGTGTTATGTCAGGAAAGACAGGAAAGGCTGCGGAATTCAGTCTTTGGAAGGAGACCATGCCTGCCTGTGTGGGTTTCTCTGCACCTGTAACTCAGCTGGTGGCTGTGAAGCTGCTCCTGAGCACGAAAGCCCTGGGGAGACGTAGGAAGCTGATGGTCAGCTCGTGTGTGCTTGGAGGTAGCAGTGCAACAGCCCGTCATTGCATGACATGATGGAAGTGTTTAAATCATCAGTGCAGCCACCCAGATTGATGACACAGCCTTCTCACATTAAACCAAGGCTGTAGCTTCAGCCAGTCTTTGTCATGCCCGTCAAGCCATAGCTGGTTTGCTTAGTCATGGGTGGTCAGTTAACCAGCTTCTTACTAATTTAGCGGTAACATCTGAAACATGCTAGTACTTGAGAGCTGGGGCTTTTCAAAAATCCTGAGAGAGCTTCCTCAGCGTGTTGTGTTTGCAGAAAGCTCCTCTGTGCATATTTTCCTGAGCCCCTTGGCTCCTGCTCCCCCCCCCTCCCCCCGGCAATGTCAGCAGCCCGGCCTCACCCCTCTCTGGAATGTTCATCTTGTGGGAGCACAGCCTGTTATAGTGCGCTCTGTATTGTCCTGCTGGTGAGTGGGGATCACAGCCCTTGACCTTGCTGTCAGGCTCAGGGTTGTGATTTACTAGTCTCTCCCTGAACTGGTTTCACTCAGCCAGAAAACATTTCAACCTATCAGGCATACTTTGTTTTCCAAGGGAGAATTTTTGGTCCACTCTCAGCACCTTCTGTAATCAAATTCACAAGTGGGTGCAAAATTGTATTTTTTTCCTGGTGTCTCCCTGAAGCGTGCTGTTTTGGTCTCTCTCACCCAATATAGAAATTTTTGGTCTGTGACTCAGGGGACACAAGGTGAACCGCAGGCTTCGGGAAAACTTTGAACTTCCATTCACTGTTTCTAGACCTGATCGCAATATTGTTTCTAAATTACTCTCCATGATCACAGATGCAGTACCCCTTAATTAATGCCATGGTCATTGCGTTTAATTGTGCGTGATATCAGGGATCCAACAAGGATCCAAAATTCCTAGCTTGTTTGAAGCTGAGTCTTTTTTCATCAAAGAGGGGGGCTTGACTGGGCTTTGGCCCTGCTGTCAAATGGATGCATCATCCAGAGCAGTTTTCCTTTGCTGGTGTCGACACGTTTAAGTGGAATATTGTTTTTCCATTTTTGTTCTTTATTCATCTGGAGCGAGCATCTTGACACCAATTACAAGTAATGATACAAAGTTGTAAGTGGTACTCCAGCAAAATTATTTTTATTAATCACTACTATCTTGTAACCCACTTCTCAAGGGTATCTGTAGGTTTTGATTGGATTAAGCGAAGTAGTGATTGATGGTAGACCTGCCCACTCTGGAAACTTCCTTTTCCCCACCAGTGGCCTTGGGGTCAGCAGTCTTCCACCTGTGACCCCGTGGACTATGAGGCTTCTCATGGAAATAGTGAATAATAATAATATGCTATTGCTCCCTGTGGGGAAATTCATTTTGCCCTGTATTGGTCTTCATGCATGTCAGAATGAAGTGGCAGCCACCTTGTAGTGGTGCTGGAGGTTTATGGCCTTGCTGAAGGAGTCTGTGAACATGTGACTATTCTGCTGAAGCCAGGCTTGAACCAGCAACCTTTTGGTCATGGGCACAGAGGCATAGCCAACTGAGCCACACATCCCCCATCGGCATGTTCTGCTGACATGCCCAATTTGAATACAACGCCCGTTGGTGATTCGTTGCTTTGCTCTGTGTTACAGGAAGGAAATGGGCAAATGGATCGTATGGCTCACAGTGGGGACAGTCCTTCTAACGCTGTGCCAAGCCCAAAGAGGTAACCCCACTGCAGCAAGACTGCCATTGCCCCTGCCATCCCATTCTGCTCTATGGGTGAAAATACCTTTGTTGTGATTTCAACTAACATATACAGCACACATTTACAAGCAAAACAAAACAGAAAGGCCTCTCAACCTTCCATTGCCTCACACAGAAAAAAGAAGTGACGAGTCCAAAATTATTAAAAGTGACAGATACAAGAGCTCTCAGTCTTGTTAAAAATACCAGCAGTGCAGCAACTGATATTCAGAAAAAGAAGAATAATCAGGAAAATTAAGGGGGGTAGTGGGCAAATGAAAATTACTGACTCATGCCATTATAGTCGAGCACTCCTTTGAGTACAGGACCTAACATTTTTTTTTAAAAAAGGTGTCCCAGTCCTAATAAATTTACACATTATACATTGTAGGTATAACATTAAATATCAGCCTAAGAATGTTGGTGGTTTATTATCTATCCATTTAAACAGCATATTTTCCCGGATTGCAAGTGTTGCAAATGTCAAAATGCTGAAAAGTGTCCATTGATGCTTAACATCATCACTGGGTAAACTCTGACCCTCAGGGTGATTATGAAAATGGGGGAGATGTGCCAGTTTACCTTTCAGTGATTTTGCTTCCCTCTGCAGTCAATCACTGCATCGCGGCCCAAGCCTCCCGCTGCTCTGAATGCATCCAGGCTGGAAAAGGCTGCACATACTGCAGTGATGAGGTGAGCTTTGGCTGTCACTGCTGCAGCCAGTGGTGCAGCTTCCCTACGACTGATGACGTTCCCCAATGCAGCAAATGTCCCCTTCGAAGTTCCTGAGTCAAACTGCAGAATTAGCGTAGTACAGCGAATTCACTGGGAACCTTTCTTCTTAAAAGATTGACTTGGACAACTAAAGAATGAAAGTATTTATAAATATTCATTCATTTCAGTAGTAACTGAATGTTCTTGTTGGAAAAATCATTACTGAACAAGATTAAAGAGATCACATTTCACAACATGTAGCTTGAAACCAGTAATATACACCCAAAGTGGTCCATTTATTAGGTGTACCTGCTTGTTATGCAAACAGCCGGCTCCTCTAAATAGCAAATCATTTAAACGTACAGTGCACAGATGGGGTCAAGAGGTTCATTTGCTATCTGAATAACCTCTGGTGAGGCTGAGGCACCTGATCTAAGTGATTCTGAGTGTGGTGTGATTGCTGGTGGTTCCTTGAGGTGAATGACATGTTAAACAAAAAAAACATCTGGGCAGTGGCAGTTCTGTGGTGTGAAAACTCCTTGCTAATGAACAATATCAGACGAGAATGGTCAGACCTGTTACAGGTAACACCAAGGTCACAAGATAACAAATCATTGTAACAGCTTCATGCAAAAATGTTCCTCTGAATGCAGAACTTGTCTACTCTTGTTGCAGTTCTGTAGGCCAAAGCTAAGTGTATCTAATAAATTGGCCACTGATTATATGCCACTACATATTTATGTAACATAGAAGTTTTTTTCGTTAAACTTTTTTCTTTTTACAGAAATGTTTCTAAGAGCTATATTTGTTTTTCTGTCTGTTGAATTGCAGTCGTTTGATTTTCCACGCTGTGACCTTCGTGAAACCCTGAAGTCAAATGGCTGCACTATGATGACTGGGGTGGAGAGCATGATGCAGATAGTCAAGGTAAGTCAGCTAGAGATCTGAGCACAACATGTCCTGACAGGGCCAGTCCTAACCTATGTGGCGCCCTAAGTGAGCATCATCTTATCTTCTCAGAAATATCTTATCTTCTCAGAAGTGAAATTGACTGTCAAGTCAGCGCCGTCTCTGCAGTTGGTGCCCAGGGTGGTCACCTGTGTCACCTGTACTGTAGGATTGACTGGCCCTGTGTCCCACTTTGCTTTTGTTTAGCAGATTAAATTGCTCTGTCTGACGTGACTTGGAATGCTTACCTGAAGCACACAGCTCTTACCATGTGACCCCCCCACCTCATTTGGCATGCAGAACACCGAGATCAACGAAAGGCTGAACGTTTCACAAGTTGCCCCACAGCTGATGACCATGCACCTGGTCCCAGGAGAGGAGAGGGAGCTATTGGTGGATGTCTTTGAGCCTGAGAAGGGTCCTCTGGACCTGTACATTCTCATGGACTTCTCCAACTCCATGAAGGATGATTTGCTGAATCTGAAGAAGATGGGGAACTCCCTGGGTAAGATGAGCAGTTTAGTGCTGCTTTGCAGTTTTCTTATGTAGTGCATTTGATTTGTCAGGAGCATTGCCACATGATGTGTAACGGTGATGGTACTGTGTATGTAACAGCGAGCCTGGTTGGTGAACTGTCAGACGACTACACCATTGGCTTTGGGAAGTTTGTCGATAAAGTGACTGAGCCACAGACTAGCATGAGTCCTTCAAAGTAAGAATCTCCATTCCAGACCGTCCTTTTTCATCATAGACACTTTTCAGGAATTCTGATTCTGCTTCGTCAATGGGATTGATTTCTAGCTAGAGTCTGCCCTTTTCCCCCAGGCTGAAGCAGCCATGGCCAGACAGCGACCCACCCTTCTCCTTCCAGAACACGATCCCTCTCACCAACAACATCACCCTTTTTACTGAGAAGCTGAAAAAGGAGCGTATCTCTGGCAACCTGGATGCTCCGGAGGGAGGATTTGATGCCATTCTCCAAGCAGCTGTGTGCCAGGTAACTAACTCCATGTTAGCAACTTTTCTCCAACAGAAGCCTCCTGTTCTCTTTGTACTATTGCCTTAGTGCTTCACGGGAGTCTTCCGATCACTCAGGACTAGATTGTGTTAACTTCATAGAGTTTCTACTTATCACCTGGTCCAAGAGTAAACTGGCATCCAAGTAGCAACTGGACATGGGAAAGCTTGTGGGAGTTTTACTTACACAAAAATGTTCTGAAGGCAGTAAGGGAAATGATTGGTTCAGAGAGATAACCAATCATATTGTACAGGAGTTGGGTCCAAGCAGCTAAAGGAGGTGGGACCATTTTGATTGATTCTGATCTGATTGATTGATTCTACCTCATCTGGCTGCTTGGACCCACCTCCTCTACAATATGATTGGTTATCTCTCTGAACCAATCATTTTTCCTTCTACCCTCAGAACATTTCTGTGCAAGTGAAACTCCCATGAGCCATGGAAAAGCAGAAGAAGAGAAAAAGTCAAGTATGGCTCTTCACAGCATAAAGACATTTCAATATTGTTTTATTTCTATGTTTTTAATTTATGGGTTTGGAAAGCACCAAAGCCCCTGGGCAAATGTAGTTACCACACTGGAATATGCCACAGATAATTGCACTGATTTGTACATCTGCCCTCACCAGGAGCAGATTGGCTGGAGAGAAAACAGCACACACCTGCTGGTCTTCTCCACTGAGTCTGCGTTCCACTACGAGGCTGACGGCGCCAACGTGCTGGCTGGCATCCTGCCACGCAATGATGAGGCCTGCCACCTGGCACCCGATGGCTCTTACACCTATGACACACGGCAGGACTACCCCTCCGTACCCACCCTCGTGCGACTGCTAGGCAAACATAACATCATTCCCATTTTCGCTGTCACCAACTATTCTTACTCTTACTACGAGGTAGGTGGGTCAACTGTCCAGGATGAAAGACTCGAATTGATTGGCCTGGGCTGGCTAAGTGGGATTTGTGTGTTACCAGGTCATTGTCCTTTTTACCTGGTGAACTGAGATCATTTGGTTCATTTGGGGTCAAGCTGAAGTATTTTAAACTCAACTAATGAGAACCATTGACCGAAGATGAACACAAGCCTTGGATTTAATTAATGTAATATTACAACCTCAGTTAGCATTCACAAGTATGACATTACTAAAAATTCATGCATATTTACAACCAAATTTTGTACACGTGATAATGCACACCAGAGTGAGATTTTTAAAGTCGAATGTACAAAGTGCTGTTAACCGGGGGCTGAATTAGCTGCCCCCTGCTATGTCACGAAAGTCGCATATGGGTTAAATGCAGAGGACACTTCGTTGTTGCGCACTATGTGCTGTGCTGTGGTGTGTTGACAATGACCACTAATCACCTAATTCTAATTCTAAAATGTGCACTTCATGAAGGATAAAAGACATTAAGTATAGAAGGCTTTAGTAAAGTCGTAAGCACAGTCACAGTCACATCTAAGCTATCGTGACTTTCACTTAGCGACCATTTAGCTTAACATCCTGGGGTTTGGAATAAATCTTGATCTCTAAACGAGGAGTGGGTGTTCTATTAAGTGCTCTTTTACTTTTTGCTTATTGCACTTATCATTTTGCCATTCCATATTGCATTATCTTTAATCTATAAACATTCCAAACTGTTAACTTGTAATTTCATCATTGTTGCAGTCACCATCTGTTCCCCAGCATTGCCTGCAGTCTTTAGCCCCTTTCCCATCTTACTTTTTTATTTGTTGATGAATTTATTATTTGCTGTGTGTGAAGGCCCTGTTTATGCCCTGTTTAGACTGTTTCAAAGGTCGGTTTTCTGGTGCTCCATAAATGTGACACTCCTCTAATAACAAATCCCTGTTATTTTAGTCATTCGTTTCCCTAATTGATCATCAGTCTGCTGGTTTGTCATCCACTCCCACTCGTACTTCATTTCTGTACTGTATGTTTGTAATGTTTGTAGCTTTTCATAGCTTCTTATATCATCACTTGGTTTTGTTCAACCCTCCCCTTCTGTCTCTTAATTCCTCCCTTTCTTAGGAATGCCTGGCACAGCCCTGATGTTTATTCATCAATTCGGACATCACAACCATCTCCTGTGTCTTTCCTAATACCCGTTCTGAGAGCAAACCAATTTTTTGCTTTTTCATTCCAGTTTCATTTTTCTCATTCTGCTTAATTTTTCACATTTTCTTTTGTCTCCTGTTGTCACTTAGTGCTTTGCTTAGTTTTTATTTAATTTTTATGTTTATATTTGTGTCAGCCACCCCACTGTTTTTGCCCCTATCTGTCCACTCATATTATAAAGCTGTTGTCGTTCTAATAGACTGAAATTTTCTTTTGGTTTTTAGTGGTGATATTCGCTGTTGGATGAACACATAGCAACACGGTTTAATATTGCTCTTGTTGTTCTAGGTTCAACTGCCTGTACATTAGGACATCCCTGTTTTCCTATGTAATTTAGCTCATCCTCAAAATAGCATTTTTGATAACGCTGCTACTCTAACAATATTAACTCTAACATTTCTGTTCTTCCACCTTGTTCTGTTTTTGTAGAAGTTGTACCAGTACTTTCCCATTGCTGATATTGGGGAGCTGCAAGAAGATTCTTCCAATATCCTGACTCTTATCGGAAGTGCTTTCATTGTGAGTGTCACGAATTCCATGAATAAGCATGAATACGATTCTATAATTTATTTGCGCAGCACTGAAGCAGTTTACCTACGGACACCATCTGCTGAATTTTCATGCTTGAGTTGGTCCATAGCTGCAGCAGATTTTTTTTCTTGAGACTCTGCTCTCATTCTTCTCCTCCCCCTAAACTGTCCGGTAGAACATTCGCTCGAAGATCAGCCTGAGAGCTGAGGACAGACCCAAGGCTGTGGAGGCCCAGTTCTTATCCACTACTGGTAGTATGAACAAGGATGGTACCTTCACGAATGTCCCGGGAAAAAAGGTAGGATGCACTGCCTTACATCAACATATCATACAAAAAACGTAACATAAACTGCAATAAGTAACGAAAAATGTAAGAAAAAGTTCTACATTTTATACTTACAGTATTTGATTTCTTTTTTCTTAGTACATTATTTTGATTTTATTGATAAACCTTTGTTTTGGTACTGACACATCAGTAACAGGTTAGCATATTTGACCTGAGAGGCAGTGAGTTTTTTCAAAGGTGCTGCAGAGCTTCCTGGGGTCAAAAATGTAAATATGCTCCTTCATCAACGAACCATCACATGTGTGACACAAGTGTGTGTGTGTCAACCTCAGGGCACGTTCAAGCTTCGGGTGAAAGCTCAAAGCTTGGTGGGGGAGGAGCACGTGTGCCGGCTACCCGAAGCAGACAGGAAGGGTGCCATGCGGGTGAAACCCACTACCTTCACCACTAACCTCAGGATTAATACTGAAGTGCTGTGTGCCACCTGCGACTGTGAGAAGGTAAGGAGAAGGGCAGAGGTCAAAGGTCAGGGGTACAACCAGTAAGGTAATTTATTTTATGTTTTATTTTTTCCTCATTTTTTAAGGATGTTCTGCTTGTGAACTTTGAACTTTTTAAAATCATTTGCACTGTGTTTACTTATTTGCGCTATGTGAACTGTCTTTGCACTTCGTCATGTTTTGCACCATATTTGTTCATATCATCATCTCAGCTTAACTTATCTTAATGTAGGGATCTTATTGTTGAGGTTTGCTAGATATCATAGCTTTTTAAAGCATGATACCGTCTATTAGATATTACCCACTGGCACCCTGAGCTGAAAAAGAGCAAACAGTGCCCGAGTTTGGTGTCTTATTTTTCTGTTGATGTAGAAACCTCAGTTGAATGCAGCAAAATGCAATGGGAATGGACATCTGATGTGTGGGATGTGTTACTGCCACCCCGGTTGGTGAGTGTCACTCTCACCATGTGATGCACAACTTACCATGCAGTTAGGAAACAATACCAAGCTCGCCATTCACTGAAGGATAATGCAGGTGAAACCACAGAAACATCATGTGGTAATATCAACACATTTATTATAATGATTATACAGCTTATTTAGAAGTAAGTTGATTAATTTTCCAGCAGTCTTCTTGCATATATTTGAGTAATCAGTGAAGATCTCCAGCTGTACATGCATCAGATTTGACTGGAAGTATGCTAGATGCCAGATCATCCCTTGTGTCATCAATACAGATGATAAACTTTTCCTGCTTCTCTTTCCAGGCTGGGTGCCTTCTGTAACTGCTCTGCGGCAGTGTCCTCCTTGGACAACAGCAAGTGTACCAATTCTAGCACGGGCGAGGTCTGCTCGGGCAAAGGGGACTGCCAGTGTGGGACCTGCACCTGCCACCATCCCCATCAGTACGAAGGCCCCTACTGTCAATTTGACAAGTCCCAGTGCCAGCGGTTTGGGGGGTTTCTCTGCAATGGTGAGCAGGGGGAAAGGGCAGTTAAGGTTTTACTTTTACGATGTCATTTAGAATTGGGGGGTTACCAGATTTCTCGATATCTGAAGGGCAAGTATGTTTTCTGTCTTATGCCGTTTTACCACTGAAAAAACCAAGCCGTACCTGACTCATACCACGAAGAGACAGTAGATACAGCGCAGTTCCAGCTCGCTTTGATTTTCCACTGCAGAAGGGTCGGCTTGGTAAAGGTGTTGCCAGCTTTGGAGAGTGACAGTGACATAAAACTGAAGAGACGCTTATTTATTGTTCACCCAGTGTACATCATGATTTACTATGTGCCAGAATCCACTAGGACGTCTGTGAGAATTGCCGTCTTATATTAGCATCAAACGCTGGTTGAATTAGCATTCACTTGTATAAATTTGCATTACAAATTCATTCCGTTCAGCTGTTCTATACAGAATCAGTTCTGTAACGAGTCAGTCACAGAGTACTCCACTGGTTGGTTGAAACAAAATCTTGGTGTGGATTTTTGCATTCTTTCCTGAACTATCCACCTCTGCTTATGTAGTAGTTTTTTAAGTAGGAGGTTGGAAACTTTCAAGTTTCAAGTTATCAGGAATACATCAATATATCATGATGTGTGATACTACTAACAGTGAATAATATATAGAATATGCGCTTTTCTCCTTCAGAAAATGTGTGCAAATCGACGCAGATCTCTGTGCATTGACTGTCACCAGTCAGGTGGAGGTAACACAACCAGCTTGGTTTAGTCAGTGTGGGTGTGGCTTGGGAATGGCTCACAGGATTTACAATGGAAAATTGTCAGTTTGCGGTACGGCTCAAGTACGGCTCGCTTCTTGGTGGCAGTGAAAAAGCTCCATTAGGCCCAACTTAAATTTCTTCAGATTGAAAGTGGCGCCCCCAAATACAATGTCACACTAGTCATAGGCTTGGTCTTTAAGAAATGACAGCAATGGTTGTTATAGACACACATTATTTTATTGTGGTTCAGTTTTTTCAAACCTTTATTTCATCTTAACCCTCTGAACTTAGAGATGCCTTAAATTACGTATAGTGAAGAAAGATTTGAATCAGTCTATCAATTATGTGCTCAGGGAACGTATGTACTAGTATATATATCAGCCCCCAAGGAATGATGGGGGTCAGAGCTTTGTGGTTATATTTTCTAGATGGTTGGTTGTTCACCAGTGGAGTGTACTTTGAGTTTCTTTTTATGAGCTTTTTGCTGATGTTACATAGGCTGTTGACACTGTGAGTGTGTGTGTGTTTGTGTATGTGTTCCTGTACAGATCGCGGGCGCTGCTATATGGGCAGCTGTGCTTGTGAGGAAGGCTGGGAAGGAGCTGCATGTGATTGTCCCAAGAGTAATGACACCTGCGTGGACAGTGAAGGGGTGAGTGCTGCCTGCCATCCATTCTCCTGGCAGTGTCTAAGACTCTCAGTCTTATCTGTTGAGTTCTTATCCAGCTGCTTATCAGCTAAAATGTTTATAGCCGAATTATATCAACGTGACAGAAATTCCGTGGGTTTTAGATCTTGAAACTTACATCTCGCTTTCCCTTGATCCACCACAGGGGATCTGTAATGGACGTGGTTACTGTAAGTGTGGACGATGCCATTGTGAAAGTTCCCGGACTGATCTTGGCCCAACCTGCGAAATCGGTTTCCAGGTGATTAAAAACATTGCCCAGCTGGTGTGCTCATTGTCTGTGTATGTGTGTGTGTGCTTTATTGTTACTGCATACTAAGCAGTGAAATATCATTTAGCAAAATGTCATTCATCCAGCTGTACAGCTTATACAGTCAGAGGCCGGTTAATCTGGGGGTCCTAGGCTGACATCAGCTTGAATACTCCACTGCTGTTGATTTAACTAACTGTTCCATCTGTATCGAGGTGGGACCATGTTATTTGCAGGTGCCCTTGATTATAGCCTAGGAGAACCAATTCATTTAATCAATTCATACAATATGCATCAAAAAAGAATATATTTATTTATATTTATATTGTCCCTGAATTTATAAACGCATATGGGTACATATAGAAATATACCATATACAAAGTATGACACTACATGGGACAGCGCCAACATCTGTGGGGGAAAAGCTGTCTTTTTGGCCTTGCTGTCCTGATACGGAAGGACCAATTGTGGAATCAGCCCTTTCTGAGCGAATTGCCTTCTCGCCTTATTGACACTCCCTCCAGGCCCAGCTGGGAATGTGCGAGGACAGGCGGAGCTGTGTTCAGTGCCAGGCATGGAAGACCGGGGAGAGGAAGGGGGATAAGTGCGATGGCTGTCCCTTTAAAATCACCATGGTGGACAAGCTCCCTGACAGTCAGTCATTTCACCTTTAACTTACTGCAGAGGTGGCCCATCTTGTCCAGAAAGGGCCTCAGTGTGTGCAAGTTTTCATTGCAACTCCCTAATTAGATTATTAATTAGAGGACTGATTGGCTGAAGGGTCCTCACACCCAAGTTTGATCAGCTGACCTAAAGGTTATCCCAAAAACCTGCATACACACTGGCCCTTTGTGGATAAAATTGGCCACCTCTGGTTTACCGGATCAGCTCCACACTTTGAGAGCTACAGGTTTACCTGTCAGTCAACTACTGGATTGAGGGTAACCAGAGTCACAAAGTGATTACTTTTAACTTTGAATAAAGATTTCAAAATAAATTGATAACAGCCCACCTGGTGGCCCTCAAGGACTGGAGCAGCCCGTTCGTCCTTGTTGTTAGATCCATAATCTGCTCATTATTTCTGAGCTCCTCTTCACAAATCAGTGGGTCTCCATGTCATGTGTCCGCAGGCAAGGATGCCATTGAGACATGCAGCTTCCGAGACGAGGACGACGACTGCACTTTCCACTACTCTGTGCTTTTCTCCAGCAACCCCGGCGAGAAGGATGAAGTCCAGGTGCTCAAGAAGAAGGGTGAGCTGCTGTCTGTTTGACCATTAAATTAAATTAAATTAAATTAACGTGTCTTCATTTGCATGCGTGTAGCATTGATCAGCAGGCCGCTGTCTCACACCCAACAGGGGATCTCTGGTTAAGCGAGTTATTGGGCATTAGCCAGTTACAGTAAGAAGGATTCTGTGCTCAGCTATTGTCATGGTGAATCAGATAATCCATGTCAGGGAGAACATTTTGAGCTACCTCGGGTTTTACATACCTGTTTAAAACTGAAAGGCTCGTATGCTTGGCTAAACAGTTTTTTTTGTAATTTGGTTTCTTTCCTTGAATCACTCATCCAGCTCTTTCATATTAGTGTTAGTGACATGTGCATGAGTATAGAAGACTGAACAATCAGCACACAGGAAGAACTCAGTGCTGAAGTGAAATTCAGGTCCTTTTAATTTAAATAGTAATTTACAGAACTGTCCTAACTCAAAGTGTCCACCCTGACATGGATTGTCTGGTCGCCCTAATAGTGAAGGATCTTGCCCTGTGTGTCTTGCAGAATGTCCACCTGGGGCTTTTCTCTGGCTGATCCCCCTGATCATGTTTCTGATGCTGCTGCTGGGCCTGCTGCTGCTCTGCTGCTGGAAGTACTGCAGATGCTGCAGGGTATCTGCTCATCACCGCCATGCCTGCTTTCCCGAGCGGTGGTGGAAAGTCCGGGTTCAGAAAGTACAAATCCAGACCAAGCTTTTGTTTCAATCAATCTATTAAGTACTCTGTGAATGTAACTCTTCATACTCAACTCT
>JAABNX020000106.1:12793074-12846675 GCA_015163995.2 Mormyrus lacerda | reverse complement strand
ACGCAGCGCTCGTGTCCCGTCTCGCCCCCCTCCCTACCCCCGCCGTCCCTCCCTCACCATTTCCCTCTCTGCTGCCTCACCCTGCCCACATTCTGCTACCGCAGACCCCAGGCTCACTCCGGGCATCCCGGACACACCGACGCGCTTGGTCTTCTCGGCGCTGGGGCCCACCGCCCTGAAGGTGAGCTGGCAGGAGCCTCACTGTGAGAAGGAGGTGCTGGGGTATTGCGTGCTGTACCAGCTGCTCAGTGGAGGTCAGTATGGGGCTGGGGGGGCGGGGGGCAGAGGGGCTGTTTTACCACACACTTTCTGTTTTCATTCATTCATTCATTCATTCATTTTCCAACTCGCTTTATTCTATTGGGTCGTGGGGGGGTCTGGAACCTATCCCGGAAGCAATGGGCACAAGGCAGGGAACAACCCTGGACACATTCACACATTCACACCTACGGGCAATTTATTAACTCCAATTAGCCTCAGCATGTCTTTGGACTGTGGGGGAAAACTGGAGTACCCGGAGGAAACCCCACGACAACACAGGGAGAACATGCAAACACCACACACATGTCAGTTCAGAAAGATATTCATAGTTTTTTGGGAAATGGGTGGTGCTACTCATAAACTCAACTATGAATATATGAATTTAAGTCACCTTTGCTTCCCCAGCTGGCCTTTAAAATGCCTGAATATTATTGTAGCTGCCTTTTCATAAATAACACTTCCTCCTATGATCAACAAAACCAGCTGTGTAGCTGTGTGTCTTTGTCATTAGGCATGTAAGCTGTATTATTTTCCTGTGTTTTTTCCCCAACCTGCTATTCAAAATGGATGCACAAAATAGTGAAACGTGGATGGTGGTATGTTCTTTTGTTTTTAGAAAGTGAATCTGGAATAAAGATTCTGGAATCGTGGCTGCAGTGGGATTGTGCTAATTGTTGCTTCTGGCTGTGTTTGACCTCCTGTAGGTGAGGTTAAGCGCCTGGATGTTCCTGGGTCCATGGAGAATTCTGTGGTGGTACAGGACCTTCTACCCAATCAGTCCTACATTTTCAAGGTGAAGGCAAAGAGCCAGGAGGGCTGGAGCCCTGAGAGGGAGGGTGTCATCACCATAGAGTCTGCTGTTGATCCTCGAAGCCCCCTCAGCCCAATGCCAGGTGACCCCCCTATTACACTGATTTTGTCTCTAACATGTTCAACCCGTGCATTTGAATCAGAATCTTCCCTTCTTTTCCTTTAATGGTTTTATTGTTTTTAGGGCCCCAGTTAAAAATTCTCTTTGGGGCTCTTCAAACCCCCATGCTCTGAGATGTTTCAAAAATTAAATGAATAGCCAATGAGTAGAGTCAGAAGATTGTGGCTAGGCTATCTAGTTAGCAGAACATGCTGCATCAGCATCTCCTACATAAGGAGTATGTTTATTTAATATTTAATGTAGTGACTGCTTATGGTCAACAGTGGGATGCCGAAACAAAAGCATGAACTGTCTTGGGGTCCCCGAGCAACAGGTTGGGAAACACTGGTTTAGATTATCTCTGAAGCCACGCCTCTAGTAACCTCCCCCGCTTTTCCCCCACCAGGATCCCCTTTTACTCTCAGTACCCCCAGTGCCCCTGGTCCTCTGGTTTTCACAGCCCTGAGCCCTGACGCCCTCCGGCTGAGCTGGGACAAGCCCCGAAAGCCCAATGGGGACATCCTGGGTTATGTGGTCACCTGCGAACAGCTACATGGAGGAGGTGGGTCTAGAGCACAGTCTATGTCTTTTTTTACTTTGGTGTATGGACTGTGCTGTACCTTTAATGATGCAGAGGGATAGATTCTGGAGGAGACACTTCTGTTTGATGAGAACATTCTTTCTCTCTCTCTGTCTATCTCTGTCTCTCTTGCTCTTTCTCTCTCCCTCCCTCTGTCTCTGCCTCTCATTCAACTCAGGTGACATGCGGACTTTCCAGGTGGGCAGCGACAATGCAGAGACCAGTCTGACGGTATCAAACCTGACTGAGAATGTGCCCTACAAGTTCAAGGTTCAGGCTAAGACCACGCTGGGCTTTGGCCCCGAGAGGGAGGGCATCATCACCATTGAGTCACAGGATGGAGGTATATTGCCCAAACATTCTCGCCCCCACCATAGCTGCGTATTTGGTTCAGGTTTCTTTGACTGTCAGTGGAGATTTGCCTGAGATCTGGACAATAATAAACCTGTTTACTGAATTGTTACTTGCTTGCATTGGTTCAGACTGATGCTCACTCTGGGATTTTCATTTTCCTGCTGCTTCAGGTAACGCGTCTCAGTACAGCAGCCAGGCAATGACAAGGCGAGAAGTCTTCAACCTTCCGGGGGAGATAAGCACTCGCACTAACGTGACTCATACCACATTCAACGACCCGTACTTCTCAGGTACGTCTACCGAGAGATGTTCCCTTCTGAGAAGTGTTGCCACATACGCAAACGTAACTCTCATGCCTCTCTTCCCAGACGGCATGAAGCTCACAACGCAGCACATGGAGACCGGCGGCATGGTGACCCGGCACATTACCAAGGAGGTGGTCACCAGGACCGTGACGGCGGGCAACAGCATGACCAAGAAGGTGGAGAAGTTCTATGAGGCCTGAGATCTCAGTGAAGAGCAAGTTGTGAATCCCAGAATCTTTTGCAGTTTTTTTTTTAATCTGTTACACGAGACAATGAACTTTTGCATTTGTACCTGTTCTGCTGTTTCTCTTGAAAATCAAAGAAATCTAGTTTTTTATCTAACAATTTAAAAAAATAGCCAAGAGGCATTGCTTGGCAAAGAACTTTAGTTGGTGTCGTAGGCCACGTAAGTAATCTGTCTTTCAGCAGAATGTCTGACACAGTGGTGCAGGAGAAGCCAAACTCATTATAAAACATGGATCTCCATCGCTAACATTCTCCTTGTTGGACTATCCATGTGGGAACCTGGGCCTGGTGCAGAGGTGTGCTGAACCTGAAATAGCTTCAAAACACACAGCTGACAGTCAGCTGACGGTTATCCAAGACTGTTATCACAGATCCTGTTTCATACTCAAACTGCACTTAAATTTTTAGCTATCTGTAAACAAAGGGAGTTGTTTACAGAATGGAATAGCTATATATGAATCCCTGCAAAGCCCTTGAAACAAAGAAGCCCTTAATTTTGTTTATATAAGCCAGCTTATAAGTGTATAAATGGCATATGTACTGCTAATGGTATTGCCTTTATTTTTAAAACCCAAGTTTACATTAGTGTAAGTCTCTCAAAATATCTCATATAAAGAACATAATGCTTTTAACTGCCCTATTTGTATATAAAGTATTGTTTCATGTTGAGCAGTGTTTTATGGCTAAAGCTTATGTTTGTTTATGCTCCTCTGGCTGTGTAGATGAGGTGTTCCTGTGCTTTAATGATGATCATCATCATTCATTTGTACTAACAGACGAATCCTTCAGTTGTATCCATGTGCACAAGTACTTGTGCAGCTGTGTTTGGACTCCTGACATGCGACGTTCTGCTTAGGCCATGCTTAGGTCACGTCGCGAATGTTCTGCTACAATCTAGGACTGTATCCCCTCTCCTCTACAATTTAATGTCTTAAAAATTACTTCAGACATACACATTTTTGTTCAAGTATTTAAGGGCATAATAAGGGTATATTACAAATCAAACATAAATGGGTAAGTTAAGTCTTTATCGTTCACGTTTCAAACCTCCAAAGTTTAACATGCATGCCAACACTCTACTTCTTGGTTTTTTTTGAAAGAGCTGCCCTACATAATATATACACATCAACTAGCATTAATAGTTTTTTTTCTTCTTTCTCAAGCATGTCAGATGTATTGCACTTAATAAATATGGCTTTATGCTTAAAACAGACTTTCTTAATTTGTGTTTGGTGTCTCCTAGTTGTAATAACACGAATCTATATTTGAAATACTTCTGTAAACCTATGTATTGTTAGGGTGACCAGATAGTTCATGTCAGGGATGACACTTTGAGCTACTTTGGGCTTCACGAAATACCTTGAAAGGTTCCTATGCTTGACTAAATAGTTTGTTTGTTTTTGTTCTTTGACTGGTTTGTTTCCTTGATTGAAAGACTCATCCAGCTGTTTCACAGTAATGTTAATGATACATGCATGATTATAGGAGTCTGACCAATCAGCACACAGCAAGAACTCAGTACTGAAAAGTGAAAGTGAGTAAAGTGAAATCCAGGCCATGTTAATTAAAATGGTAGTTTACAAATCCTGTCCCAACTCGGTGTCCTCACAAGCATGGATTATCTGGCCACCCTATGTAATGTACTAAATATACTTATGCATTTCTTTGTAAATATTCAACTTACACCTATCAAAAAGGGAATAAAGACAAAGGCAAATGATTTTTTCACTTGATAAATTTATTAATCACACAAAGTGCTTCATTATTGCAAGATCAACAGTGGACAAGTGCTACTGTGTCACTACAATTTTTCCTTTTAGACCGACAGAAATATGCAATGTGAGCTTATTAGACATTTTAGCAAGCGGGAATAATAGGGTCGAGTGCATGCAAAAAGCATGCTGCTTTTACGGCTAAGGACCACCGGCTAGCGATACAGGTGACATACACCCAGCTATGGAACATTGCCAATGAAGGGGGCTGAGTGCTTAGCCCCACAGACATGGGCCAGGGCAGAAGCAGTGTCCCCTGGCCCCCGCAGACTTGATAACCAGGCCCTTGGCGACATCCACAGTGCCAAAGAGCGGGTATAGTTTCTCGGTGAAGGTCTCGCTGAAGGTGTAGATGTGTGAGCGGCTCTCCACGTTGTAGAAAGAGAGCTGGCCGTTGTCGTAGTCAAGATAAATGCCCATCTTACAGGGGATGAGGCTCGAGGGTAGAGGGGTGAACGGCACAGTGAGCGCCTTGAACTCAGTGCCCCTCTCCACGCGCAGGGTCAGGTAGCCCATTTCCGTGTTCAGCGACTTGTAGCCCTTTCTGAGGGCCGACTCCTTGGCTACGCCCAGCCGCCAGTCCCTCTCGCCCACCTCTACCTCCCAGTAATGCCGCCCAGATGCGAAGCTCTGTGTGCCCACTGCGCACCACCAGCCGTCAAAGCGCCGGTGGTAGTTGGGCACCTCCTTCCTCTCAAAGCCACAGCGCATGCGCTTGCCGTCATGGGAGATCAGCAGGTCTGGGTTTGCGGTGTCTGGGTCAAGGGTCACCTCCACTGCAGGTAAGATTGTGATTACTTAGCAACTTTAAAACCAATGCCAACTAGGAAACCCGAAATTAAAAAAAAAAATAGTTACCTGCTGCTTCAGTGATCCAGTTCCAGACTACAAGAAAAGTAGAAATGTTATACTAAAGTATAACAACATGGCTAATATATTAAGCACATGGTATCTCTCTATTCATGTTTACATATACCATAATGGATCCTCCTACATAGTGAAAAATAAAATATATGTAATACGAACCACAATGAACACGAGGTGAACTGGACTGAGCTATTTACTACTACAGAGTCCTGTAGATACATTAGCATGATCATGATCAGATATGCATATGACTTACCATTGTGAGGTATGTACCTGGTAGCATCTGGAAGGATATACCCAAAGAGACCAATGAGTCATGTCATTCATAGAGTCTTTACAATTCACATTCCCTACTAACACTATTGCATTATATTTAGGCAACTTATGAACACCTGGCCTGGCTAATCAAACAGGGACACGACACCAGAAAGCATCCCGGTAACCGGAGGAAGGAAACAAAACACTTGCATGCATTGGCAGCATTGAATATGAACAGATAACCTCGAGACTCACTTAATTTCTGACTCCTTTGTTTCCTGGTGAACCACAGCTGGGGGACAGCGTCCTGCAGACAGGAAGTATGACTGTACTTCAATAAAGTTCAGCTTTATTGTCATTCTACAATGACAGAGCACCACAAAGTACAAAGGAAGTACAAAGAAATGGATGTTCAAGGAAATTATAAAAGACGGTGGAAGAAAGGACTGAAATGTTTCACGCAAGAGTATTATGGAATATTTATGAAGTTTGGGAGATACGTAAGCATTTGCAACCAAGTACCAACCATAAGTTTGGTTTAAAGCGAAGTACTAAATACTAATAAGGCCCAGTAAAAAAAATTATTAGTTTATCATCCCTGCCCGCATGGCTAATTTAGCCCGCATCGTTTTTTTTTTTTTTTTTTTTTTTAAAAGTGTATTTTCCTGTGTAAATTCCACTGCCGGCGTTCACAAATTTCACAGGCAGATGATAGAAACCAATTGGTGTGCATTTGTATTCTTCCACCCCAGCTTACTTTCTTGAACAGTTGAAAACTGTTTTCTTCCGTTATCTTTTTTCTAAGAAATAAAAATAAAAAAAATAAAAAAATTCGCCCTCCCTCACCACTTGTTTCTGATTGAAAGGATGATAAACTAATGATTTTTTTACAGGGCCTAACAAATACTGATTGTTTGAGCATTTGCTCAATGGAGGAGAGTAGTAGCATGGCAAGCATAGTGCAGGAATGGGAGAGAAGCCCTAGAGTGCAGAGAATTGCCTACAGTGCATAAACAGATGCTGAGGAGTCTAATTGCGGAGTACAGTGTGTGAGAGTACAGCCCAGTACAATGAATGGGTTTTTCTGAAATAATGTTATGATGAGATGAGAGTAAGCCTGGCTGTCATTTACACCCTGCGTGTGGCTCTGGTGTTTCAGGGACAGAGATGAGGAGAAACCTTTACCTTCTCCAGGTCGTCGGTCAGCAGGGTCCACATGACAAGCTCCATGGCAGAGAGCAGGCTTGGCACGCGCCCCTTCCGCCACTGTGTTTCCAGGTCATCTAGCATCAGCACCACCGGCTCCCCAGGCCACACGCTACGCTGGACGGGGCAGGAGGAGAGATGCCTCTGAGTACAGAGTCACCAGACGGAGAAATGGGATCCCGCAGGTTGGGCTAGACAGCCCCCCCAGGGAGGAGCTGGCAACAGTGCAGTCCAAATCAATCAATCACAGACAGGGAGAATTACTATGCAACTCCCTCAAGAAATGACAGGGACAGGAACCAGTGCAGCATCTCTGTGCTGCCAGAATCACTGATCTTTTGCTCCCCTGCAGGTCTACTCAAATATGATTTTATCCGCAATTAAGCCAAAATAAGATTAATTTGAACTAAAACAGAGATTGGAGAGGGAGATAAGGAAGAAGACAAGATGAAAGAGAAGGAATATCAAGCTGAGAGAATGTAAGGGAAGTGAGGTAAGATTTTATTAGACACATGACGTTATCTAGAGGTTTGTTAGTACTCTTAGAAATTAATGAATGTAGGATGAGAGTTAGACACCAAAACATTATCAGATCTAGGAGGCAGTTAACAGCCTAGTATTGCCAAAAAGCAATTAACGACAACAGAGGTAAATGAAAGGTACCAGCACAGACCATGCCTTCCTGGCATCGCCCACCCTTAAACTTGCATTTACCGCAGGCCGGCATTAACACAAAGCCGTACATCAAAGGCAAATCAACACGTAACAAGAATGCACGCAATTCGGCGCAATACAACATAATGCATATTAAATTCTTCTATTATTAAAATGAAATTAAATGGCATCTTCTGGCATGAACTGCACTTTTTCCAATACACATAAATAAAGGTAGGTTAATCGTTTTTACTGGTTTAACTGGCAACAGTGTTGGATCTAGGCTACCTAGGGCCTTACCGGCAGAACGGGGCCCAGACAAAATCTACTGAGAACCCCCCCCAATTTGGTGCAGTCTACTAACCCATCCCTGAATTTATTTCTGGCTTATCCTGTTTAGTGGCTGTGACAAGGTATATCTAGCCCTGACTGGCACATTGCCGTAGGCAGAGCTACTAACCTTTGACTGCATCCTCAGCTCCCGACTCCAGTCCTGGATGGTCCTCTTGAAAGTCTCCACATGCTGCTCGCTATCCTGCTCCAGGTTGCCTAAAAGCCGTGCCCTCCAGTCATACCGCTCTGACCACTCACGTGTCGGCACTGGCCTCTGCTGAACACAATGTGTCACAGGAATTCTCATCTTTGGCACACTGCCAACAGGGCTTCATGCAAAATAATTTCCATAATTTTTTCTTTTGACAGTAGAATAGAAGGTGCATTATGGGGTGATATTTATCTTCCATTGGGAGGAACGTGACCCACAATTTACTTTGGTTCTTCTTCTGTTTAAGCTCTTATGACCCTTGACCCTCAGTACTAAAAGCTGTCATCTGTTACCTGAATGATGGGTGAGCAGATGCATACTGCAGCAGTCACATTGCACACCTCACTCACCTTACTCTCCAGTACCGAGGCCCATTCGAAGATGAAGGCACGGCACATGGAAGGGGGCCAGATGTCCTGACAGGTCCAGATATATCCGAGGACATCAGATTTCTAATAAAAAAGAGCATCTGCGCATCAGAAGACTGCCTGCCCATATCTGAGTGTGTGCGTGGGTGTGAGTTTGGCATCAGCAGAATTAAATGCAAGGACTGAGCTGTATGTCTCCATGTGTCACCATCACTGCGTCAGCAGTCCTGTCCAAATGCGTCCCCATGTGTGGTGTGTGTTTGTACCTGGCACACACGGTTCAGCTCCCTGGCCAGCTCCATTATGAACAGCTGACTCTCTAGAAGGGGAGCCTTCTTTTCAGTCCTTGCTCTTTTGCGAGATTCCTGAAAAACTCAAAGAGACAGAAACATAAAGGAAGGTAAACAGGAGAAGAAACCTTGGGAGAGTTGGGGGGAGGTGAGGGTTGGTGAGTATATGGCCTTGGAATTATTTAGCATTTCAAGTATTTTAATTCATGGCATGGCAAACTGCAGTAAGTGACCTACAGCTCCCAGAAGCATTTGCATGTAAAACGTTACCTACTTTACTAGCTATGGATTTCGTTACTACAGATATAGATAAATGAAAGAGGGTTTGAATGGTTTCATGGGAGCATTTGCTTTTGTTAGCAGGGAACAGAGGGATTTATGCATATTTTGATCTTCTGAAAAAGACTTATCGATTATTGCGGTAGTCTCGTACACGTTGCCTTTAAACGACTTGCGACAGGCTTGATAACGCTGCGGCTCATAAGGAGATGGTACTGACTGCTTCGTACCTTCAGCCGGATTTTGAGCTTCTTGGCTGGCTCGACGAGAAAATGCAAGCAGTCTTTCATCATCCTGGCAGCTCTGTGGACCTCCTAGAAATAAAATACAGACAACAGCAAAACCGCAGCTTAGCAGCACCCCAAGCTGACAGCGGGCTCCCTCACTGCACCCCCCCTCACTGCATCTGCGACCTCCCCAGCCTTTCCGCTTTCCTGGTCCCCACCGCATGGCTGCTGATGCTTAAAGCCCTCAAAAAAAATCCATAAAGGAGATTGGAACTTTTCCACAGCAGCTGGAATGCGGAAGGTTGGGGACGTAGCGGTGCGAGAGCTTGGTGTTGTGGAACACATGCAGCCCTGCATTGCACTGCTCTGACCATCACTCTGCAGAGCCGCTGAGCTTTTTGAGGGTTCATTTAAATGGAAACATTACATCTAATCCCCTACCCCCCTCCACACACATGAGCTGCACACACACACACACATATACACACCAGAGAAGGACAGAGAGAGGTGGTGTACTGCAATTATATTGTATAGATGCTGTCCTGCAGCATATTAGCAGAAATAATACCAAAAAAATAATCCAAGGAGACCTGAACCAGCATGTAATCAGCAGCAAAGAGACTGAATCAGCAGCATAAGAGAGCAACCCCTAACCCCCTTCCCATAACCCCCTTCTTCATGTAAATAGGTCAAGGTGTTTCCTGCTCCATAAAATAAGACCACCTCTGCATTCCAAAAAAGGGCAGACAAGTTGATAATTAAACAATGAACAAAACAGAAACTTTACTGCAAACTTCTGCTCAATGTCCCAAATCAAAACATACCCATGACCAAGGTGTCAAGGACACCCATGTCATTGCTTGTTTCGTACATGATTAAATCATTTTTTTAATTTTTTTGCAAAACAGAATCAAATACACGAAAAACCTATAATAAAGCAAGCAGTATTTCCAAACCTCTCTACACTGCAGTGTCTTGTTTTCTATTGCTCACCTCAAACATTGGATTAAAGAGTGAAAATAATCTTTTTAGACTTTGGCTTAACAAAACTCATCAAAACCCCTGAACGTCACACTTAAAGTGGCCGCACAGGAAGGGCTCTCTGTTTGTAGGGCTTGTCAATCCTTAGTGAAGTCTTTTCATAAACGTAAGAAATAATGTCACTCATGACAGATGTACTGGAGGGACACTTGTGTGCAAGCACATGCACAATAAGCCCTTAAGTAGGTTGGAGACTGTTAGTAGAAGTTACATACTGACAGACAAGGAACCATGGGAATAAAATTGCGAGAAATTAAATATTTAAAAAGTGAGAATAAAAAATTCATTACCGTTTAGCTTCTCGGAAATAAAAATACCTGTTATTTTGGAGAGTTGGGAAAAACAATACATTTCTCCTACTTAATTAATTCTGAAAACACAATAGTTGAACAATAGTTCAAAATGGAAATTTAATTAATAGGTGGCTGACAATAAGTCAGGCGCTCGAGGTGAAGGTGGAGTGGAGATGACCGTAAAAACGCTTTGCGAAAACACTGCGCAGTGTAAGGTTGGCACGGAACATTGGACTTTTTACATAACAGATATACACCCATATGCCAACAGATATTTATGTATGTATTCATGTTTGTTATGCAAAAACATTGGTATAACATGTAAACACGCACCTTTATAATACAGATCAATATTATCAAGCTACAGAGCTCACATATGAAAACAGCAGAAACGCAGTTAACCTACGGAGACTGGCTTTCATGGCACTTGGGGACACAGGATACATTCATGAGAAATAGAACATTTTCCTTTAACTTAGCAGGTCTTTAATATTTCACGTGTCCGTTATTCGTACGTCGTGCAGAATTGCATAACAGGCTCGGCATTTTTGTACCTGAATCATTGAAAAATGCAATCGATTTTAAACTATAGAATTTTCCACAAGCAGTTTTGACAAAATAACAGCTAGCTTCCGTCACGATATAAAGCATTACTTACTTGAACCCCTAAAGAAAAATCAGTGTCCGCAGACTCCTGCCACAGGTGTTCACGAAGACCAGCCAACTTCTGCCTTTCCAGCAGTCTGTGATATGCACTGCGGTGTAGGGCTGACCTTGTTTACATACAAGCCTGTGAGAACGATTGTGATTCGGTAATTTCCGGCTAAAGCACGAAAGAGGACGGCGACAGCGGCCATATTTGTTGTGGATTTTATGCTCCTACCTTAATAAGTTTGATTAATAAGATTTTTTTTTAACATAAAATAATGAATACTAATATAAACACTAATAGTACGGCAAAATAGATTATCAAGGCAACTTGAGCCAATGTGTGGTCATTCTTAGAATACCACGTACTACTCCTTAAACAGGAATGATGATTATAGTAAAATTATAGTTTTATTATTGTCCACAAGGGGCTGCCAAAATAACAACATTTTTGATCCGACAATTTTTTTTTTTGCTACAGCATAGATACTACTACGACTCATATCATTTTATTGAAAGCAGTGTCATCACTTACACGAAGAAACAGGAACGCATAATCAGTCAGACATGTAAACAGAGGAATATTTTATATGATCAGAGAGAGGGAGGGGAGAGAAAGTTACGGTGACGGTATGTTGGTTTTGCGGAAGGGTGGTGCACATTCAGTTTGATCGCTATTAAGATCAGCCTACCGTGTCGGGCACGAAAATGTCAACTAAAGATCCACTATTGAGCGCTCTTAAAGGTACGTTAATATAACAGATTGCTCTGTTGCTGAAATGTTGCCTAAGTATGATGATTAATATAGCAACCATCACACACAATAATCAGATTTATAGCGACTACATCTTAAATTCCACATAATTTATACATTCATAGGTAAATTTAGATTTTACATCGTGCAGCTGTCAATGTAGGTTAACCATAGGACGCATTAACTATGCATTTTTGGCAAAAACAATCGATGCCCTTTCTGTGCTCCGTTGATTTTAGCACTAAAAAGAACCGTACGTTAATTTTTAAAGGTAATCGAAAAAATACTTGTATAGTCTAAAAATGTCTGTGTTTTATTGTTGAGTTTTAGTTATTAAACTAGTTTTGTAGCTGATCACCTACATGTAAGACTGTGCCTTCGTTGTCGCTTTATTTCCGCACACCAGTAACCTTTTAAACCTTGCAGATGTATTGTGATCTACTTCAATCTTAGTTGAGTCCGTTATTAAGTAATATTAAAAATATATTAATAATAAAAATTGACACATTTGTGAAGTTCTGTCTTTAACGAAGCTTAATATTTCTTTCAAAGTGTGTATTTTCAGTCTTAAATCAGAGGGGGGCGCAATAACAGACTCCAACCCTCAACTGTCCTCCTGCTGCCAGTTATTGGAGCTAATTCTTCGCAAGGGGCTTCAGCGTGAGTGTTCTGCAGATCCACATGTACATGTACTCTGAAAAACAGGTGCTAGTACTCCCCTTGTTCCATAATACCATGCAGGTACCTGTAACTCCCCATGTTATTCAGTACCAAGTGCAGATGCTCCCCTTGTTATTTAATACCAGGTGCAGGTACTCCTCTTGTTATTTAGTACCAAGTACAGGTAATCCCCTTGTTATTCAGTACCATGTGCAGGTACTCCCCTTGTTATTCAGTATCAAGTGCAGATACTCCCCTTGTTATTCAGTACCAAGTGCAGATACTCCCCTTGTTATTCAGTACCAGCAGATATTGAGAGGTGCCAGTACTCTGAACAGAAAAACAATGAGGTGCTGGTACTGCGTACCAGTCAGTAATAGTCCACTTCAAGCACTTCACTCACTATTATGTGCTTATATATATATTTTTTTTTTTCAACAAAGTGGATCAGTTGACACCTTCTCAATAATGAATCTGAGTCTAGTTCACTCTAAAATTCTGTTCCAAAGCGTGCACAACTGGCCACACCTGATTAAGATTGGACAAAAGAACCTGGAAAGGTGCGGTCTTACTGGCTGTTTGCCATTCATTAGTGTAGAGGGTGTAGCAATTGACGGGTGCTCTGAAACAATAACACAGCCCAAGTTACACTTTCACACTCTGAGTGATGAGGTCTCATTGACTGTGTTTTCATTTTTATTGTGGCAGATCCACAGGATGAATAATGTGGGATGAGGTGGATGATGGCTTCTGATTTTAGGTTTGAATGTGTAATATACTATTAGGTAGTACCCTACATGGTAATGTTTTTCCACCTGGTCCTCAGGGATCCACAGACAGTCTACATTTTTGTTCCATCCCAGCTTCCTGCCAGATCGTCCTCTCCCATCCTACCTAGAGCTGGGAAGGAGCAAGAAAAGAAAGTTCTGTCTGGGGGTCCCCAAGGACCAGTTTGATAAACACTGCTATATAGAGTCAGACAGATATGTTGAAATAACAAGATGAACTGAGTCACCTCACAGTTTCCAAGGATCAGGCTGATGAATGTTGACTGATGTCCATTGACAGGCTAAAACAAAGCCTCTCTCTATCATTCTGGTGCAATGCCTGCCTGTTACTGTCATGTTTTTTGATTGGGAGTGTTTCCTGATAGAGTATTCTCATAGTTTGAACTGGCATGTCTGTGACAGGATGTCAGCAAACCTCCTGTATCTTGACAGTATTGAAAGGGCACCTTTAGCTAAGATGCATTAGGTGTTTCATTTATCATAGGATCTGATTACTTTCTTCACTGTTTAAACCTTCCACAACCATGTCACATGTTCAATAAGGCAACAAACAGTGTTTTTAGTGCGTGGGTAGGAGACATTTGCTCACATAAACTGGGCAGGAGCATGATGACAGGAGTAATGGTGCCTTGTGGGATCTGCAGAGCCAGTCCTTGGGTTTGTGCAGAGGGATTACTGGCACTGTGTGGATCAGCTTCCCCAGGTGGACTCCTGTGGAAGGTGAGCAGCAGGAATCAGGAAAATCAGTGATGCATGTTTCCCTCTTTGTATTTAACAAAAGCAAAGAATCATTTCAGAAATTATATTGATGAATCAGTAGTTACTTGCCTTGAAAAATTAATTAAAGACTAGATTTGTGCAAGCTTCAAATACATTCATAATTTCAGTGAATGTTACCCCAAAAATGCATTAAGTTTCAGATAAAGGAACATTCTAAAATATTCATACATTTTCCCTTAGGGTCAGGATATTCACTTCGTTTTATAAATTTTTCATTTGACCCATTCAGCAGGCTGAGCCTAATCACTTTGGCTCTGGAACAGACATCGGCTTGCAAGAAGCTGTTGACAGCGCAAGGCAGGGGGCGGTATTTCCTAAGGCTGGCCCTCGAGAGAAGGATTTTGGGAAGTGTAGTTCAGCACCTTTCACACACAAGCAAGCTGTTGGAGGTCAGTAACACAAGCAAAAAAAAAGTGTTGCCTGTATAAATGTAAAATGATATTTTAATTGTGAAAGAGAAAATTGTACTTTTAATCTTTGGATTAGAAGTATTACAATTAGTTAGAATATATTAAAAATATATTCATTAATTTTTTAATTCATTTTCCAAACCGCTTTATCCTATTGGGTTGCGGGAGGTCTGGAGCCTATCCCGGAAGCAATGGGCATGAGGCAGGAAACAACCCTGGACAGGGGGCCAGCCCATCGCAGGGCACACTCGCACACTGTTACCATTCATTCACACATGCACACCTACGGGCAATTTATTAACTCCAATTAGCATAACAATATAGTAAATTAAGACCAAAACTGAACGGCTTAATGATTATTACTCTCTGTCTTATTTTAGTGGTACAATCCTACTATTTCTATTGTCAGAAATGAAGAGTTTATGGGTAAGTTTTTTTGTACACTAGAAACTGTACCAGTTAAAGGTATATATGAAAAGTTTCAATTCGCAGCATGGTGCTACTTTAAAACTTACAAATATGAAACTATGTTGCTCTCCAGAACCATTCCTGTCTTTACTGCTTGTCCTTTCTGAACTGGAGTTCAACCTTAACATTGAGGTAAAGTTATATCCTAGCCCCTTCTCTATACCATATAACCAAGTGATGGAATTTAGTGAGACTCATCCACATTCTTTTTATTGTAGAACTGCAGCTTTTTGGATGACAGCTGGCTGTTGCCGGTAAATTCTTAAAATAAATAATGTTTTCCTAGTGGGTTTATTTGTTACATTAAATTAAGATCTGGTTCGCCCCTGTTTTGTGGTTTGTGGAGGCAGCCATAACCCACTGTGTGACAGTTAATAGATACTTTCGCTACTTGGACCAACCCCAGTCCCTGGAAATGATTCCACTGAAATTGCTAAAATGCTGTTGATCTCTGTTTGTGTCAGTGAAGGAAGCTTTTGAGAATGCACTTAATTTTGGGTTTTATTTTTGATATCTCTACGTTGACTTGAGAGAGAGAGTGATGTTTGTTTTGATATATTCCAGACATGTGATGTTTATAAGGTAGTACCATGCCGGGAACTGGGAATGGTACTCAGGTTAGTTCTAGTCTTCTTCCTTCTTCTTTTCAAGTATCTCCAGTACCAAAACAGCCCTATATAACCCCCCCCCCCCCCATTCTATGAGCCAGATACCTTGGTGGACGCGTCTTCGTGTTGGACCTGATTGAAGGCAGCCAGGCGCAGGTAGATGGATGCGTGCTGCCAGGTGACATCATTGATGAAATCAACGGGATATCTCTGAGGAACGCCTCCAACAGACAGGTGAGGGAGTGACCCCTGCAGCACTCTCAAGCTGAGCCCCAGCTCAGATAACACCACCTACATACTGTAATTCAGCAATAAAGCACATGTGAAGTAATCAGACAGAAATGATGTTTATAACCATTTATGCTGGCTGCAAGCAGGGACCTCAGTCACTTTGAAATCGCAGTAACTCTTACTAGTTTTTAATACTCATTTGGCCAATCCCACAGGCTGTGGAAACCCTTAATAATTTAACAGCATTCAGAGGGGAGTGTCAGTCTTGTGAAAACACTGAAAACCTCATTATGCAAAAGCGGGGTGCAGATGTGATGCCTCAAAGCCATGTTTGCTGCGGTTTTGGCACTTTTTCATTGATGTAGACCACTAATCTCCTTCTTAAACAATGACCACATTTCTGGCATTGTCTAGATCTACTAAAGGCAGATTGATTGTGTTGTGGCTTGTTACCCTCCTGGTTATTAGCTCCTCTTTGGGTTGAGGGGGTGTCTCAAAAGAAGGCAATGCTCTTCAAGAGTTATGTAGTCAGCAGGATGTTTTTTTAGGAGGAGGAGGAGGATAAAATTACTCAGCCACTTTATTGCTTACTGGACTTCAGATTGTCTTTGACTGGACTGTCAGACAGTCTTTGAGAGGACTTTGAGGCCATCAGATCAAAGGGAATTGGTTTAATGGTATTGGGTTGCTGGAGTTAGTTGGCATTTTTAATGGACTTTAACTATCCACCTCATATACTAGGTAGCCCATTCAGGAGCCCCCCTGTCTGTACACAGGCAGGCACAGTGCTGGCGCAGCTGAGGGGCACCCCTCTTTCCCTGCGAGTGCTGCGATGGAGGGCCGAGGACGGATCAGTGTACGGGCCCATGGTCAGACTCCTGCAGGAAATTCAGCGGGAGAATCCGTCGCTGCGGCTGCACCCCACCTCTCTGTCCCCACCACGACAGGAGTCCCAGTGCCTGAGAGATGGGCGGTGAGGAATGGGTCGCTCATCAGTCTTATTATGTAGCGATTGGGGAAGTTCGGTGCACATGGGCACATTCCTTATGTGGGGCATCTCAACTGTGCTCCTTTGTTTTTCTAGGATTGTATACATCGTGCAGTATTTGGGAAAGATCAGCGTCGGAATGGTAAATGTACATGTCTGTGCCATCTGCCTTTTTTGTCTGTGCATTGCCAACGAGAGACAATAGTTTAAAGTCCGTATGTAGCAAATTGTGTTTGTACTGGGTTTGCATTTCAGTTTGGGGGAAAGGAAGTGCTGCAGCGCGGGATTGCTCTGGTCCTGGAACAGAATCAGCCCAAAAAGGTGAAAGTCAAGGCAAGGGGTAGACGAGCGTAACAGGGCACCACCTCTTTGCATCCAGCCAGCAAATAGAGCACCATCTTGGCTCCTGTATCCTGTAATAACAGCTGATCTGCACCTAAAAGGCTCTAACAAACATGCCAGAAATCTCATGAAGGGCCTCATGACACTAATATATCTACTATTAAACCACTATATGCATGTCAATCCACATTTTATGCCTGTAAAAAAGAGCAGACTGATAATATGCTATACAGAAATTCTTTAGACAGAATGGCAGCTATATTTCATTCCCTGGCATTGTAGTATACACTGCTAATCCGAATGCCTGTTCATGCACCTTTGAAAATATTTTTTCTCCCAAGCCATGAGCGTATTTAGTGAAAGTGCGTCTGTATCATGTATCATGAATCTTTACAGCATAAAGAGGTAGGAAGCTCATGCAAACGCTAACAGCCAGTAAATGCAGCTGCAACTCTCGTTTCATGTGATGATTCAAGTTTGGCTTCATTGTCCACTGGTCCCGCAGGCGGTGTTGCTCGACCTGAAGGAGACACATGTGACCTGCATGGAGAAGGTGACAAAACAAGTGAGCGCTTTTCCGCCAGGCAGGCACAAGCACCCACTGGGACCCTCCGATAAATAAACCTAGGGTGTGTTTACCCAAAATCAGGAGTGAAGCCCTCTTGCTTGTTTCTATTTGTAAATGGTTGATTCCCCATGGAACTGCAGTGCACTGGTGCCGGTACCACAGTAAAAAAAATAGGCAACACATAAATAAATGAAGTGGAGCAGGGGTATACCTCCCCCCCACACACACACACTCTTTAGAAATACACTTTAATACACTGTTTACATGTGTCATAAAAATTACACATCTATCATTTACTGAATGACATTAGCTCTTTTTTCGGTCTTCCTCTTCTGTTCAGGAAATTTTCCAGCATCACTACCCAGAGATTTCCTGTGTGGGGAGATACAGCCAATCAGACCATACGATTTTTGCCTTCTGTGTCGCGTGAGTATCTGCCATGGGTGGCAAGTGTGAAGGTGTGATTCTGTGAGAGCAAAGAAGTGCTGCCTCTATACCATCAATCACCATAGTAATCGTGCTTGTTGCTAACTTCTTAAAACCTAGGCTGTTTCTGTCCATTCGGACTTAAGCATCAACATCCAAAATTTAGAGCAGGTCTGGCCAGCATCTCTTGAGCAGTTGGGAGCACAGTGATGATTTTTATTCTGCCACAGGCACGACCTGTTGAGCTGAAGTCCCATTTACTTTATGTAGTAACTGTGGCTACATAGGGAACATTTGTGAATAATGTCATCATACAGTTACAGGGAAATTTATTTGGAAAATTTTCCCAGCAGATATAGCTACGGCCAGTTGGTGCGATTTTAAAACTTGATTGTACTGAAGAAACAAAAAAAAATCTAAAACCTGCAGAGAAAACTTGCCTACCTACACATATCAGCAATGTATCCCTTAGTTTTCTGTGAAAGCTAAACACTGGTGGGGGGGGTCTATTTTATGATGTATTTGGAAGCAAGATGCTGGCTGAATACTATTTACTGCATTACAGAGACTACCTAAAAACCACTCAGTCAAGCTTCAGCTGCTTGGCAATGCAAGCAGGATCTGCTCAGGAATGTGAAGCCATCGTCAGCCGGATAGGTATGTGACCCTAGGAACAAGCCGATGGCAGCCATGACTTGCCCACACCTACACAGGTATTTTTTTAAAACGTACCGTTTTCTATGTCTTGGGATTTTGTCCACACATAAAGTGTCTTAGATGGAGAAATGGAGCTTCTGTAAAACTCCAGTCGGGTGAAGATTGTAAGAAACTCCTTTTGACAAAAACAAGAGTTTTCGGCCCAAAATGTCACATTGTGTACCATTGTCCACTTTAACATCAAAGCATGCGCTGTTTGCTGTATACATTAAGCAAGTTTGAGCAATGGCGGACTTAGCCGAAATAGTGCTTGTGCTAATCCTCCTTCTTACATCTGTACAGATAAAAGTTGAGTCACATTATATTAATCAACAAGTTGGAACGTTGGAATGTGTGCCATTATTTTCAACTTAACAGGACTGGTAATTAGGCTTCTGATTGGCTAACTTGGCAGTATGTCATGCCACCTATTAACTTGCCACACGCAGTTTAGGTGTTTCATGTGAATGGAAACATTTTAGACAATGTTGTGTGGATCAGGATTTTTTTTTTTTTTTTTAAACTGAGGGGGAAAAAATACCCGTGTACTTGTGGCACAAACAGTTGTATTTCTGAATGGAGCCTCTTGAGCAATCTACTGAGTGGCAAATAACTCGTTCCATTTCTCTGCAGCCATTGGCTTCAAGCACACAGAGGGGTTTGTCTGAGATGGCTGAACAGACACTAGCCTCACCACTGGCAACTTCGAAGCTCATTGTCAACCTGAAGTCTGGGTTCAATAAGCTATACTGTATTACTAGCTATACCATAAGTAATTGCTGTTCGCGATTAGCTGAAACTGTCTGTCCCTCGGTGTACTGTTTATGACAGTAGCCATTGGCATCCCTACTTGCTGCTGGAAATCCAAGATGGAGCACACACAGTTCACCTAACCAGAACATGACACTTTTTAAAGGAATTTAATAGAAAGACAATGTAACACATAATTGTAGCTGCCAGAGTTTACATTGGAAAAATATAAAAAGCAGCCCTGAATCCAACAAGTCTGCACAATGTTTGCATTCATCCACTTTTGTTCCTAACACCACACAGATGCTGGGTGACAGCTCAAGTGGAGATTATTGCATGAGGGATCCTGCTATGACAGATTCCCTAGAGGCTGGAAGGGGGAAACAGACGCCTATATACATACACACCATGACACAATAGCACAGATCCATCCCAGGGCCACTTGAAGGGATTTACAACCCAGTTTTGTGTTAAACACCCCCCCCATATTCCTATTGACCACCTAGAGGGCAACATCTAATGTACTTACATCAACCCATTACATGCAAAGAGCTCATCTCAGACAACCACAAACTATTAAAACAAATCCCTGCACCATTTCTACCTTAAACCTATGGCACAGGACCCACGTGACACGCTGTACACATCTAACTTAATGGAATGATAATTACAGCGGCATTGTTGTCTTAAATACATCTTCTTTAAAAAAAAATGAATGAAACTGAATGTCCAAAGTGGTAAATAAAAGCATGATAAATATCCTGCGGGCACCCAAAAGGGTACCATCTAAGCTCTCTCCCCTCTTATCCGGCGAGCCAGCTGGATATCCTTGGGCATGATGGTCACCCTCTTGGCATGAATGGCACACAAGTTTGTGTCCTCAAACAGCCCAACAAGGTATGCTTCACTGGCTTCCTAATAGAGAAAGAAAAAAAAACGTTTTAGTATTCACTGCACCTGAAACATGGGAATGTTTCAAATAAGTGACAGTCAATACAGATTCATCCATTACACTAATTACTCGCTTGTTACCTGGAGAGCCCCAATCGCAGCACTCTGAAAACGCAGGTCAGTCTTGAAGTCCTGGGCAATTTCCCTGACCAGTCGCTGGAAAGGAAGCTTCCGGATGAGCAGCTCTGTTGACTTCTGGTAACGCCTGATCTCTCTCAGAGCCACAGTTCCAGGCCTGGCATGGATAGTTAATCCATGGATGGATCGGTTAATATTCAGTTTAACTGATGTGCAAATTAACTGTGAAGAATAACTTTCATATGCAAGCACGTGAGGAGACACCTTTAAACCTGTAAGAGCACATTTAACGGGGAATTGTGTGGCACAAAACCAACCTGTAACGATGAGGCTTCTTCACACCACCTGTAGAGGGCGCGCTTTTCCTAGCAGCTTTGGTCGCCAGCTGCTTTCTTGGCGCCTTCCCTCCAGTAGACTTACGAGCGGTCTGCTTGGTACGAGCCATCTTACCTTTAAGAGAGAGAAAAACAAACATTCAGGGACACTAAACATTTCAAATGAACTAAACTAGGTCTATTGCATATTATTTAAAACTAGAAAATGAGGAGCCGTCCATCCATTCCAGTAATTCTTAAAAATCTTGCCACCGATTGTGATTACTAGCTGCAGCACTGACATGGAAGTTCATAAGTTTATCGAAAATTGGAATGCCTGGGCAAAGGACGAAACACACACACAAACACACCACACCTACGACGCGGATATAGTACCCACCCCCACCCTCCTACTGGAAAACCCAGAGATGTCAGCGCTGCTGGGAGGCGTTCGGCGTGTCAGAGCGCCTCCAAATTTGATTATGAATAGACCGCGGCGCTCACTACCCCCGCCTTCAGGAGGCCTAGACCTTAGAGCATTCGGCACTAGCTGCCTTTGTTCGGCAGCGATCGCCATGTATACTTCGAGGAAACACAATACTTAGATGTATCCTCAGTTGCCCGCCAATTTTCTATAGTAATTTCGACACAAGACAAAATATCTAGTAATCAGTTCCACCCACCACGGCATAATGCACACTACGAGAACAAAGGCACACACAAGCCCTACAGAGAACTCAAGGTCGTTCACGCCAGCCAGCTGGAATTTACAATCCGTGGCCGCAACCACGAGATAGCCCAAGTTATTTTCCAAAAATTAAACGATGGGTCAAAGTATTAAAAGACAAGCGGAAATATAAATACCTGTTTGTGTTTCACCCACTCGAAGCAAGCGCTAGACTGGTTGATCAGTAGGGAAAACCTGAATAATCCGGATCGTCGAAGGAGGGGAGAAAGCCCAAGAATGCAGATCCTCCTCTCAGTGGAACCCTAAATACAACCGACGTGACAGAGGCTACATATTTATAGTAATGCCTTACGTCACTTCATCACACTTCAAATTTCCTTATCCAGCCCATCGATGATTGGGTTGAAGTGACCCAGCCGTTGCGTTTATTGGTTGAAGAAAGACCTATTGGACTTAGTTTTTATATTACCATCCAATTGGTTCTTTCTACAGAGCGACTAACCAATTGACAAACAGTCAGTTGTACCAAGACATTCGTTGAGGGGAAGAAATAAATCCCATGTGCGGCAAAGAAACGTAAACAAATTTAATGTATAGTATTTAAATAAAACTATAAAGTTCTAAATGTACAGTTCTACGCAGAAGTATTGTATGTGAAAGTACTAAACCTTTAGCTTTTAGTAAGTCATTGGCGCAGTACATTGTTTCGTGAAGTCGAAAACAAAAACGCAAGAATTCTTTAACCATGAAGTCGAAATGTAATTGAAGTGTTCAAGCTAGAACTGCAGAGCAAACGATAGTTCTGCGGTTTATCATAGATTGGTTAGACGTGACCATTGGGATAGCCTTTTTAATGAATTGCGGGATAAACAGCTTCGATCCCAACTAATAATCATATAAAACTACTCAGATACATTGTAAAATATCCGCCACAATTAAGACTTTCGAAGTTCGAGATGGGTTTTGGGTGGAGAACTTATAAGAATAATGAAGTGCAGAACGCAAATAGAAGCAAGATGATTTCTTCAGGACGGGTCATAATAAAAACAAATACGGTTGCAATGTAGTAATTCGGAAAAAGTTATTTTATTGGATAGCTGAAGATACACTTTCGCTAAGTAAAGACAGTTACATACGTGTACAGGCTGAATTTGAATCTAAATTACAACCAAAACCTTTGCTTACTAGAGCGGAATGCCATAGTTTAAAGCAAATGCTGTCTTTATGTTGGGACCATTCCGCGTTAATAATTGTAGATGTAATTCAAGTGATATCTAGAAAAATGCAGTTCCCGCCAAAAAGCCAATACATTTTATTAAGATAGTACGGTGTGAAATTATTTCAAATGGAAGCCGTTGCAATCATTTACGGACATATCGAGTAGATGACGAAGGTTCACGAAATCCTTGTGAAATAATCTAAAATGGTCACCGCTGTGTAGAGAAATTACAAACTAACAGTCATATACAATTTACGAAAACATTTTAAAGGAGAATTCATGAGAACTACACGTCCCATCATACTTTAAAGGTCTTGCTGTCCGGGGCTTCCTCTTCCTAGTATCAAGCGCAGGCGCACTTCAGAGAAGAATGCGGACTTCGACGCGCGAAGAACAGTAAAAATAGATAGAGAAGCGTTTGAAAAGGAAATATGTCGAAGGCGGCCATACAGGCCAATTCCACTTCGGGGACTGCAGCCAGTGCCGGACCTTCCTCCTCCTCTTCTTCTTCCTCGTCAGCTGGCGGTTCGACGTCTCCCGCTAACGTACTGCACGTACAGCCAGAGAAACCGCAGCACTACACGTACGTAGCCAACACACCCTCACGTGCACTTACAGTCATAGGCCATTACGCACCTGACATGGCAAGCGAAGACGGTGAGCTATAGCTATCTGTAGCTAATTGGGCGGGCATGGTGCTCTCGTTCGAACTGGTCCTTACCGGTTTGTACCAGTTCAAACCGACGCAGGGTTGAAGCGGAGGCCTACACACGAAAACGTTCACTTGGTACAGTCCAGAAATAGGCGGTTGTTACTGCTGCGGGCATTTAATATGTTACTGCTGCCTTTTGTAAATATGGAACATGGTAAGCAAAAGCTGCTTCTTATGTACACGGCTGTTGGGTCACATTGCGTGTGAAGCCCCTCATTTGCTGCCGCCTTATTATTAATCGATACGTTTGAATAGATCTAATTGACAGAGAAGAACGAACCGCTACAAGGACGGATTTTCTGTCATTCGGGTGCAACTGATTTAAGCACATAGAAAGGTTATCATATTTATTTCAAGGATTTTTAAATAACCATTTCTCCGTATAAAAAGACATCACGCCGTCATTCACATATATAACACATAATTTAAAATAGATCTAAATAAAGGTCGTCTGAGTTATAAAAAGTAAATGTTTTTAATTATTGTGCCAAAACAGTGAATTGCTAGTTTGGAAGTACCTGCGAATTTAAAGATTGCAGGTATTAATAAATTAGGTAGACATTTTCATGACCAGATAACGGCACGTTTACTGAGAGACAATGAATGCCACTCTATAATGTGCATGCAATGCACCACATGCTTGCCACTCATTTACATTATGATTCAGATGAAGTGAAACGTGCCCAGATTATTACTAACAATCAACGCATTTCCCTGTACACTTGTGTATGTTAGCAGCCCTTGACTATCTGATGCTATCAGCCCGATCCGCGCGACACGATCTCAGTGTCAGTGTCGATCTCTGTACCCCAGTTACCTGAAGGAGTTCCGCACGGAGCAGTGCCCGCTCTTTGTGCAGCACAAGTGCACACAGCACCGCCCCTTTGCCTGCTTTCACTGGCATTTCCTCAACCAGCGCCGCCGCCGTCCGGTTCGGCGCAGAGACGGCACGTTCAACTACAGTCCGGACATCTACTGCACCAAATACGACGAGGGCACGGGAACCTGTCCCGATGGAGACGAGTGAGTTTGCGGTCGGGGGCCGCAACGCCGGTTGCGTGAATTGAAGGTAGCGGCAAATGTCACGATCGGTGTAGAGATACCGGTTAGCTGTTTGTACATCAGTCTCAACAAAGGTTGTGGAGAATGTTAAATTGCTGGCAACCACAGGCGCAGTGTAGTACCTCTCATGTACTGTAATTATGGCACCGATTTAAGATAAGGGTCTGTTGGAAGACCAAAGGAACTGAAAATTCCTCTATGGAATCACAATTCAACTATAAATTGTAGGGAATAAATACCAAATAAACTATAATGTATGGAATAAAAACTGAATTTATTGTAAAACAATATGTTTGTGTTATGCAGGTCTCCTACATGTGAATTATCAAATTTCAACACTTGCATTCTAACCAGGGATCAACCAGTGTTAATTAGTCAGTGCATCTGCTTAGATGTTTTAGATATAAGTTCCTGTACATGATACATAGCATGTCATGCTGCAGTTTAATTGCCGGTATGGAAAATATGTAGGGTTAGATAATGAAACTGACATATTAACATTTCAGCCTAGTTCTCTGTTTGTGTGTCAGATGCCCTTTCTTGCACCGGACAGCTGGTGATACTGAGCGACGGTATCACCTCCGTTACTACAAAACAGGCTCCTGCATCCATGAGACTGACAGCAAGGGGCACTGCAGCAAAAACGGCCCCCACTGTGCATTTGCCCACGGCTCCCACGACCTACGTAGTCCCGTCTACGACATCAGGTATGCTCTGTCGCTTGCCTGCAATTGGTGGGAGTGGCATGGGATTCATATGCATGCTGTTGCCTTGTAGATAGTCATAAGGAACAGGCTCTTTGAATGTGGTCCACTCTGAATACCAATTCCAGGGATCCTTAGAAGTAGAATAGAGTATGTAGGGTGGTGGATGTTGGAGGTTGAACACATATCAGATAATGACATTAAACACAGTGGAAAGGCTTTCATTGAAGTACCTCTATTCCTGCAGTATAACTCTACTGTCCCCTGCTACCAACACTGCTGGAAATACTGATCTGAACCGTAAGCTCAGCATCTCACAGGTTTTCAGGTGGTGAGTGAATTACTGTGGCTGAGGTGGTCAATTCAAAGCCAAATATACAGGCCTGAAAAAAGGAGAAAACACTAACGACCGCTCAATACCAGAAGTACAAGCATTCAGTCATACTTGCACTGTATTTACATAGGCCAGGTTGCAAAATAATGTGTAATCCTGGACTGTGTCTATGAATCTGCACATAATTAACTGTTTTACTTGGTGTTTCTTATGAACCAGGGAGGTGCAGATGATCGAGGCGCAGGCCGGCACAGGGGGCACAGAGGGAGCTGCTGGAGAGGGGCAGTCGGGACTGGCAGCCAGTACCGCCCTCATAGAGAAGATCTTGGCTGAGGAACCTAGCTGGCAAGGTGAACCATCTGGTTCCCCTGGCTCTGATTCACACCTGTTCACGCCCAAGTGCACGCTACAGTGCAGATTCTTATTGCACTTAAATGCTGTATGTTGCTGGCATTGCTGCTTCCTGCGGCGAGGGGCTTTCTGACAAGTGCCGTATGGGGTGGGTGTGCGGCCCGCAGAAGGTGCCTCACTGCAGTGTTTTTATCTGTGGCTGTCCGCAGATAACAACTACGTGCTGTCGCATTACAAAACGGAGCTGTGCAAGAAGCCACCTCGCCTCTGTCGCCAAGGTTATGCCTGTCCGTATTATCACAACAGCAAGGACCGCCGGCGCAGTCCGCACAAACATAAGTACAGGTTTGTCACTGAGGAGTCCCCTTCCCGTTATGCAGCCACTCTGAAATTTTGGCTAGAAATTTTTGATGCCCTCCTGCATTGATTGTGGACAAACACACCAGTCAAAAATGGAGATTGTTAAAAAATGTAAAATGGATATTACTAGAAATGCATTGTGGTGTGTGGTTTAATTGTTGTGCTTGTACATTTCTTAATGGCAGGTTTTTAATTAATGGTAATTTTTCATGAACAGTAGCAGCACCAAAACAGCCAAACACTTTGCTGTAATCTTTTTTCTTCCAGCATTAGTCAGTGGTCAGTAGCTTCAGTCCCTCTCCTTTCAGAGCGCTGCCCTGCCCTGCTGTGAAGCACAGTGATGAGTGGGGTGACCCCAGTAAGTGTGAGAGTGCGGAGAGCTGTCAGTACTGCCACACTCGCACTGAGCAGCAGTTCCACCCAGAGGTACAATCCGCTGCCATAAAATTAGTATTAAATTATAATTGTGCTGTATTATAATGATGTACCTGAAGTCTCCCTTTGGTGCATTGCTGATTTTATAGGCACACCACAAAATTCATGGATTTAGGGAGCGATTGACATCATACTATCCGGTCCCCCTTCAGAGAGATTGTATTTGCAGCAGCTGGAGCTCACAACATCGTTACCCTGCTTTCAGCCTCTGTGCAGCAATGTAAAGCAGGGGTGCTCAACTTGTCGAGCACAATTGATCATGTTTCTGGGTCGATGGCGAGATAATTAATGCATGATGGTTTATTTCATTGGTAGCAAACTGGTTGTTTATTATCGGGAAAATTTGGGACCCCCCCCCCCCCCCACCTGGTCAGCAATATATACTGATGCAACCCACCCCTTCAGTGGCAAAATATACCATCGCGATTTGGGACCTCAGGGTATTTCATTTGTAAATAAAAATGGTTGGGCACCCCTGTTGTACAGAGTGGCATTTTGATAGCTGCAATAACATATTTATTTGGAAATGTAGTAGTTTTTGGTTAGAGACCATTTTATTCTTTTAAAACCCTGAGTATGGTCTGCTTTCCCATTGCACAGAAGTGTACTTGTAAGGTGTTGTTTTCTGTGCTGTTTTTGGCTGTTTCTGTATGGGTTATTTCTGTCGTTATAGACAGAAATTATAAATATCTGACAGTCTGTTTTGTTTTCTCTTTTCCCTCCTGTCAGATATATAAGTCGACAAAGTGTAATGACATGCAGCAGTCTGGCACCTGCCCTAGAGGCCCCTTCTGTGCCTTTGCACACTTGGAACGTAAGCACTTTTCATTCTCTTCTTCTTATTGCTTGTTGTCTTTTCTGCTATCGTTTTCCAGAGCATTATAATCCTGGATGTGTGTTTGTCACTCTGTTTGTGTGGCCCTATCTTTATGCACACAGAGCTCAGCCTGCTTTTCTCTCTGCACAGATCCTAGCATTAATGAGGAAATCCAGCAGGTGTTCTTAAACCCCAGTTCCCCGCTGCCATCAGGGACCATGATGGAGGACATTGGCCAGGGGAGCCCTGGGAGTCCCCAAGGCTGCATTGGTGGTGCTCCTTTTGCCCGTTCTAGTGGTGCATGCATACCAGAGCAAGGCCTCCGAGGAAGGCTGCTTGGTGAGGACTCACCCAGCCTAAATACCCCTCTGACTCCTTGGGTGGGAGACGGGGGATACGGACGGGCACCAGGCTTTGAGCGGGAGGATCAGGTTGGTCCTGACAGGATTCTTCCGGAATAGTTGCATACTGCTCTGCATTGCTGGGGCTTCCTTTGTAATCTTAGCACGGTTTTACTGCACAGGCAAAACAGAAAACCATCTCCATGGAGCATCGCAGCAGAGAGACAACGCACATTCACAGTAAGCAGGTAACGTCCCATCCTCTGGACTTCCATGAGCTGTCATTAGATACATCTGCTGTTTCCAGGAGCCTATGAAATTATCTAGTATTAAATTCATGCTATGTTGTTCCATCTAGGACCTGATGGTCTTCCTCCCAGTGGGCAGTCCTCTCAGCATGTCATCCAGCGTGCCCTCCAGCCTGGCTGCCACGCCCCCAAGCCCCGCCCCTCCTGGCCCATCTCCTGGCATGAATGCCAATGCGCTACCTTTTTACCCCACCAGTGACACAGTGGAGTCTGTTGTTGGTGAGTCTGACTGGCAGATTTGCTGCAAGAGTTTGTTTTACTTAAACCCACATTCTCCAGGCTGATAATTAAGATGTTGACTCCAAGGAAGATCATTATACCGTTGTGGTAAACCAGGAGCTTGGGAAGCTCAGCAACTAGGCACTTTAACTGTTAAGTAGAGCAAATAAGAGCTCACCAAGTGGCATTTGAAATTGCTAGCACTTGCTGTGTTTTAGGAGTTTTCCTTAGTATGCCTCACATGTATACACATAGTTTATAGTTATTCTTTTTTATGTCATGATAATGTAAATATGTACATTTTTTGTGCTTTTTCAGAGTCAGCTCTGGATGATCTTGACCTGAACGACTTTGGCATGACCGCACTGGAGAAGAGCCTTGACAGCAGTACTGCAGCCCCCATCCAGGGTGAGACAGAGCACCCCTCTCACAAGGCAATTCCCACTTTCTGTTTGGAACGGTACCCACATACATTCCAATAAAGTATTTCATGCTTTTCTATGAATCCTTGAAATTCACGCAGATACAGTCCTTTGTACAAAGTTTGAGTCTTGACATTCACAGTTTTTTCAAATTAAAATTATTTAGGCAGTGAGATTTTTTTTGTTTAGACTCTGTACTGGGATGTCGGTTGCGACGTGGATGTTGATGTGCAGTTTAAGAGATGGAATGGATAGGGTGAGCAGGCTTGAAACCTTTTGAGTGTTTTCAGTGTTTGCCCCATTTCTGGGTACCTGAGATTCCTGGCTAGTCTGCTTCAGTAGTTTCCTGTCAGGCAGGCATGTTTGAATGGTAAACACTTGTTTTGGAGAGCGAGAGCTGTCATTGTCTGCGTCTGTCTCTTTCTGGTGTCAACAATGATGAAGATGAAGGTCACAGTAAAGATAGCTGCCAGGAACAGTTTGTACATATGATCCCGTGGTTTAGCTTTTGTCCAGATCAAGCAGTTTTGCCAAAGAATGGATTGTCCCCTTCATATGAGGAGTTAGCATGTGTTCCTAGTGGAGATTCTTGAGTAACAGCTTAGTCATGATACTATCAAAGTGAAATAGGTCAAAGGCTGTGATTAGGGGTCCTCTGCTGGTGTGTGATGTGGCATTTTACCACCACAGGAACCTTTTTCAGGCACCAGGAGCTTCTGTCCGAACTTGACTTGATTGTAGTTTCTTGGAGGTAGTTCCTGAACTTTTCACTTGACCAAAAACTACTGGGTGGGACATATGACAATACGTGTTGCTGATTGATTGACCACAAGCACTGGTGATTACTTAGAAATGACCAGAAATGCAGGGAAAGGTAGAAGTCGGTCAAAAGTTGAGCAGATAAAATTATTTCTGTATCAGTTACATTTAGTGCATTAATGAATACCTTTCTTGCTTGCATCTCCTTATTTCTCCATCAGAAAATGTGATCCATAACCGAAATACTTCTGTCTAATATAGCCAGTGCCGGCAGTGAAACTTGCCAGTGCTAATTAGTAGAATAACTATACATCATTTGTTAGTCTTTGGAGGATGAAAGATCGACCTGTTCTGATCACCTTGCCAGATTTCATTATGAACATGTTGTATACCATATAAGTAAAACTTTTATTTGTCCTGAATTTTCAGACCTCATGATTGATCCCCCCCAATATCTAGCAAAATGACTTGTTTTGGTGTGGCAATGTAAGTTTTTATGAAATCATGTGTAAGGTTTAACACATATGTTTATTTAAAATAAAAAACCCTGAGTTGAGTTCGCAAGTCTAGTCTGATGATCAGTTTAGGTCCTTATGTGTTTAGAACTGTGGGTAGTAATGGAAATAACATGGCTGCAGGCACAAGCGGCTGAAATATGCTTCTTTATCACCGTTACTCTCTCGTCTTGCAGGAGGAAGCCAGCTACAGAGCTCTGCACCAGTCAACATTCCTGGCTCCTTCAGTAGCTCTGCCCCATTCCGCTCACCCTCACCCTCACCACCAATCAGAGCACTAACATCTCCCTTCCTTTCTGCTCACTTGCCACAACCTGGCCAATCAGAAGGCAGCTTTCTGGGTCCATCACACAGCTCTCTTGGTCGGTATTAAAACAGCTTTTTCAATGATATATCACTCTGGATTAAAGCATCAGCTAAATAAATAAATGTAAATGTATCCTGCCTGCAGGGCTAAATGGGATGAGTTGCAGTATCTGGGAGCACCTCCCTCCAGCACAGGGCTCCCCCGGCACACCCCCAACCCTGCATCCTTCCGGCCTGTGTATGGAGGCAACACGACTAAAACAGGAAGTGGAGGATGCAAACCGGGTGCTGAAACACTGGGACCACAGCTGGAGGCAGATGGCCCAGGTGAGTGACCCTAAGAGCCTCACAAATTCCATCCATAAAAGAAGCACTAAACCCTTAATTCTATGTAGCAGAGCAATATTTCCCAACCTAGTCCTCAGGGACCTCCAGACAGTTCATATTTAAGCTCCCCCCCAGCTACCCAAACAATCAAGACAACAAAATCCCTGGAACATGTGTGTTGGGGGGGGGGGGGGTGTTCCCAAAGACTGGGTTGGGAAACACTGCATTGCAGGACTGTTTTTTTTGTACAGTCCTGGGCGATCATGAAGGCAGATGCTGAGGAGTCCCGGGTTCTGGCGAGCCGGCTGGCCCTGGAGGCAGAGCGGGCACAGCGAGGGGAAGAGGAGGCCCAGCGGCAGGCCAGTTTCTTGGAAGAGGCCCTGGAGAGTCTGCAGAATGCAGAAAACCCCCACCTGTCCATTCATCAGCTGCAGTTGTTGCACCATCTGCCCCTTGAGGCTGTGTGCAGTCTCCAGGCGCAACTGTGTACCTGCCTGCATACTGTGGAACAGGTAATAGACAAAGCAGCTTCTCGCTTGTCATATTCTTGGGTGAAGGGTAGCCATAGAAGGTAAGACTGATATATATGTGTAAGGGGAGTTACTCGAAGTCGTCATTCTCACAGTCCCTCCTTCTTTGCGTTTCCCACAGGCAGTATTTAGGAAACAGCGGCTGTGCTGTGCAGTTTGTGGTGAGCTGGGCTCAGTCACGTTACCTTGCCAACATGGGCTGCTGTGCGAGGGCTGTGCCAGCTCTAGTGAGTGCCCGGCTTGTGCGGAGCACCAGCAGGCGCTGGGTCTGCCTTCCTGACTTTGCCCCAAACACAGCTCACCAAATCTGACTGTGCCCTGCATCATTCATCAGATTTAACCCAGAGGTTTTCCTTGTGGTGGACTGTTAACGGAACAAAACGTACAGCTACATTAACAGGTGTTGCATTGATTATAGAGGATGGATACCTGTCTAAATCTCTCCTTATTACCTGTTTGTTACTGGTTTTTAGTCTAGGCAAGGAGTGTGCCAAGAAAACAATGAACAAAAACAGGGTTCCAGCACTACATGCTTGGACTCCTAATGACAAGACTTGTTTCTCTCAAGTTTTTCAATGTTATAATAAACAATTCTCATAAAATTTTAAATGTTAAACCTGTCAGGTTTAAGCTGTATTGCCTTTAACTGGGAAACTGAGGAAAAACACTCAAACTGGGCATATTCAATCATTTATTTAGCTTTTTAATATATTTTTCCATTACAAAATGACATCTTTGCCGATACAGACAGGCATGGCATTCAGTATTTCTTTTCTTGCCTACCTTCTGGATATTGTATACGTACTATTTTTTTTATATTCCAGTCAATATTCAGTATCTAAAGGTGTGGAATATTGATCAATGATCTATGAATCTTCCTCTACATAACTGAACACTCAAAAAAACTAGTCGCATGCTTGTCATGGTGCAAGGTGACAGATGGGACCTACTAGCCACCCACTGCTGGGCCTCTGGGTCACACTGTGGGAACGGTCATCACCATCTGCCCTCGAAAACTGGACAGCAGTGTCTCATTTGACTTTTTGTTTTTGTATAGAAAAATAAATTTTATATTTTTGGATTAACATGTTCTGCTTTGTTTCACAATCACTGGCATTTGTATCATGACTGGTTCTCTGCACTTTAAAAAGACAAGTGCGAAACGTCCAAGGTACCAGCAGGCTAGTGATTAAGGCTTCCTGTTCTAAAATTGGGAAAGGCGATAGGCTGCTTTTCTTTGGCAAACGACACTGTAATCCTAAGGAAGATGCGATTTGTAGTATGGGTGGCAGTGTTCGTACTGCATCACAGAATCACAGGCAGGGAGTGTTGTCTGTAACTTCACGCCTGCTTGATAAGAGGTAAAAACAATAACATGGAGAAAGAAAAAGCCTGTTAGCATCTTCTTTAACAGCTCTCCGGCTGAGTTCCACCCCCTACGTTTGTTCCACTTCCTGGGATAACTTCTCTCTCTGTCGGCGCAGTTTGACGAAGGCCTGTGCATCACGGTCTGCCTTCCTAGCCTCCAGCAGCTTCAGGATGTTATCCTCTAAAATCAAGCACCGCAGATCCTTATTGCACACTCCCACTACAAAACCTTACAGATAAGCATAGTGAGCTTGTGTAATCGAATTCACAACAAATGTGTATTTCACAAGGTCAACACTGGTCAGGACCCAGTCCCACACTAAAGACAATTTAGAGACTCCGCTGAAATGCATGCTTTTGGAGCATAAGAGGAAGCTTGTACTTATACAGAGTAGAGTAGGTGTTTCAACATCAACCCTTCGAGGGCTACAATGAGGCCTTACTAAATGCCTGTTTACCCTTTGTTTTAGAATGGATCTTGGGCGATCAGATCGCAAATGGACATTGCTAAATACAAGTGCAAACGACCACCAAGAAGCACTATGATCTGACCACTCAAACCACTGGGTGAAGTGGCCTTAGATGTACAAATGAAGATGCCACTTGTATCAAGCTCATCCAGTTACTGCATTGATCACAATGTCATACAGCAATGTCCGGCAGTGGGATGTGTGTTCCTTGTCAGCTATCTCCAAATCTCAGTATACCTTGCATGACCATGCTGTAGAGGAGAAGACGGGGGACGTACCGTTTGGTTTTGGGTGCATGAGGGGCAGTCTTATTTGTGTGGGGGCCTGAGAGGCTGTGCCGCTCACCCCTGGTATTGCCCTCAGGGACAGGAAAGCCTCTCCCTCGAAGTCATCGCTGCCAATGGTGTCGTGATCCAGCACTGTTATCAGCAGAGAGGCTCCTGCAGTGTTGCACTGCTCCAGTGAGACCAGGCTGCGCACGAGGGAGAGAAATGGTATGCTCATGCTGTGCTGACATCAGCAGTTCCAGCCCATCTTTCCCAACTCTTTTCAGAAGCTGAGCTCTTCTGCCGATGATGTGATAAATCTGATTCTTTTTTTTCTCAGGCCTTCCTGTTACAAATTCATTATCTGTCTGCACACATGATAAAGCTTAATATAAGCCTAGAACACTGCAAATTACATCCATGAAGAGATTTTAATAAGACTCATTCGTACTTCAGAACACTCTGTTCTAAAGTTTTTTGCCATGCCTGTTGTACCCCTGTCCATGATGCCACTCAAGCTGCCATTTAGAAAGGTCAGGTGGGGGCCACGTAGATGGACGTACAATTCAAAAGCCTCTTCAAAGAGTGGGTTGAGTTCACGGTTCTTGATTTGTGTGCGGCGATGCTCAACCTCAGGGAAGACGTGGCGCGGTTCCAGGGAGAGCTGTACAAATGGGTCACTAAAACCTGAAATGGACCATGGGACATAATAAATAAAAGTAATAATAATAATTTATACTTTATTAATCCCAGTGGGGAAATTGTCCTTACGCCTCCCTCAACTTGCTCTTTGTAGAGGAAGTTGTCCGCGAAGGGCAGTTACCTATAGCAGCGCCCAAGGAGCTGGGGGTTAAGGGCCTTGCTCAAGGACCCGCAAACATGCTGAAGTGAGTTCTCTGATACATACCATTGGACTATAATAATTAGGGCAATTCCAAGCAAAGGTCCGTTTGATGTCACACTCATAATGCTGATAAAATGCTATGAATTTCTAATTAATATATAAATTAATTAATTAATATATAAATTTTGAGGAATGTTCAACCCAAAAGATTACATAAAAAGATACGCAAATTGCCTCTTTGACGCCAAGCTTGTCTATGCCCTGTGGCACGTCACATCCATAATGCTGGAGTTGCCCGTTAACAATCCACATGAAATGTTTATCAAGCCATCTCACCATTGGAGTCCATGGGAATGAGGTTAACAGCGTTAAGCACCTCGATGTGCAGCTTCTGGTCTGATCTCTTGTAAGAAGCAATCAGGGTAACCGCTCCATATTTCTCACCACTGTACTCCTTCTGTAAATGAAGTGATTCACCCGAGGACTTGGCTGATTGGCATCCTGTGTGAATTTATGGTCAGATATGATCCCAACAACCCTTCTAATGTAAGACACTCTCATACCTGCTCCCGCACCTTCTTCTCCATGAACTTATCAATCAGCTGACACGTGTTCAGGGAGTTCAGCCCTAGATGTGCTTTCAGACTCTGCAAAGAATGAGAAGAGATAACATTAATAATCATGATGTTAGTTAACAAGCAATTTGTTGGTCATTAATGCAGCTTACTCCAAATACGCTGAAATAAAAGGGTACTACTGAAGAAGAAATGCTTATGCACTGCATATCAGCCTAACCTCACCTTAAACTGATCGGAATGCAGTGTATCCAGGGACAGACCATTCCCTTCAGCATGAAAACACTGCTCTAGAGACTGCAAGAACAGCAGAGGTCAGTATCCAAACTCCATTAGGAACACATACAAGCACACACTGTATATGTAGAAAACATGCGTGAAGTCCTAGAAACTGTTCCTATGGCTACCCGTATTACTCCTTTTACAAGAAAATACCTGCAAGGTGTAGTGCAATCTCTGGTAGAACTCTGTCACCCCACTCTTCTGCCGGGACACTTGGTCCAGGATCTGTACAGAGTTAGTCCATAGTGGAGCCAAAAGGCTGATACAGTGGGAGAATGAGAAGGGTAGGTAGGTCACTGATGAAGTAGCCTGTGATGCAGTAATGGAAAACTAGAAATACTAGAATAAAATTAACTGGATACATGTGACCATATTCTCCATGAGACAAATTTGTTCTGTACCTGTTAAAGCTCTCTTGCACCAAATTCTCATTCATAAATTTCAGCTCATTTTCCAGATACCCCATCAGAGGACGTACAGCCTGGAACACCGGTCCCAGTGAGGATGAAAAAGGCATTATTAAATCATCAAATGACTCGTTCAAAGGTTTGGTATTTTATATCTTTAAGGTTGTGTCGGTGTCTTGCATGCTAAAGTGAGCTTATGGGATGACAGTGAGGAGTGTATATGTATATGTGAAATTGCTCTCAGTTGTAGTCACGCTAATGCTCCTTACATCTTCCGTGGACGTGCAGGACAGCCTGCGCCGGGTTGCCATGCTCAACACATGCTTCTCTATGTCTGAACGCAGCTAGAATCAAAAAGCATAGAGCATCTTATAACATAGTTTTGGGCAAATCATCATCTGATATTAGTGTGTGAACCACTGATACTGATGCCTTCATGATCACACATGGTCTAAATTGTTTCATCTGGGTTTTCATTATCGTCCAAAATTCCAAACAAATTTTAGCAAAGAGTCCTCATACCTGCTTCCCTAGTGTCTCCAGAGCCAAGCGGATCTCCCGGGTAAGAACTCCCTGGGTGTGCTGCAGCTGAGATGGTAGGGTGTTGTTGAACTGCATCTCCTTGATGACGTGGTCTGTGCGCTCGCGTAGTCCGCCCCAGTTCAGCTGCTGGGGCAAACGGGCCAACACCATGCGCAGGTACTCCATGTCATTCACTACCACGCACAACTAGAAGAATAAGAAGCAGAGGAAGCTAGGGTCATGCGCAGAACATCTGTTTACAAGCCTTTGATGAAAAAACACATTTCTTGGTTTGCTGGCACAGACCCTGAAAAGTGTTTGTTACATATTGCTGGCAACAAGAACTGTACAGACACTGGGAAGAACAGCGGGACAAAAGGATTTCAGCCCCCTCACCATATTAACAGCAGTTCCAGGGTCAGAATTCGCAGAAAGCTCTTTCACCCTCTGCTTTATCAGATGACAGTATGTCACCGCAATCTTACAAATGTCCTGCACATAGATACAAATAAATAAAACACAGTGTAAATTCTCCATAACAGACACAACTGACGCCATCTACATAAATCCCTGGGGTACCTCAGTCAGTTTGACCATGAGCATGAAGCCCTCCTCGGGGTCGGGCCAGCTAAGATGTTCCCACAGCTGGCAGATGGGCTGCAGGCAGGAAGCCAGATCCACCGCAGATGAGCTGTGCTTCACAGGCACGATACCTGTCTGCAGGGGCTGCAGCTACAAGCGGGAGGATGGGTGAGGAGGGGGTGACACGTGAGGAAGAGGGATGTTAGAGAACCCAATAGAATGTTCGCATGGCTGTGAATATGGGGTAAAAGTACAAGAATATACCATATCTAGTTGTACTGCCCTCTGAACCCTCTCCAGGGTGGTATTATAAGCCTTGTTCAGCCAGAAGGGGAGAGCATCACGGAAACACTCCTGGAAGTCTGTCAGCTCCAGCAGTTTCGTCCTGCAGCAGTATCCACCAGAAAAAGACAGACACCATATTCACCACCAAATCTGGTGATCACGTCACTCTCTGCTAGTATTACGAGGTAATATTTATGTTGTATATGGGATAGGGATGTTTTATTTAAATGGACCACTGATCTGCATTATGAGGTGCAAAGGGAGATGACCTCTTTTGTAGAAAGGCCTTGTCCTTGTGGATGGCTTTGAGGTTGAGGTAGACTGGAAACAAGCTATTGGCCAGAGCCTGGTCCATCTGGGTGTCCACTTGGCCCATGGTGTTCTGCACCTCAGCCGCCAACTGATAATGAGGCAGGAGGATATGAGATCAAAGGGAATCACAACAGGGCACAAGGAAAGGAAAAGACAGAATGTATGAAGAAATTACATATCTACAACCAAAAATTAACTGGGCAAAAAAGGCAAGCAGTCACTTCTCTTGGCAGCATAAATATTGAATGAAAAACCTTTATATTTTTCTACTGTGATCGCATTTTAAGATTACAAATATTTGTGTCTTGCATGGATGAAATTTATTTTTTACTGTACTGTAGCTGGTGAAACACAAAAGGTACTAATTGTAATGAACTACACTCTTGGGCAAAAAAAATGGGTCAAACCCAAATTGCACATTTGGTCCATTTTTCCCCCAAATATTAAGTGAATTAATTGAACCCACTGCCTTTAGAGCAATGTTTCCCAATCTGGTCCTCAGGGACCCACAGACAGTCCACATTTTCTCTCCAGTAGAGAGAAGCAAAAATGTGGACTGTCTGGCTGGGAGCTGGGAGGGAGCAAAAACATTGACTGACTGTGGGTCCCCAAGGAGCAGTTTGGGAAACACTGCTTTAGAGGCTAGATTCTAATAATCAGTCCCATAATCACCCCACAAACCGTGTTAACTAAGGAAGAAAGCCTAAGTCAAATCTTACCACAGGTTAAGCATTGTGAAACTGGCCCTAATCGTGGGCACTGCCACTCACCAGGGAGTCCTGCTCCTGGTAAACCACAGTGAACATGTCCAGCTGCACAGCACTGCGGGAGGCAAGGTGAGCACACATTGTGATGCGCCTGGCAGGGTCATCCTCCGGAACTGCTAATGCAAGACACAAGTGTCCACAGGTGGCCCCACCTGACGAAGATCTTGTTCCACACGTCCTTGCTGAGCCGTATGTCTTCTCGCACTTCTTCAATCAGCCTGGACAGAGCATTCACTGTTTCCGATATTTCCTTGAGAAAGAGAAGGAAGAACAGGATTTAGAAAATGGGAATTAAACAAATATCACAACAACAAAAAGAAACAAGATGGTGAAAACCTAGCAGCTGCTACATGGATGAATAGAGCTCCAGAATTTTATAAGAAAAGATAACAGAAAGAACAAAAAAAGAATGCTGATTTGAAAATTACTTTTGTCATAGGCTGGTGAAGACCCTTCTTAATGTTGAACCATTCTTGTGTGCCCACCTGCAACTCAAAGATACACATGTAACTTCAACAGATATTTCAAACACAACACCAATCATGTACTGACCTTTTCTCTTGACTGCCCATCCAAAGGGAATGTTAGTCAATCATTTATTAAAGCATTTTTTTCAAAAATCATTGCAATTACGATCATTGAAATGGATTTATCTTTGCATTTTACCTTCTTGTATGGGGTAATAATCAAAATATAATAGCAATGCCATAAAGAGACACATTCACCTGCACAGCATCTATAACTTCCTCATGCAGTTCAAAATGAGCAGGATTCAACTTCTGAAAGGCCCTCGTCTTGCAAATCTGAACTAGAACTCTATCACAAAAATATATGCAACATCAGATATGTGCATTGCACTTTACTGCAAACAGAAAACACAGTCATATTTCTGCTGTGTTGCATCCAACTCTTTGCTGATGCAGTTTATGCCAGGGTACCTGAGCAAGGTCTGAAGACGAGGGGTATCTTTGGGGGTCGGGGGGATGATGTCTCTGTATTTGGAAACCAGACACAGACCGTATTGCAGGAAGCCATGCAGAGAGTCTCCAAGTTCCTGTTTCTAAACATAAAAACAACCACATAACTGATTATCACTAATTATCAATAACTGATAAATGGAATATTTAAAGTCAAGTGAAGTAGAGCATTATTGTTATCTCCGAGTAATGGAATTATTCATGTTATGCAAACAATTCCTGTTCAATTACTAATCATTTTAGGGGAGGAGAGACAGTAGGAAGACTTCAACCTATATTTACCACTTAACATAAATGTAAAACCTTCCATATTAGACAAACAATGAAACAGGCATGCTTCACAGGGAAATTAGTGCATGGAAGTACTGTGCATGCTCAAAGGCAGCTGTACACCACATGTAAACACTATACAGATGTAAACAGTATTTCATTTAGTGTAGATTTTATTTATGTATTGATTTACCTGTTGATATGGCAACTCCTGCTGATCCCAGTGGTATTCGATGCTGGTAAGCTGCTTGAACAATACTGTGGGATCCACTTCTAGACTCTGACACAGTTTGCTGTAAGCTACCCACTTCCTGTAAAGGCAGATGCAATCGTACTACCATCAGTCTGCACACTGGAACTAAGCTGCTCTCTACAAATGATCACACGCAGAACTCACGCCAGATCTTGCAGGAAGGGGGAAAGGTCATTCTGCGTAGCATAGAGCTCTAGCAGAGTCTGGCCTTGCCCACACAGTTCCCCTTTCCAAGGGCCACTGCTCTGCTGAAGAGAGATTAACAGCATGTGAAACTTAGCCAACCACAGCTGAGATGACTTCATGGACAGGTATCCAGAGTGAGAGCTGCAGCGTCATACCTGCTGCTTTGAGATGTGAGAATGTACAAACTGTTGCAAGATGCCACAGTAGTTCATGTACGCACTGCGACCGGTGGTCAGCGCGCTGGCCCTCTGGCAATGACAAAACTTCTCAGTCAAACCATTCAAGGCTTACACAATGTCACACTGACATTTTGCAAATCTAGTCGTGCAATTCTAGTAACAGAGCTCTGAAACTGAAGACTGCTGACCTCCCTGTGGATGAACTTCAGCTGCAGGTGACATTTTCCTCTGTCAGGGTAGGTCTCAGTCCGTGGCTCAAGAATATACCAGCAGTCCTCTGTGCAATGCAGATCCTGCACCGACATCGGGTGAACAAGATGCTGAATGTATTATAAGGAATTACACAAAAGAATTACACAGATCATTTCAAAAAGTACTCAGCTGAATTACCTAGGAGGACAATCAAACGTGAGAGAAAAAAAGTATAATCATTTCAATTACTTATCTTTGAAGTTTAAGTGGAACAAAACAGAACATTGCCGTTATGAGTATGTGTTCTGTTGCATAATGAGCAACAGTGTCGTAAATCTGCAATGTTCACATTCTATAGCACCTTCAGCTTCAGCACGATGTTTCCCAGGAAATCATCTTGGCCTTTCTCCTTCTTTGCGTCTTTAATCATTCTGAAAAGGAGGGAATTCAATCGATGGACAAGTCTTATGGAATGGTAATATAACTAGAATTTTAAATTCATGAGGGGGTTGAATCAAAATGGGCAAATTACTTTACGGTTATATCAGTAGTGTAAATCAAGCATAAAAATCCTGTTTGGCTGAATTTCTTAAAAAAGTACAAAGAGCAATGTATAACTCAAGAAAACCTCTTAATTCCATGAAAGTTGGATCTTATCTCCTCCAGCTTTTGTCCTAGGGTAATCTCCTCATCCTTATCACTGAAAGACACAGAAACAAAAATAACTGATAGATATGGACTTATTGAGTAAAGGAGGATTTAAAGGAAAAGGGTCAGACACAGCAGCAGACTTACAACATCTCCAAGTATAAACTTGCATCTTCAGGGTGATCCAGTTCCCTGCCAGAATCAGAGAAAAGGTAATCAGCACATTTTCAAGTACACACCACAGCAAAATATATACAAGCACAAAATCAAAGTGGATCTCCACATACTATGTAAAAACGATGATAGGGTACACTATATGAACAAATAAGAAATAAAAAAAGATCAGTTCTCTAGATGCTAAAGTATGGAGTAACTGTATCTAAGAAGAATAATGATCCTGAAATGAGACATTAAATTTTGCAAGTTCCCCTTCCTCAAATAACATGTAGACACTATCATTAAGGACAGGATCACAGAAAGGTTCATATGAAATGAAGCAAAGACCAATAAGAAAATATAAACTTTTCATTTCAGGCCCACACATTATGAATGTTTGATTCCAGATGGGGTTAAGCGTCTGCGTTTTGACATCTGTTTGGTACATGTTCTTTGACGGCACTTTGTCCTTCAACACAACTTTTGAGGACTTTGCCTGTGAGCTCTTTTTGCTCTCCTCCTTCTCCTTGTGTACGATGGTCAGCAGACAGTAAGGGTCACTGAGACCTGCCCCACAGAAAGACCAAAAAGAACCGTGCTAATGATTTACAACAGTGAAGGACCATGGCTTGAAATCCACAAATGTTACTACTCATTGACAAGTTTAATCCACTTCACACTGGTTACTTCATTAGACTCAACCGGGTGCAACCAGACTATAATTCACAATAGCCAGTAATCTAGCCCACTGTAGACTTTGAATCAACGTTACTCCCAATGAAACCTTGCAGTACCTTTGGTTAGGAAGGACCTTCATCACTTGTGTGCATAAATGACATACCACTGATGTCTTTTCCTAAAACGTCTTTGGCTTCCTTCACAGTGACCATCAGACAGTAAGCTGGATGCTGTATATCAGAATATATAACTGTTTACCATTTCTCCACAGTATACGATATTAAGAAAACAAGCATCATTGGCAGATGTGCTAGTCTTTTACAGAGTGCATGTCCTCACCTGCATTGCTCGGACGCTGTCTAAAAGGCTCTTGTGTTCATCCTCTGTCATGTTCAAGGCCTTGGAACGGAGAAAGACTTGTCCATAATGCACAATGTAACGCATAGTGTTGAAACGCACAGATGTATTAACCCAATGTGCATGACTTCATATATAAAGCCAGCTCAATTATTTAGTTAAAAAAAATCATTGATTTCTGGTTAAAAAAGAGGCCAAATTAATATTTTGAGAACAAGGGGCAGGTGGAGAAAATCATTGTGAAAAAACAGGTGATCCTCCCCCCTGCAACTTAATGCCCCCACTTTGTGTGGCAAGGAATCCTACTTGGCTTTTGCATTGCATTAAATGCTCACCTCCATTATATAGCGTTGGAGTTGAAGATCATCAAACTGCTCCTTGATAGATGTTTTTCCCAGCCTGTGAGCTATGGTGTAGAGCAGCTCTTTATACAGAGGTTTTAACTGAGAAAGATGATAAAATGTCCCAGTGAGAACACAGAGAACAAGTTAGGTGGCAACACATTTTCTGCCACTTGCTGAAGGTGTTTTTATTTGGTTAGTTCTACATTCTGGTGTCACTTTTCAAGTCCACATGCAGTTACAGAAAATTCCAGTACGTTTAGTAATTTAGTGCTTTTCTTTTTCACTCTAGGTTTTTGAACATTCCAAAATTATGTACACGTACAATCCAAATACCATATTAAATCTAATTATATTTTATCTTTATGTATGTGTAGCATGTTCATACACCATATGGCCAAAATATTGGGACACTTAGTCATTAACACCTACATAAGCTTTTATGACATTCTAAATCCATAAGCCTTTGCAGCCATAACACTAGCCACTCTTCTGGGAATGCTTTCCACAAGATTTTGGAGCGTGTCTGTGAGAATTTTTGCCCATTCATCCAGAAGTTTGTAAGGTCAGGCACTAATGTTGGACATGAAGGTCTGACTTGCAATCTGCATCCCAAAGGTGTTCGATGGGGTTGAGGTCAGGGCTCTGTGTGGACCAGTCAAGTTCTTCCACACCACACCCAACCAACCAACCATGTCTTTATGAACCTTGATTTGTGCATTGGGGGACAGTCATGCTGGAACAGAAAAGGGCCTTCCCTTTCCACAAAGTTGGAAGCACAGAATTGTCCAAAATGTCTTGGTGTGCTGAAGCATTAAGAGTTTCCTTCACTGGAGCTAAAGGGCCTAGCCTAACCCTGGAAAAACAACACCATACCATTATCCTTCCTCCACCAAACTTTACAGTTGGCACAATGCAATCAGGCAGGTAACATTCTCCCGACATCCACCCAGACTCATCCATCAGATTGCCTGTCAGAAGCGTGACTTGCCACTCCACAGAACATATTTCCACTGCTCCAGACTCCAGTGGCAGCGTGCTTTACACAACCCCATCCAACGCTTGGCATTGTATTTGATGTAAGGCTTCCATGCAGCTGCTTTGCCATAGAAGCCCATTCTATTAAGCTCCTGGTATGTAGTTTTTATGCTGGGGTTAATGCTAGAGGAAGTTTGGAACTCTGCAGTTATTAAATCATTAGAGTATTGGTGATTTTTATGCACTATGCATCTCAGCACTTGGTGACCCTGTTCTGTTACTTTACGAGATCTTCTTCTGTTGTGCCTAAATGCTTCCAACTTACAATAATACCACTTACAGTTGACCGTGGAATATCAAGGGTAGAAATTTCAAGATCTGACTTATTGCAAATGTAAAGTACCACGCTTGAATTTACTGAGGTCTTCAGAATTACACATTTTTTCTCAAATGTTTGTAAACCTGACTGCATGGCTAGGTGCTTGATTTTATACACCTGTAGGAATGAGTCTGAACGAAACACCTGAATTCAATGATTAAGAGGTGTGTCCCCATACTTTTGTCCATGTAGTGTACTGAAACGTGTGTAATATCAAACCCTTATTACTAATAAGAAATTTGTGGCAGTACATCAGAAAGACCTAACAGTTTAATATTCCAGTTTGGAATTACAGTTGGCCTTCTGTATCTGTGAGATCCACATCTACAGAGTCAAACAACCACGGGTCGGAAGTATTCTTTAAAAAAAAAAATACACAACAGCAAAACTCCATTTAGTTCCGAGAAGCAAAACTTGAATCCACTTCATATCAACTATTATGATGAATCCAATGTGAATCCAAGTGAATGAAGTGATAGTGTAGTTGTGGATAGTGGTGAGTGTTAACATTGTGTCGTGTGTGTGTGTGTGAGAGAGAGAATCTATTTATATTCTCTGTTTCTCATTATAATTTCCCAGATGCAGTATGATAGTTGGGTCTGTACTGAACATATAAATACTTATTTCTAGTCATTGTTCTCTTAACAATACAGTATAACCATTTACACAGAATTTACATAATATCAGTTATTATAAGTAATCTTGAGATGATTTGAAGTATATGTGAGTATGTGTATATGCTATGTGCAAATATGGCGGCATTTTATATAAGGAACTCCAGTACGTATAGATTTTGCTATCTGCAACCAATCCCCCACAGATAAGGAGAGCTGATCATAATTTTACGATAAGACCTCAGAAGTAACATGGCCTAGGCATGTGTTTACCTCCTGCTCCTTGTGTCTCCTCCGTTCTTCCTCTGGATTCTCCTCTTCCTTAAAGTCCTGTGCGGCATACGGAACCACATCAGCATGCATCTCATAATTCAGAAGTAACATCAAAGATAGCCAGAGATAGCAACCTATCAATGATGAAAGGACTTTTGCAAGCACAACCCTGCTTAATGACGAAAGGCACTCACTCTCCTCTCCCTAAGCTTCCTGGTTACTCCCAGCTTCCTTACTTGACCAGGGGAGACCTAGTGAGCAGGCAGGAGAATGAGAGGCAAAGACTGGCAGTTAGTCTGCTGCAAAATAGCAGTGTTTTAAAATATTTTAAAAGAAGAACAAAAACATTCTTCAGACACCACCTGTCTCAGCTGGTGCTGTGAACGCCTGTTGTATTTTGACGCTGTCTGTAGGGATTGCAAGACATATAATAAGAAGAAATTACAAATAAATATACCAACTAGTGCATTAACCATCCAAGTGTCATATACACACACTAACACACCATATTTGCCTTTCATGTCAAAATGAATGTAAAATTCTCATAACGAAAATATCTGAATTGGACAGAGGAACACAGGCATACAAATCTGCAGAGAAACACTAAAACGACAGACTTCTGGAATGAGCTTCCTGATCATAAAAGTGCAAAAGGCTCAGGCACAAAAACGATTCAAGTTGCATTCTTCACCATCTAACACACCGAGTCAAGCGCACCCGGCCTAGCTGATCCACAGGACACACAGCTGTACCAACTCAGACTTTCCAGGCAGTTTGATCAAATCCAAAAGTCCTTAAAACTGACTCACGAAAACCAAGAAGTGAAACTGAAATCTATTTTTATTTCAGATGGATGAATGAAATTTCATGTGATACATAAATAACTATACTGTATATCAAATTCCAGTCCAATTAATGTGAAAAAGCAAATGGGTAGTGAAGACCCCACTAAACACACCACTAAATTCCGACATCACGTAGTAAACATGGTGATTCAGACCCAGGTCAAAAGCATACATACAAATCTCTCTTCCTCTAACTAATAACTCCAATTGAGCTTCTAAGATGTGTCATTTTCAAAGTTCAGCAACACACCTATTTTTTCCCAGTAACTTCAGGGCAACATAAATATCAGAACTAGACAGAAAGACAAACACTTGCCTGTTCCTGTGGCAGAGACAGGGTGTCCCCTGATGCTGTTGTGACCCCATCTTGGGCTGGTACCATTGTTCTTCCAGTCAACCAGGACTCTGTATGGTACAGGGCAGTAGTCTTGATTCTGGATGATGGTCTAAGTGGCTACGATTAAACCTATTGCTGCACTTCAGGCCACTTGCACAGCAGCCGGAAATCACTATTTCCTGTTGGAGGTTGCAACTGTGACGGTTTCTACATCTGCCTTTTAACACCATCACTTTCTTTTGCTCTCGTTCTCTGTTTCACTGTGACGTTCCCACTCAAACACTTTTTATCTTATGTTGTCTTGAATTGCCATTTAAATCAGACAGACTTCATACAATTTCCTTCTGTGCCTTTTTCTGTTCTCTGTGCCTTTTTTCCTCCTCCTGTATGTGCTGGCTGTCAGAGGCATTACCCTTCCAAAATATTTATGACAATCTTAAATTTTAGCTCATCATAAACCCTTGCGGCATCCAGACTAAGGAGAATGTACATTGTGCAATAACTTGTCACAGCAAAAAGAAATAGGACACAGGACAAATGTAAACTAAGGAAAATTTAACAGCATGCAAATAGAGTTTGCACAAAGGAAATGATTACGTGGCACTGTTTTTGAAACATGGCTCCTGTCTGTTTGGGAACATCTGATAATCCCTCAGAATCATCTTAAATCCACAGCCATTGAAATAGAGATTGCTTGGCAAGCCGCCATCACAACCCCTTACCAGGAGAAGCGGTGCAAAGATGAGATGAGCTCAGGGAGCAATTGGAGCTTCGTCCTGGCAGCACCAGGAACTAGGCAGGGGTACATCCCGGGCAGGGTGCCGGCCCCATCATAAGGCACAAATATGCTCAGAGAAATAAATTTAAATGCCTAGTCTTTGGACCGTATGACGAAATCCGCAAAACACAGGGAGAACAGACATATTTTCAACTGAGCCGCCATGCCTTCTGGTATATTCCGGTCATCATTAAATAAAATGAAATAATAAGATTCAGAACTGAATGAATGCATTGTTTTTTTGTTATGTTATAACTGTGCTTGTACCAGTTTTAATTATATAAAAAAACACGTTACATAGGAAAGCAAAATTCAAGTAAATCCTAAATTGAAGACAACGGTCAAATCGAAATTAGAAAAACGAAATTAGCATGTCCACCCGCTAGTGAGAATATTCTGGAGACGCACGCGCAGGCGTCGCACGAGCCGGAAGTGCAGGTGCTTCTGCTGGCCCGTTACGTGGGCAGCGGAGCAGAGTACCGTGAAACTAGCAAGAATAAGCAAGACTAATGAACTGGAAGTACTTTCGTTGTCATGGTTATAACAGAGCATTTTTCAAATTAAAAGCTTACGTGCTCTACGAGCTATCAAGGTGGACTTGCGGCTTTGTATTGAGTCTGCTGGTTTCTCGTGTGTGAATTGAAGGTAAAATTTTATATGATATACTTCACATATTTATATCTAAATTGGCTCATTCGTTTACAATTTACCTATTAATTAAAAATAAAAAAATATATTTCGTCTTTAATGTTTTGCATTTGATAGATTTATGGAATTCTAAATTAAATTTCAAGTTTTGGGCTAATTGTCTACAGTGATGGAAGACTACGGGACTGGATTCCGGCACAAGATGGAGAAGTGGCCACGGTCTCCCATAACGAATAGAGGTTTTGTGAAAAAAACCCTATTCCGGAGATTGTTGAAGGGAAGAAGGTGAAGTGTCTCTCACCACTAAACTACTGCAGAAATACCTGAGCCTCAGAGCTAATATCAATGATTAAGTAAAGCACGTTTATACTTTTTATACTTTTATGCATACTGTTTTTTGCCAGTTTTGAGCTTATTTTTGTAAAGTAAAAATTCAGAAAACGGTATCCCCATAAGTAAATAAATAATTTATGTGGTATACTAAGACATAATTTTGTTCTGAAAAAACATAATGAGCAGTTATACTTCCCGAACTAAGAATTATAATTTTAAAAGAATGTCAGAAATTTCATATCAGGATATATTTCAAATAACCTAGGTGAAATTTACATGCATAACACAAATCTGAAAGATAGTGTCAGCTTCAAACCTAGTTAGGTACATTCTACAAATGCTCTTTGAATAGAAACAAGTGCCACTTATATCAAATAAGCATCAGCAAAAAGTTTGCTGGGTTTGGAACATAGTGTCCCCCTCCATGAGCCGACACCTTATCGTGGTGGAGGGGCTTGCGTGTTCCTGTGATCCCAGGAGCTATGTTGCCCGGGGTTTTATGCCCCTGGTAGGGTCATCCAAGGCAAACAGGTCTGGGTGAGGAACCAGACGAAGTGCAGCTCAAAATGGTCACCGGGGCCCCCGCCTGGAGCCAGGCCTGGGGGTGGGCCTCGATGGCGAGCGCCTGGTGGCCAGGCCTATACCCATGGAGCCCTTGCCGGGCATAGCCCGAACACGGCATGTGGGTCCCCCTTCCAATGGGCTCACCACCCATAGGAGGGGCCACAGGGGTTGGGTGCGATGCAAGATGGGCAGTGGCCAAGGGCGGGGATCCTGGCGGTCCGATCCTCGGCTACAGAAGCTAGCTATTGGGACATGGAATGTCACCTCTCTGAAGGGGAGCCCGAGGTTGCAAAGTTCCGGCTAGATATAGTCGGGCTTACCTCGACACACGGCCTGGGCTCTGGAACCAGTCCCAAATGCACATGCATAAAACACAAATAAAGGATTAATTGTGTCAGCTTCCAACCAAGATAGGTACAATCTACTAAGGCTCCTTGAATAGCAAACAGTGCCATTTATATAAAATAAGCGTCAGCAAAAAGTTTGCTGGGTTTGGAACATAGTGTCCCCAACGCGCAATTATGTCTGATTTTACTAGGTCAAATGTACATGCATAACACAAATTTAAAGGATTGTGTCAGCTTCAAATCGAGTTAGGTACATTCTACTAAGGCTTCTTGAATAGCAACCAGTGCCATTTATATGCCTATCTTCGCTTGTCAACGCCACCGACACATCATTTCACCCCAGGGGTAATGTCTGTACATTCAAGGGTTAGTCCTAAGGTGGTTGTGACAGGGGTGATCAAGGGGAACACACAAAGGAACGTGTACACCTGGTCCAATGTGGTAAAGGGTATCCCGAAGGGTGCTGCAGCAGACCCATTTAGGGAGGTTACCCTGGTAAGGGTCTACCTTTTTTACTATTCATGTGATTTGTGCGTGCGTGCGTGCGTGCATGCCTGCCTGTGTGTGTGTAACAAGGGTGTTTACAATAAAGCTATATATATATATATATATATTAGCTATGTTGCTAAGTTTCTGTCTTGGCCATTTAGTTGCCCGAAACCAGCAAAACGTAGTGTAAAGTTACTTCGTCAAATATGGAATGAAAACAGGAACGGTATTCACGAACTATGTTCCAAACCCAACAAACTTTTTGCTGACGCTTATTTGATATAAATGGCACTGGTTGCTATTCAAGAAGCCTTAGTAGAATGTACCTAACTTGGTTTGAGGCTGACACAATCCTTTAAATTTGTGTTATGCATGTACAATTGACCTAGTAAACTCAGGCATAATCGCGCGTTGGGGACACTACCTGTATGTTCCAAACCCAGCAAACTTTTTGCTGACGCTTATTTGATATAAGTGGCACTTGTTTCTATTCAAAGCGAATTTGTCGAATGTACCTAACTAGGTTTGAAGTTGACACAATCCTTTACATTTGTGTTATGCATGTACATTTAACCTAGTAAACTCAGGCATAATTGCGCGTTGGGGGGACTAGGTTTCAAACCCAGCAAACGTTTTCCTGCCGATTACTTTTATGCAACAACATATGGTATAAATGTTTGTGCAGTTCTCTTACTTTTTTATTTTGGATGGTTAAAATTTACTTAAAATTAAGGAAAGCTGTGTAAGAAACTAAATATTTTCATATTTTAGGTATAAAATACGGTAAATATATATAAGTTTCTTAATCTTTTAATACATTTACTTTCATTTATGGTAAAATTTGGCGATGTAAGTATAATATATCACAGCACTTATTATTATTATTATTCTTGCACACACAGTAATTCACCATTCAATGGATTAATCGCCTATTAAAACTGAACTTTTATTTTGACACAATAAGCGGATCTAACGACCGGAAGTCTCCCTCTTATTCTTGCCAGCTTCACACTGCTACGGAGGGGCAGCCTGAGCGATCCGAGCGCTCGGTGACGCTTTAGCCAGACCGCCGCTAACAGCCGGTTACCCTCACTAACATGGCTCTCAACAAAAACTGCTCGGAATCAGGCGGCGTCATCATCAACAACAGCGAAAGGTAGCCGGCCAAATTAATGGCTTATTGACAGGGTCTCAACCACGTCCTTTCATCCCGACAGCTAAACGGCTAATATTAATATGCAATACGTTCCACCACAATTTATGAATTGTGATCCTGGTCTTTTAAACATTTTCTCAATGTCGAAATAGTTAATTGGCGAATAAAATCTGTTTATGTGTTTACGAATTACATAATTTTGTGCCTTTATGATGTAAGGAATTGATTTATGAAAGTGCGTTTATTTGTTGCTATTTTTTGGACGCTAAAAACCAGCTCCTGGTTTCTGGTTAGATAACTCTTCTCTATTTTCAGCTAAATATACTATTAGCTGTACACGTTGCACTATGTTTACACATATCATGCGCTCTGTTAAATACGTAAACAGGTGGGCCTCTGCAGTGTTGTTGCTGTAGATGTTTCTAAAAGTACATACAATTTATCAAAATTTTTGGCTTGTTTCAGATCATATTTAACTCTACTAACGTGAGATTCTCTGCACCAGGCCAGTCCATTTTGTCTGTGCGGTGAACTTTAATTGTATTTGGGTTTCAAATACTACGCAATGCAATCTTTAAATCATCGTCTACGTAGCTTGGGTTTCTGACTTGTCGGTAGTTAGGTGACTTGTATATGAATGGTAATAAGTCACTGTGCAATACTTGAAGACATGGGAGCAGATTAACTTTTGTTGGGGCCCTAGGCTGACATGGCAAGGGCCCCCCTAAGAGGACCATTTTTTGGAGTCGAAAAAGAAATGACAGGGAATTAAAATCGATGGAACATCAATAATCTGCTAACCAAATAGCGTGGTGCCAGCGGTAAGACTTACCTTTCAGGATGAGAGCGGAAGTATTGTCGGTAAAATTAGCCGATCAGCAGGATGGCGGTATTACTCCGGCGGATCGATTGGCCAAGTTTAAGTTGTCTAACCGTTCCCTCTTTTGCCGTGGTCCTAGGCTATAGTTATAGCTCATCAACATATAGCTATAGCCTAGGATATTCTATGCCTTACTCCGCCCCTGAGGTAAGATTAGTGTTGATTACACGTTCGTTTAATTATGTTCTCCACCTATTTCCACTATTTCGCAGTGGAACAACCGGTACCACAATACTGTGAAAAAAGTTGAGGCGTAAAGTATCAAAATAGGAATAGTACATTATAACCGCGACATAGGGGCAACTTTATACAGAAAACTGTCGTTAAAATTGCACATAAACATATATGTTGCTATAACTCAAACGATCATATTATGTTATATCCATAAATGTAACTTCTGGAATTCTGTCTTAACACGGCCCCCATTTGGAGGCCCCAGGCAGCGCCCTATACTTGTCTTGTGGTAGGTTTGCCCCTCTAAAGACATTCTCAATGTCAAGACATTCTAGCAGTAAATTTGGATTTGACCTGAAATAACTGTAAGGTTGTCTGAGTAAAAGCATCTAAACAAGGAGTTACCAGAAATATTCAAGTGTGTATTGAAAGAATGTTTTGAATACATCATCTTTTTAAATCTCAGCATACAACAGCACTATTCTCACTGTCCTTTCACTGTTCATGTTTCTGCAGTGTCTTGATGACATATGAGAATGTGGAACTTGTCTTCAGTGATACAGAAACCCTCCCTGAGGCCTTCAAGAAGAGCAAGAAAGGCAGTGTCTACCTGACCCCATACCGGGTAGGAGAAAGGGAGAGAAGTTTCAGAGGTGGACACCTTAAGAGTAGATAACAGTATATATATAACAAGATACGATGCAAATAAGTGCATTCCTTGGTATTGCAAGGAAGTAAAGGATTTAAATATAGGCTGTAAGAGAAACTCAGAGTGGTATGCTGTGCTAGTTTAGGAACAAGAGTTGACAGGTTAAGTCCCAAGAGAATATATCTCACAAAGTTTCTAACATTATAAATAGGTAAAAGTTGTGTTGCAAATCCCTGTTCTGACAGTATAATAAACTGAAACTTTCAAGTTAAAAACAAAAACAGAAGAATAATATATACCCCAGTATCTGTCTTGAGTTAAACAGATACTTAATTGTGTCTCGTATTGTCAATGCAGGTGATATTCCTGGCAAAGGGACGGGATGCACTTCAGTCCTTTATGATGCCTTTCTATTTGATGAAGAACTGTGAGGTAAAGCAGCCTGTGCTTGGAGCCAACTATATCAAAGGCACAGTGAGCGCGGAGCCTGGTGGTACGTCGCTGCAGAGTTTCAGCCATTCCAGTTTCAATCAGTCATTGTTTTTTTTGTAATTTATGGGATGGTCATTTTTCAGGAGGCTGGGAGGGATCTGCAACCTTCAAGCTGGTTTTCAATGCTGGAGGGGCCATTGAGTTTGGACAGTACATGCTTCAGGTTGCAGCACAAGGTGGGATATTCTGCTGTGATTGCTGAAAAATGGCTGCCTTCTTGGTGATAAATCTCACTTAGCGCTTAGTTTTCAAAAATTTAGATGCAAGCAAAAGGCCAATCAAATTAATTTCATGCCTTATATAAACATTTTGTTTTTATCAGTACACTCATGGAGAAATTCTTTAAAACATTAGATATAAAACAATGAATATAAGATACAAAATAATGCATACCTTTTGTTGGAAATATTGCAGTCTGCTTACTGGCCAGGAGGCAGAAATAAAGCTGGGTGTGTAGTACAATACCAGTCAGAAATCTAGACACAGAAATCTTAGTTATGTTATTCAGCTTAAAATAAAAGCCCTTGAGGCAATGAAGAATGCATAGTGTAGCACAGAAGTACCGACGGGCAGAGCGGCAGGTTGAGCTGATGCCAGCTCTATAAATGGTTCTTGGTAGTCGCTTGTGTCATTGTAAATGTACTGTGCGTATGGCATGTATAGTGTTTAATGTTTATCGTTGTATTTAGTGTGTGTGTATGTGTGCATATGTGTGCACGGCCACCATGTGTATTAGGAGTAAGTGGGGCGACAAGCACAGTGGCCAGTGCAAGTGCGTGTTGTTGGACAAAGTTCGGGGTTCAATCACTAGGTGGCGTTTATTACACCCATACCACTCCAGCCACACGCACTTGCAGTGCCCACCATGCTCATCATCCCCTTTACTACCAATACACATGGTGTGTCCAGACTTTTGACTGGTACTGTATAGTGAATGTGATGAAGCAACACTGTTGCGTTGAATTTACTCATTGTGTCCTCTCCAGCTTCTAGAGGCCAGCCCGTGACTGGGGCATTTGGTTGCTCTTATATAGCCAATGGAGCATTTGCATACCCGCCACCTCCTGCTAATGGCATGTACCCAGCTGAACCTCCTCCCGGCTACTCTTACCCAGGACCTCCACCTCAGGGTACCTGACTGCTTTTTGGTTTCTCTGTAGCCATGCTTCCAAGGAATGATGTGTCTGTATTGACTGTTTTTGTTTTTTGCCATTAGCAGGAACATTCTACCCTGGGCCTCCTACTTTGAACAGTGCTGCAGCCTACATGCCTCCCCCACCTTACTCTGGACCACAGGCCCCAGCCCTTTTTGATCCTGACATTCCCAACACTCCAGCAGGTATGAAATACAGTTGAGGGTTCAGTTAGCTCACGTTAGGGCCAGTGTGCTCCTTAGCAAGCACACACAGTCTCTCTCTCTCCTC
>JAABNX020000106.1:12782795-12792974 GCA_015163995.2 Mormyrus lacerda | reverse complement strand
ACATTCCCAACACTCCCGCAGGTATGAAATACAGTTGTGGGTTAAGTTAGCTCACTTTAGGGCCTGTGTGCTCCTTAGCAAGCACACACAGTCTCTCTCTCTCCTCTCTCTGTCTCTCCCCCCCCCCCCCCCTTCCAGCGGAAGCCAAGGCAGCAGAGGCAGCAGCCAGTGCAAGCTGTGCCCCGCCTCCCCCTTCTCACGTCTACCTGCCACACGTGAGTAAATCCTGTGCCGTCTGTGGTGTGCCACTGTCACCGATGTCATCAGTGACCTCTCAGTCCCAGTTCATTATTTCCTTTTGCATTCCATTTTCAGTTTCACATAAATAAAAAAGCAAAGGCTGGAATCATGTCTCTCTGTTACCTGGAGGACTGGATTCATCTGTTAATTACTCATTTATCTGAAGCCTCTATCCAAAGCCATTTACATAAAAGGGTCACTCCCTAGGATATTTAAGATTACTGATGTCTACACATTTTACTGTAAAAAATCAAAGCTAATCAGCAATGGCTGAATTTGAGCTCTCTCAGACACTTATTGGGCTGTGTTTTAATGATTATTCACTTTTATACCTTCCCCACCACTCACCACAAAGCAATATGTTACACTGGAGCTGTCTAAACAAAATTCTGAGGAAATCCTAGAGTCATACAAACATAATAGGGTTTTAACAACTTTCCAAAAAGAAGTCACTCAAGGCAACAAGTTAGACAACTCGACATGAAGCTAAGGTCTGAGCATGGACTGGTCTTGAATAAAGTAAATCAAGTAATGCCTGAATTTTCACTCCTGTGAAACATTTTCCCTACTCAGAGTCTTTCTGGTCCTACAATCTCCAAATTGTGCAGTCTTATATTTGTTACTAGGGGATGTTTGATTTTATTATTATTTATTTTAAATAAATTTGAATGGTACAGTAGAATTACAGTGCAAAAGTCTTGGGCAGTCAAAGGAAATGTTTAAAGCTATTTATCTGTGTAGTAAATAAATATTTTTGCTTAGAACAAAAAATAAAATTTTGCATTAGAAGATTTGGAAATTAACAGTAACACAATAAAAACTAACAGGAATTTATGTTCTCCAAAACATTACCGATGTCTTGTTGGATGGCTGGATGAGCTCCACTTCGGTTTCCAAACCTCTCCTCTGGGGCACCTCAGCCATTCTATGTATTTGTTACATTTCCCCACCAGCTTGCTTAATTAATTGAATTAGTTTGAAAAAGTGACATTTTGATTGACCATATGTGGTGTGCTAGACGTCGAGTCAAAAAACACATGGGTGGTTGCTGCTAATACTGGGCCAACAATAGGAGAGGCTTTGAAATGGTAAAACTGACATATTTTGACAGACACATCATAGTTTTACACCAACATGAAAATCATTTTAATATCATTTTCTTTGACTGCCTAAGATTTTTGCACAGTGCTGTATATTAGTGGTAGTGGTCACTAACTGGTACATAATAGCTTGGCAAACGAGGAGATTAATGATCTTCAAGTTCCAAATGATGAAACTGCCTTGTTCATATGCTGCAGGCTTTATCTCCTGTGTCCTGTTAGCAAACCTGAGTGTTTAATTTTAAGATGGAGGCTGGGTCTCAGATTGCATTATACAGTAGCCGGGTTGGTTTCAATGTGCACCACAGGACAAGCCGCCACCCTATTCGCCACCTGAAGACAAGAAGACTCAGTAGGGGTCAGGGTAATGAGTCCCACCTGCTGCAGCTTGGATTCTCCCGCTGTCGCCTTCTCTTCTTACCTGGGTGTGAGGTGCTCTATGCAGCCTGTACTCCACACTGTTCCAGTGCCCTCCTTGGAACATCTACAGCTGTATCAAATCTTTAACTTCTCTTTCACAAGAGTACATCACACAAGGATCAGTATGAGCATATTGATTTTTGCTAAAAAAAAAAAAAAGTATGTCACCTCAAGTAGTAGTCTTACATTTCAGGAAGTGGACTTTGGCATTTTATTACCTAGAAGAAAAATAAAACATTCTGGGTATCAGTTATTTCCAGTATGTCTTGGAAAGTGGAATTAAATGCAGGGCAGTGTCTTCTGGTTCTCGAGCCAGTACTGATTGATGCAACTGAAATGCACAAGGCAGGAAGATATAACCAAAAACTGACTGACCATCTTTATATGTATTAGCTCTGTTAGTGAGTGGGGGATACAGTAGATAAAGCAAGAGCTACAGTACCCTGTAGTAAAAGGGACCAGGGAATGACAGGAACCTTGGGTGAACCCGCATAGTGTGGCATCGGCTCCTGTCTAATATCAGCTGTGTTGGAAGCATAGGAAGTGTTTGAATGTGCATTTTAGAATGTGTGTATATAGAAGTATTGTTCTCCTAAGACCATGGGCTTCCCCCTTTGTGGCTGTGTAAAGCTCCATAGATTGTCACATTTCAACTGAATCTGTCAGATTGCTCACATCTGCCTAGTCAGTATTCTGTCATTATTCTTTTGCTGTAAATTAAGTTGTTTGAAGGCACTTTGTAACTCTTCTTAGTTGAGCACTTTGTTTGCAAGTCTTATAGAGGATCTTTCTTGCTGGCACTAAGCAGATGGCTGTTCTGCGCAGATACCAAGTCTTGCACTTTTGAAATGGCTATGCATTACTATCTCTTCTCTTTCATAACTGTATGGAGCAAAACACTATAAAAACGCTGTCTAACTAATTTATGCATTAAGTGGAACTCTGAAAAAGACGCATGATTTTGTGTGTGACTTAAATACTGTGAACTGAATTTTATTAAACCAAATTTGTGTGAAGTCTTTAGTGTCTTACTAAGCATCAGTACTGTGCTTTACCAACCTACCCATATTACGCTAACAATCATGAACTACCCGCATCTTGTGCTGAAGAATGAACTTGTGCAAATTAAGTCACCCACAGGGTCATGTACAACATCAAATATTCAAACTGTGCTTCACATTTCCTCCTGGCTCAGAAGAAATGTCATGCAAGATGGCCATGCTGAAACTTCAAAGTATGATATGACTTCAGCAGTACGAGGTTCTAAGCCAGCCAGGGGACTTGTAACAGGGAAAAAAAGCATCATCATCACTAAGAAGCTGGTTGGGAAGGACAGATTTAGGGAACATCCTGGTTGTAAATGGAGAAGAATCCCATTGTATTGGTTGCTGTCTTCTTGTCAGGGTGTGCAGAGGGTGATGCTCACTCCCTCGCCAATCCAGCAGGCTGGGAACAGCTCCTGGGAGAAGGCGCAGTGAAAGGCATGCAGACGGGCTTGGCCGTCCCCATAGTAGGTCAGAGTCCCCGCTTCATAGTCCAATAGCATCCCGATCCTGTGGTGCTGAGGGTGCCCCGCCACGGCCTCTCTCCTGCCATTGTGCCAGGCGCTCAGCTGCCTCTCGTCCAGCTGCAGGCTCCATGACAGCTCGTTCATGCCCACCATGCAGCGCTTGCCCTTTTCTTTGCGTGGGATCCCCTGGTAAGTCACCCCTAAATAGGCCCATGGCTTGGACACCTCTACCTCCCAGTAGTGCTGCCCATGGGTGAAGCTTTGGAAGCACAGCACCTGCCAAGTGGTATCAAACCGTGCCTCATGCGGGGGGACTTGGCGGGGGCCCGAGACGAGATGCTCTGCTCGTCGGTTCCCCTGGGACAGCTGCAGATTAGCGTTGGCAGTGCGTGGATCAAAAGTGAGGGTGCAGTGGACTGTGAGAGAGAAGGGGATACGTTCCACAAATACCAACTCGAGTTTCCCGACCTCTCATGCAAGGAGGTTGTTCATTCGAAATCAAATGAAAGTCCACTGAAATACTACAATACAATAGTTGATAGTCAAAATTAAGAAGCCTGCTGCAGACAAAGTTTATGTTCCAGAATAACAAGGATAACGTCTTAAAATGATACCTACATGCACTGAGTCCCTCTTTAACTGCTGGAGAACAAGGTGTAGCAGGACTTGGGACTACAGCTAGCACAGGACGCTTATCTTGAGGTGAGCCTAAACAGAGTTACGTATACGTTATATATATATATCAATAAGGGATCAAAGTTGACATGTTAACAGTTTCGTTTGGACCTAAGAATCAACCAACATACCTTGCTTGTCTTGTCCGGTAGCTGCATTCACTACTTTCTCCAGGTCTTCCGAGACCAACTTGGAAATTTGAGACAAGACATCGGTGATCAAGGACAGTCTGCCTTGTAGGTTTGTGGGGACATCCAAAGGAATGTCTTTCATCTGAGGGACCTCGACTAATCTTGATTCCTGGAAAGATTATTGGTCATTGACATACTTAAAATTGTGTTTTGTCTCTTGATGTCAGCAGGGAAGTTACACACATGCGCATGCATACATTGTGATTGACTGCAAGTCCATTTTGACTCCCATGTTTCTCCATTTTTCAGTGACACACTATGCCCAGAATTTCACTGAGAGCAGTTGCGATGCGGTTTTGCTCCATCTACTGCACGTCCTTGACCCTCACCAGAAGCATTTCAGAAGCACAGAATTGTTGACTTGCTAATTTTTACCTGAATGAGCTGGATATCAGTCATGGCTTGCAGGGTAGCTATCTGCCCCTGGATCTCTCCCAGCTGCTGGACTCTGTCCTCTAGTGTGCTGAGATTAGTTTCCGCCTCACTGAGGGCTAGCTGCTGCTCCTGCTCTATGAAGCTTAGTATTGACTCCTGTTTCTCTGCCAGCACTTTCACCAGGCTAGCAAACTTTGCATTAACCCAATGGGAGGTCTGCTTCAACGACACCTAAGGAAAGAGGATGCATCAATGGAAAACATGGAGACACTGAATGAGTGACACATTTCTACCACCTTTTAGACCAGCTTAGATTCTTACTCATTTTTATTTGTATTTAATTTTTTTAATACTGAATATGAAACAAAGGCTACAAAAAAAGTTTTTACATAGTAAAAACTATGATTTTTGTATATCTGCAGAAACTCCCTTTCAGAGAAATATTCACAGGTATCAGAGCACATTTTTTATTTGCCTTCCTCCCATTCTCTACCTGAAAATGAGCTCTAGCCTTATCTCTATCTGACAGATTTTCCTTGCACCAGGTTTTTTATCCAAGCAGATAAGATGGCACTGTGCAGGATGGATAAGCATAGACTGCAGGATTGACACAACAACCCAGGAAGACCGAGGCACCTGACAGTTAAGTCGCTTTGAAATGCGACATAAAATTAAAAACGTCTGCTTGGTCACACGTCACTTTGTTCCGATGCCAGGGAATGTTGCACCACGAACAGCAGAACTCAAACTCACAAGAAGATATGAATGTTAAGGTATAGCCTACAGCTCCTCTCTAACCTTGGTTTTGTTAATATTCTCAGAGAGCTCTTGGACCTTCTTCTCTGTGTCCTCCTTGATTTTATCCACCTCTCTGCTCTTCTTCTTCAGCCCTTCCTGTAAAACACATAGAGGCATGCTCTGGACTACAGCACACTTTCTGCCTTGACATTTTAAAATGAGATCATGGTGTCAGGTGACATCAATTAGACAAATCAAAGGCAAAGCAAATGTCACTTGCCTCCCGCCGCTGCTTTTCTTCCTCCATCAGGACTTGTTCGTGGTTTCTGCACTCTCTGATTGCGCATTCACAGCACACACACATGCTGTCCTTTTTACAGTAGTAGACCAGGGCTTTCTTGTGTCGATCACAGAGCACCTGGGCTTGGGCTGTCACGGCGCTCTGCCTGGGTGTTGCGGTGGCACCCTGGCTCTCTGTACCTAGCTGTATCGTCTCCGTCACATCAGACAGGGTCACATTTCGTTTCAGCGTGGGTCTGGGGTCAAACTTTTCATTGCATATTGGACACTTTATATCCATACTGGCTTCAGTCATCTTGTCCCAGTGAACTGTGATACATTTCTGACAGAAGGTGTGACCACATGGAATAGTTACTGGTACCTTGAACTGATCCAAACAGATGCTGCAGCACAAATTTTGGGACATAGCTGCAGACCTCCTAATATCCCCTGAAAGAAAGAAAGAAAAAACGGGGTTTTCCCCTTTGCATGGTCAAACTCGCATAGTTAGTTTTAAAACCAAAAGCCAAATTCAATTCAAATTCAAGTTGAAATCTGTATCTAACTTTCCATCTAAACAAATGACCATCCACGAATCAGCTACACACCACGTGGATATATAATGGTAATAATATACATGTTTATCATTACGCAGATAATGTTCAATAGATGTACGCATACACTGCATTTTAAACATGCATTTTAGACATGTATGAAACTAAAATGACTATTTCTAATACAAGCTTCAGCCTTAGTAACTGAACGACTAGACTATATACGCACCATCTTTCGTTAATAATAGAACTAACAAATCACTGAATAGACCAATAATAACGATGAAAATATAAGGTTGGATATTCATTCACATAAGCGTACAAATGACATCTTTCTATATGAATGAAATTTGCACTGACCTCCATATACAGTGCATTACAGTCATCATACATGCATCTATTCTTCAATAAAAACATCCGTGAAATCAAGTACAGATCTTTCTTGAAAAAGAATACCTACCTTGTTAATCAGAAATGGCTTCTTATCTCGAACTTTGCTTGAGGTGTAAAAACTGTATTTATCGGGTTTCTTCCTTCTCGAAATTGTATATTGCCAGAATGGGTGGCAGTCTGACGCTAGTGCGGATGACGTACAGCACCCGGAAACGTCACTGCGTACGTAGTCATGTGACCGCAGGTCACGTCACTCCTTCGTCACGCCGGCTTGGAAAATGGCGTGGCGCACGTTGTGTAGGGCTGCGCTGCGGTCACCGACCGACCTGGGGGTCAGTAACGTCAAGGGCTTTGGGACCGCCGGTATGTATCAATTTAACTTTGTAAACGAAATTCTACGTTCCGTGCAGGCTATCCTGTAACAGCTATGTGTCTCTGTGGTGATGTACGTAACGCTTCTCCAGTTGGTCTAATTCACCTCACTTATTTAATTTGGCCTTGCATAGTTGTAATGCAGTCTTGTATCTAATTTGTCAAATATACTCGTTTTTTGCGCAGATTTATGTAAGTGAGCAGAGTTTTGCATTCGTGATGCCCCAAAATAGTGTAACTCGTCCATTCTATCCATTCACGATGACTCGTAGGCACGGCCATTAAACATGTACACAAGTTAAAGGCAGCTATATATGTCCTAAGTTTACAAGTTGTGCTTAATCTGGTATTGTAACGGTAAGTCCATCCATTCCTCACACCCTTCATATCAGGATCGCTTGTTGTATTAATGATTCATTTAAAACTTTTATCAGAAATATTCGCTGAGGTCAAGGGATATTGAATATTATTTTACTGTGTACAGAAAGGAATAATATTGTGTCGGTCTGCACTCAGATGCCATTACTGTGGATACTGTATACCATTAGTTAACTTTGATTTCTTGCTTCTCTGATTTTAGTCTTTGCTGTAATGTTTTAAGAGAAGTAAATCTGAGCAATCCAGTATATTGAATGAGCTATACATGCATCTGTCGTCTAATCACTTATCCTGGTCAAGTTCACAGGAGGGAGGGTTAAAGCCTGTTCCATAGGCTGGGCTATGCCCGGGATGGGATGCCAGTCTATCCCAGGGCACACATGCGCACAGTGGGAGACTTTAAGACACCAGTTAGCCAAACTGCATATATTCGACTGGCAGCAAACTGACATGACACAGACGCAGACTCCACAACCCGGAGCTGATCTGAACTAAGGATGTGTGAGGCAACAACACCATCATGTTGCCCTTCAATAGTTAAATTAATGGCAAGTTTTAAACAATTTGGTCTAATGTTTTATCACAATGTTCATCTGTCCATCCAGCTAGGGCCAAGAATTTATAGCCCAGGTCTGTAGTTTGTATGTTATTATATATTTACACTAACATGTTTTCTTCTCTTCATTTTAAATTAATGGAAAAACAAAAAAATTTCAGTTCATTTAAACTGACTTTTTCATTTCTAGTGCTCCCCTTTCCCCCTACTGATATCCAGATATCACAATAATAATAATAATTGAACTTTATTGATCCCCGTGGGGAAATTCTTTTTATGCCTCCCTCAACTTGCTCTTTGTAGAGCAAGCTGTCCACAAAGGGCAGCCACCTGTTGCAAGGACCCACAGACTTGCTGAGGCTGGGTTTGAACCTGCTACCTTGCGATTACAGGCACACATGCTACCTGTATTGCCATTCTGTGAAAAAGCTCCACAGTTAATACAGGAAAACAGCAATATATAATGGTTGTTGTTATTAATGAAATTTCCGTTCAATTATTTTTTTATATCACTGTAATTATGAGTTTTTAGTGGCCGTTGATGGAATTTTAGCTTGCTGGCAATGCCTCACATAAGGATCCTCATAGCATAGTTTTAGCAATGCTCAGTGAAATTCAAAATGGTATTTAAATTCTGTACCAAATACAGTTTTTGTTTATGGTGTGTGTGCCCTGCAGTGGTTTGGAGCCCTGTCCTAGGTGACCTTATTCCCATCCTGGCACCCATAGCTTTCAGAATAGGCTCCGGACTCCTGACCCTGTATAGAAAATAGATGGATGGATGGAAAAAACATTATGAGGTATCAGGTGTGATTTCAAATGGACTTATTTAGGCCATTAGTAAAATTATGGCCAGATAAAACTAGAGACACTGAAGCTTTCCAGTCAATTGTGTTGAAAAATAGTTCATTTTTCGAGGCTTTGAATGATCACTAGGGTCCCCTGCTGTTCAGAAATGGTTAGAACAGGAGGTGAGACAATACATAGACCAGTGCACACCAGTTCATCTAACCATTGTTATGACAGCTGACATTGTAATTCAATATTTTTGTGCCATTCCCCAATCGTAAATTTTATTTTTTTATCCAGGTTTGTTTATAGTCATCATATTTAGTTTAGTTGTAAGAAATTGGATAAAGTAACGGATAATAATGGTGCTATTATTACTAGTGTTTACTAGTTGTGTTTGTGGCACTGAACATGTACTTGCTATGGAGACATGTAGAACAAAATTAAAAATCGCAAAATTGTGTCACAGCATGTGTCGTTTATTTACACATTTTTTTTTAACAGACCATTTTGTCCAAAGTTGCCTTGTGGTGAGGCATATTGCACATTACAAACATATCTGCCGTAAAGGAGTGGAGCAGGTCAGGCTTCTGATGAATGGGTGTTTCTCAATACCAGGAACACAAAGATTGTACTTGTTGTCTTGGCTAGACCGGTCTTTGCTGACTTGCTTCCCAAGAATGAACTTGGGGTGCAATGAATTGATCTTGCTTGGTGAGGATGCAACGATTTATCCTTGGTATTCAGCACATCTGGGGATGTTTACCCTCCTCTTTTCTCCTCTTCTTGAGTTTTGGAACTGGTCTTTGACAATGGAAGATGACATAAAACAAGTATACGAGTACACAAATGCAGTCAGTGTCCTGGTAGAAGTTGCCCCTCCCACTGGAGAATCAACCCCTGACCTCCTGAGTGATAGGCAGGGATACTAACCACTACACTAATGGCACTTTTCCATTGGCATACAGGGGCCGTGAATTGACACAAGTTACCAGCTCCTTTAGATTTTTCACTACAGAAGGGTCGGCTTCATAAAGGCATTTCCGTGTCTGGCAAGCGACAGTGACGTAAAGCAGATGTGACACTTATTTACTGTTCACATGGGGTATGCCATGCTTTACTCTATGTGATCATTTCTGCAAGCATGTCTATGATATTCGTTGTGTTATGTTAGCCTCAAGAGGGAGCAGAGTTGCCATTAGTTTTTCTAGATTTGCATTACGAATCTATTCCGTTCAGCTGTTCTGTAGTACTTTTTCAAGTCATTTTCAAATTTTTAAGTCCCGAGTTATCGGGAATGTATCAGTACATCGCCATGTACAATAAAACTAATAATGAATAATATACAGAATATGCCTATTTTTTCTTCAGTTAATCCATGCATATTGAAGTAGGTCACCAGGATCTTGGTGCATTTCAATCAATCAGATGGTAGTGATGAGACCAGCTTGGTTTAGTTCCGCTTTCGGTCCTGCTGGTAAGCACAGCCATGGGAGTGCAGGTACAGCTCAGGTACGGCTCACATAATTTACAATAAGAACATAAGAAATATACAAACGAGAGGAGGCCATTCGGCCCATCAAGCTCGCTTGGGGAGAACTTAACTAAT
>JAABNX020000106.1:12763077-12773241 GCA_015163995.2 Mormyrus lacerda | reverse complement strand
AGAACACAGGAAGTCCCTCCAGCGCATCATGAAGACAGCCCAGCGCATCATTGGCACCCAGCTCCCAACTCTGGAGGGGATTCACCACACCCGGTGCAGACGCAGAGTGAAGAACATCATCTCAGATGTAGCACACCCTGCACACACATTTTTTTCACTGCTGCCATCTGGAAAGCGCTACAGGACTCTGTTCACACACACAACCCAGTTCAGGAACAGTTTTTACCCCAACGCCATCAAAATGCTGAACTCACGTCACTCACTACCCACACGGGACTGAACTTGACTTGCAATAATATTTATTGTGTAATATTCCTACGCACTTTATTACCTTTGAGCATCTAGATTTCATTGCAGTAACTGTTGTGCAGTATTCATGCACTATTCATGCACTTTATTCAACTGTACATACCCCTGTTACCACTGTACCATTTTATTACTTATACTGTGAACACTCTGTGGACTTATGTCATCATATTTAATTTTTACCTAGTTTTTACATTACATTTTATTATTACATTTTATTTGATTCTACTTTTTTATTTCTTTTTTTTCTCTCTCCCAATGCTGCTTTCTTATGCATCTGCTGGTTGTTTTGCTTCAACACTATCTCGCTGTACTTGTATGATAACAATAAAGACATCCATCCATCCATCTTCCTTTGCCAGTATAACAGCACTGACTCTTCTGTAACATTTTATTAGGTTGGAGAATACCAAGCAGGGAATCTGCGTCCATTCCTCTTTACAGAATCTCTCCAGATCACCCAGGGTCCTAAGCCATCTCTTGTGCACTCTCCTCTTAAGCTCAGCCCACAGGTTTTTAATGGGGTTCAGGTCAGGGGACTGAGATGGCCATATTGATCATGATGATCTCCATGTCGATGTAAACCTATAATATTATGTCTGTCAAACTGTATTTGCCCTTAACCATTTCAAAATCTTTCCTAAAGTCATCCCAGTATTGGCAGTATTTTCAGTATACCCATGTATTTTCTGACATGACCAATAGCACACCTCATATAGCTAATGAATACCTCAGTGACTTTTTAAAACTAGTTTCATTAAATACATGAAATGGGTGAGGTGAACCTGAGGAGAGGTTTAGGAACCATAGTGGTGTTCATCTAGCCCTCCAACAAGATATCAGTAACTTTTTTGAAGAAAAAAATTCCTTTTAGTTTTTGTTTTACTCATAATTTGCATATGTGCTAATATTAAATTGTGTTTTTCATACAGAGAAAATTTTACCTAGATAAATAGCTTTAAAAATTTCCTATGATTGCCTTAGACTTGCACAGTACTGTATACATATAAATAAAAAATTAAAATATCTGATTGTATTTTTCTTTGTCCTTTTCGCAGTATGTCATGTTTAAATTGTATTCTATTTGTCTACATTTTTCTTGCACTATGACATGTTGCAATGAGATCTTCATTTCATATTAACATGACCCAGGGATAGTACAGCTGAAGAGGACAAAGATACTTCAGCTTTGAATAAAACTCTAAAATAAACTGCAAACGAAGCCTGCAGCTTCAAAACAGACAAAGTTGAACTACAATTTAAGGTAAACACTCACAGCTTGTGGCTGGTACAGAACACCATAACGGACTACAGAGGGAAAGCCAGCATGTCGCACACTACCATATCTCTCCTGGAATTGAACATGTTTTATGCTCACTTTGAGCCAAACAGCATCACCTGCCCAGAGAGACTGCATGCCACTGATTGTCCCCAAGCTCTCCATCTTCCTGTGAGTTAACCTTGACAAGGAAATTTGCTGGGCCAGATGGCATCCCCAAGAGGATATGAATCAGCTGGCTGGAGTGTCCACAGACATTTTCAACCACTCCTCTACCCTGTCTGCTTCAAGATGTCCACTACTGTCTCTGGCGCCCCATTGCTCTGACCCCCATTGTTAGCAAGTGCCATGAAAATAGTCAAGGACTTCATCTGCTTCCCCCTGCCACTTTGGAGTCCTCTCCCTGTACAGCCATGACTGCGTGGCCACAAAAAGCTCCAGCAACATCATGAAGTTCGTAGACGACATGACAGTGGTGGATCTCATCTCCAGAGGTCAGAGTGCTGACACACTGATGCCAGAAGATCTGCCTCACCCTCAACGTCACCAAGACCAAGGAGCTGATAGAGGACTTCAGGAGGCAGGGAGGAGTACACACCCCCCATCTCCATCAATGGGACCACCCTGGAGAAGGTCAGCAGCTTTAAGTTCCTCAGTATGCACACCACTGAGGCAGTAAAGTAGGTACAGCAGCACGTCTACTACCTCAGAAGGCTGAAAAGGTTTGGCCTGAACCCTTGCATTCTCAAGACAGTCTACAGATGCACTATGAGCCTCCAAACCGGATGCATCACCCCCTGGTATGGGTCCAGTGCACCAGCTGCACTGCCCTCAAACACAAAGAAATGCAGTGGGTGGTGCGCTCTGCTGCACAGGTCATCAAAGGGGGCAGACTGTCCCCTGAAGGCCACCTACATTGGGTGGTGCCAGAGGAAAGCCGTAAAAATCATCAGGGACCCCAGCCACCCCAGCCATGCTCTGCTCACCCTGCTACTGTCAGGCAAATGGTACCACAGCATCAAGAGCTGGACTCTGGGACAGATTCTTTTACCAGGTCACAAGGATGGAAAATTCCGATTCATATCAGCCACCCCACAGATAGTCACCTCCACTCCCCAAGTGAATGCCTCTGATTCACTAAACTGTACTGTATTACACCTACAGTCTGTTTGCCCCATGGCATGCTGTATGCATACTGTATATATGCTATGTTGTATTGTGTGTATACTGTTGCATTTTTTTTTAATCAATCCTTTATTGTCCCCTTGGGGAAATTGTCTTTACGCCTCACTCAGAATAAGTTGTCTGCAAAGGGCAGCCACCTGTTGGGGAGCCCAGGGAGCTGGGGGTTAAGGGCCTTGCTCAAGGACCCGCACACATGCTGAGGCTGGGTTTAAACCAGCAACCTTCTGATTACAGGCACACAGGCTTAACCCACTGAGCCTATGTAGAGTTGTATACTGTTGTACAGTTGTTTGACGTACAGTTTGCATTTATTAAATATTCTGCACTTCGAATAGGAACTCATGATCCTTTCACTCACTAGTCAACCCGATCTAGTGATGTGACAATAAAAGTGATTATTATCCATATCATCAATAATGGAAACTCTTCCTTTTATAAGGTGGTTTCACAGAAGGGTAGCAAACTGGCAAGAATAGTGACCTGAACACAAACCAGAATTTCAGTTTCACATGATGGCGCATAATGGCAATGAAAACAGATTCTTCTCTATTCAGCTAACAAAACACAGAAGACAAATGCTTAGGCTATGACTATAATAGACTTCATTGGCTCATTGTGGGCAGATTACACAAGGGAAAATCCAGAGAAAATCAAGCTGACCAGGCCTCTTTGCTCCTTCATGTTGGCAAAGGTCTACAACTGGAAAAAGGGGATTGTTCTCTTCACAACGCCTAAGGGCTAAGCTGTGGAAAACCATATTAGGTTCCAAACTACAGGTACAATACCGCTTATTGTCAGCCATGCTCATTTGCACATTGTTTTCATGGAGAAAAAAAAATAGGACTTTGGCCTCTCACCAGCTCCTGCCCTCGCTCTGCCCGCGGTGTTGGGGATTATGGCTTTATGCTGGTCGAAGGGCACAGTGGGGTCGATGCACAGGCTCCGGTAGCCGATGCTGCTGATGACCATTCCGCACTTCAACTCCTCCACCTCACCCGTGGGCACTGCCCGTGCCCCTTCGTGTGAGCCCTTGTCATAGAAGAGTGGCATGTGTGCGACTGGTAGAAATCACAGTCAATGAAACGGCCGTAAAGCGGAGGTAGAGAGTCACAGACTGAGACACACATGTACCACGATCATCTCTGATATGTCGATACCCTAGTCCAAGTACCCTTTCAAAAAATGATTTTGATACAAATATTAAATTATATATTAAATATATTAAAACATTAGCAAAACATAATCTAATTCTTGTCCGGATTCTTTTAGACTTTGGTCTTGTGTTTTGCGTAATCATTTTTAATTGTTCTTTCCAAAAGGATAGGTGCTTAAAGGCCTCAATTATCCTCCTGCTTTATCCTACACAGGTTTTACACATCTCTAGGAATCAGGCTGACTTCGCTTACCTCCAGCACGTTCACTGCCAGTCGAATCCCAGCGGTGCTCGTCAAGTCATCAGTGGGCAGAATCTCTAGGGGACTACGCAGGAAGCGAAAGCCCCACTGACGAGGAGCTCCCACCTGCTTTGATGTAGCCCCCTGTGCCGCCTTAAGAAGGAGCTCCGTCAGCCGCTTTCTTGGCCTGGACAGGTCTGAATTAGCACAGATAGACAGACAATGGTGTTGCAGGTAGTTGTTGTTGCAAAAAAATAAAAAATTTAAAAAGGCATCCATCCACTCATACCATGCAAGTCACACCAAAGGTCACTTCCATTGAGGGATGCCCAGAGATCGCTAAACCAGCTGTGAGACATAATCCTTCCATGGTATCCTAAAGATTGCTTGGGGTCTCCACCCCAAACAGCTCCCATTAGGAACCAATCAGGTGACATCCCTGTCAGATATGAGACCTTCTATGTGCTAATAAAACTGCGACCAAGAAACAAATCCACTTGAAAATCTCGCGTTTATTCACACTACATTTCAGGAACAAGATCCTGACTCCTTCATTAAGGGCAGACTCTCCCCGCTTACTCGAGGGAAGTGATTCCACTCGGCTCCAGAGGACAAAAATATTAGAGGGCCTAGCTGCGGAAGACAAAAATGAACATCTGCAAATAGCGGAAATGACAGCAGTAGGTCACAGGGCTGATGCCATGGGATCTTTGAACATCTGGAGTTGAACCCAGACACCTGATCTGTCCACGTATTCTGAAACTGACACCACTGTTGTTAAAACAACAGAGCTAAACAAATCAGGCTTGTGATGCCTTTGCTTAACTAGGCGCTCTTCCAGGCACAACTGAATCTTCATATCCAGTCTATTAAAAATAAGAAAGTGGAACGCTCATAATGTTATACAATGTTTTTGGAGCCATTACCCATGATAAATAAACCAAAAAAAAGTACTTTATTCAGTTTCACTGGATGATGAAATGTGTTTTTAATACATGTAAACTAAATATCACAGTTATAAACATTGTAACATAAGTGAGTCATGTTTGGTTGATTGCCAATAAATAATAAGTAATATATCTCAGTTATACAAAAAGTCTGCCAATCAGCCCTCTTATATCCATCTGATGAGGGGTGCAGGGTAGGGGATACCCTGGACAGGATGCCAGTCAATCACAGGGCACATATATACATCTCAGAAAAAAATGAGACCACAGCAAAATTCTCTCAGTGCTCTCAATTTATGGGTATGCTTCTGTGTAACACACACATTTTGTTGCAAATTCAAGCCTGGCTCTGCTGGCTCTTCCCTGCTTATCTTTGATGAAGGACTTCATTGTTGCTTTATGGGTCTTCAGTCCTGCAAGCCTGTTATGAATTGTCCTAGCAGTGCACTTCACACCTGCATTTAATATTTCCCATTACTTTTGAAGGTCACTTGATGTCATCCTTCGATTTATGAGGCCCTGCCAGATAAATTTACGGTCATCTTTGCCATTAAAAATTAACTTCCACCCTCTACCTGGCTGGTTTATGGTCACTGCAAGTTTATCCCGATTCACTTTCTTTTTGTGTACAGCGGGCTTAGAAACTTTGAGCCTGGAAGCAGCCTTCTACCATCAGAACCAGGATTAAAAAAATCCTATAGTGACACTACTGTTAGTAATATATGGCAGATCAGGTAGACATCCGTGGCTTGCAAACAGATGTATATGCCCTGATGAACAGGATACGCTCCTGTTCTTAGTGCAGTAATACTATTCAATGATAGCTAAAGGAGGACATTTTTCAAACCTGTACCAGTTCAGTAGGGGTGAATGAAATGCCAGCAAAACGTGTTGGGTAACTGTCTTTTTTCCATTGGTTGGTGTTCAGGCTTTGTATTCTTGATGCTTAGTTCACAGTTCAATGATCGATTTTGTAATCGTGTCGCTGGATCTGTGTCTGCATGTTTTGGACACTTGGGTGGTGAGTTGGATGCGATGGTGGGAGAAGATGCCGGATAGACCTGGTAGATCCAAATGCATAGGGAGGGTATGCTGGGAGCGCCTGCAGAAGTCCCTGTATGGGAGATCTTCAACTCATACCTCCAGCAGAACTACTTCTCCATGCTGAGGGAGTCAAATGACATGGAGCCTGAATGGGCCATGTTCTGGGACTCCATAGGTGGTGCAGAGCTGTGGTCTTAAGGTTGTTGGGGCCTGTTGTGATGGCAATTCCAGAACCCGGCGGTGGACACCAGTGGTAAGGGTTGCGGTCAGACTGAAGAAGGAGGCCTTCTGAACTTGATTAGCTTGTGGGACTCATGAAGCAGCTGACAGGTACCAGCAGGCCAAGCGGAATGTGGCTTTGGCACTTACTGAGGCCAAAACTCAGGTGAGGGAGGAGTTTGGAGAGGTCATGGAGAAGAACTTTCGGTTGGGCTTTGGTTTAAAATATTTTGGCAAACCGTCAGGCAATTCAGGAGGGGAAAGCAGGGCGTCACGCATGTTGTTTACAGCAGGGATGGAACTTTTTTGACCTTAACTGCAGATATAGTTAGGCAGTGAAAAGAATATTTTGAGGATCTCCTGAAGCCCACTGATATGCCTTCCTTGGAGGAAAGCGAGCTGGGGGCACTTGCACATCTCTAGGGCTGAGGTCACTGAAGCAGTCAAAAAAACTCTTTGGAGGTAAGGCTCCGAGGTGGGGGGGACTTGGCTAACATGCCTCAACACTGTGTGGATGTCAGGGACAGTGCCTTTGGATTGGCAGACTGGGGTGGTGGGGTTCATGGGAGTTTGTTAACTGGTCTACATGTGAAGAAGGCATACAATCGTCTCCCTTGCTCCAGGGTCCGGTGCTGTGGACCATCAGGTCCCATTGCCAGCAGTAAGTCAGACTCATTTCCAGTGGCTGTTGGATTCCACCAGGATTGTTTGGTGCCACAACAAAGTCTCCGTTCTACTTCATCCCAAAGGTGTTCGATGACGTTGAGGTGAGGTCAGGGCTCTGTGCAGGCCTGTCAAGTTCTTCCACACTAAACTCACCCAACCATGTGTTGTGTACTGTGGCACAGTCATCCTGGAACAGAAAATGGCCTTCCTCAAACTGTTCCCACAAAGTTGGAAGCATGGAATTATCCAAAATGTCTTGGTTTGCTGAAGCATTAAGAGTTCCCTTCACTGGAACTATGTGGCCTAACCCAGCCCCTGAAAAACAGCTGCATACCATTATCTCCCCTTACACCAAACTTTACAGTTGGCACAATGGAGTCAGGCAGGTAATCTCCCGGTTCTCTACCAAACCCAGACTCATCCATCAAACTGCCAGACAGAGAACCGAGAACTCAACAGAACATGTTCCTGCTGTTCCAGAGTCCAGTAGAGATATGCTTTACACAACCCCATCTGATGCTTGGCATTGTGCTAGGTGATGTCAGGCTTGCATGCAGCTGCTCAGCCATGGGAGCCCATTCCATGAAGTTCCCAGGACACAGTTGTGCTGGGATTAATGAGGAAGTTTGGAACACTGTAGTTTTTGTGTCAACAGAGCGTTACTTTTATACACTACGTACCTCAGCACTTCGTGACTCAGCGCAACGTGACAGAGCAGTCTGACACTTCATGGCTGAGTTTCTGTTGTTCCTGAATGCTTTCACTTTGCAAATATACCACTTACATTTGACCGTGGAATATCTAGCACAGAAGAAATTTCACAAACTGACTTATTGCAAAGGTGGCATCCTATGACAGTATCACACTTGAATTCACCGAGTGCTTCTGAATGAGTCATTCTTTCACAAATTTCTGTAATCCTAACTGCATGGCTAAGTGCTTGATTTTATATACCTATGGCAATGAACCAGAATGAAACACCAGAGTTAATTGAATAAGAGGAGTGTCTTTTGCCCATATAGTGCACCACGGATCGCTAGCGACTTGACCATCTGGTTTACAGTTTTCCTGGTGTCACAAGATACACTATGGAGGCTGTACCCAGGGTATGTGAGGAATTTTTCATGCCTAACAATTTACTACTAAAAATATATGGCAAAAATGAATCAGCCAGCAAAAAAAATAAATAAATAAAAAAGTTAAATTGTATTGGTTGATTCTATGCCTCCGCAGCTCTGCCTATAAAAACTATGACACTAAAGAGAAAACGTATGTATGGAAGATATGTGCAGATATGTTAAATGCTGCTTGTCATTGGGCATTTGTTATGAAACCAATACATTTTTTAATGGCAGCAATCCTTGCTTTGTGCTTTTTCTTTACTCAGAAGTTACTGGCTCAGGTAACATTTTGTCACCAACATGGTTTTAAAAGTATCGTTTTAGCATCAGTATCAGAAAATATCCAAACAATACTCAACCCTACACTGTCTGAAAAAAGTAACAATTTGTATCTTTGAGGGTACAATTAATTGTCACTTGGGGCTGTACCCCTAAGGTTCTGCCAAATGCACCTTAGCTGTAGGCAAATGTACCTTTTAAGGTACAGAAATGGATTCCGGAGAACATTAGGGGTACTTAATTGTTGTTTGTACCTTGGGGCACAAAACTGTACCAGGCCTACACCCTTTTTGTCTGACAGTGAAGTGTTTACACCAGGTAATGTTCCCCTGTCCCAATCTCACCTTTTAGCACATTCGCAACTCCCTCAAAGTCAGTAGTCACCATATCTGGCATGGTACCTGGAAGGTTGACCATCTCCCTGAGTTCCTGAAACAAACAACACTTGGGTTTATCAAGTTTTAAGTTTAAATCACTAAATAAAATGTTTTTAAATGTTTCAGCTTTACTGTAAGCAACACACAATGGCCAATCCCATTAGCAGCCTATAATAGGATGTACTGTATATTCATTTCTTCAACATTTTGTATTGGAAATTGTCTTACTCTGCAGCCGATTAACTACAACAGAAGCAAAGCTGACATTTTAGTTCAATAATGTAATATGAGTCTCATACATTAGGCAGTGGTGGCCTAATGGTTAAGTACGCGCACTTTTAATTGAAAGATTACTTGTTGGAATCCCCGACCAGCAAGGTACCACTAAGGTACCATGAGCAAGGTACCGCCCCCAAACACTGCTCCCTGGGCACTGAATTAGCTGGCCCCTGCTACGTCACATATGGGTTAAATGCAGAGGACAAGTTTCGTTGTTTTGCGCTGTGGTGTGTCAACAATGACCACCGATCACCAAATTCTAATTCACAGTGCAATTCATGGCTTAAGTGCATGGGAGAATCGAGACTGAGAATCAAAATCTGCAGTTAGTGATTATATACCAAAGTGACTTATAAAACTATGTAGGCTATGGAGGCTTTTTAAATACTACATCCACTGAAAAAACTGAATTTGGATCAAGATGTCTGTCAGAATTTACCTGGTGTTGATCCCTGGTCTGTACTATTTGTTCACTTTTGAAAATGATGAATTAGGGCTTAGGGGATTAATGGCATGATTAATCACATATACAATCATGTTGCAATACCACTCAAAAATATTTTACAATTCGAATACAGTAAAATCCAGTTATAACGGACTTCAAGGGACCTGGCAGAACAGTCCGTTATATCCAGAGTTGCTGTTTAGGCCTCGTTCACACGAACGTCTGTACCTGGTGTTTTTCTGGCGTTCGTGGCGCCAGGTGAGTGCCGACCGTTTTTCTTCTCCTTGGAGCAAATCAAAGCATCCACACGGCCGCTTAACACCTGTGTTCGTCCAGCTACACGTTCAGGCGGCGTCAAAAATCGCTGCATGCAATGTTTTCTTGGCGTCAAAATCCCGACGAACGCGAGGAAAACGACGCTATTGCGTTTACATGGTGTTCGGTTGGTGTTCTGGAGGACCGAATGTGTCCCATGATTCTGTAGAAAACCGCGAGAAACCATTTACGGAAAATGTCGGACATTGATCCAGCCCAGCTAATTGCAGAAGTGTAACAGAGACCGATCTTGTGGGACATTTCCTTAGCAGACTATAGTGACAACAGTCGCAGCAGACAATCAAAAG
>JAABNX020000106.1:12734368-12744377 GCA_015163995.2 Mormyrus lacerda | reverse complement strand
CAGGTTATCCACTAGGTTTTGCAGTTTGCACCAATTGTTTTGAGAAATACACTAACTGCTGTGCAAATGTTAATAGTTATGTGAGAAAAGCACCAAAGCAACTGAGAAAAACTGTAATTACTGGGTGACACAAGTCTTTCTACTCTTAGAAACCCCACCAGAAACTTACCAACGATCCGACTGGTCCTAAGATTTAACAGCGATTTACATCTTAACACACATATCCTGCGTGCGTTCATTTTGGTGCAATTCTGTAGGGAAAAAAAACAATTATCTTTAGCGGGATCACATTGTTTTATAATACAGAACATACGTTCATTTAAACATGATAACAGTTATAATATACATATTACGTACAGCGCAGAAAATATATCGTTCTTATGTAAAAGTTTGGACCCATGTAGCACTTAATTTCACTCTAACGTGCTAATAACCGAGACAGTCAGCTATCACGTGTAATCTACGGACTGTAATATCCTAAAGCAGACTCTCTCTTTCGTATGCATAAGTAGTTTATCAATACAGATTTAACTACGGTTCTTTATTCCGACTATTTATAAAACATAACCCTAGTATTTACCGGAGAGATCCCGAGGTACGCCGTCCTGCTGCAACAAGGACCTTCGCACAATGGTTCCGCGCGGCGGCTGATTTATTAGCGGTACCAGCCGGCGCTTATCTCCGCACGGAATTAAACGCTATCAGGGGTATCAGCAAAAAGCACATCTCGTACCATCCAAGGACATACGGTCTACCAAGGACGACCCTGGTGTGTGTGTGTGTGTGTGTGTGTGACCACATTTCAAAATGACTGACTCTCCCTAATATGTAACATACATTAATATATTAATATAACTCCTACAAAAGTATATTCTGATTTTTAATTTACTTTGGAAAATTAACTTTACCTTCCAACATATGTTTTATTTATCACCAGAAGACCAACTGAGGAAAATAAAGTCCAAAAGGCTCAGAACTAGTAAGACAATCATAAATCAATAATAAAGTTACACAACTCTCACCCGTGCGCAGCACCACACCATTAAGCCAGCTGATAAATGTTTGACTACTTTACACAAAAAGTTTTTTTTTGTTGCTGTCAGGTTTTAAAAAGGCAGCCATTTGAAAGGTGGATGGATGGATTATTTGAATTTCGAAGAACAGTCGCAACAAAAAGCTTTAAATTGAAAAGGATACATATTTTAAATCTTGCATGCATAAACATAAAAATACATTGTTCAGAAATAAACAAATCAGCATTCTTTGTTAACATGTCACAGCAAGGTTAAACAAGAATTGCTGCTGGAACTTTTATTTGACAATACAATTTTAAATAAAGTTCAACTTAAATAAAGTTCACAAAAATTTTCCATAATTGAAAATAGATCCTCTTAGACATTTCTATGATGCATATTTAACATTGTATTGCCAAATAAATGTTTTAGAAATTAACACACAGCTGTTTTGCTAATGCCTACGATTGCTAGCTGATATAAAATTAACATATTCTGCATAAAACACAATAAGAAGTATAATATGTTTTTTAAAAAAGTGCACAAGACATACAGCCATATATGCAGGTAAAGGCAGAAATATATGTGCACCTGTATGTAAAACTGCACATCAAGAAAGCTGAGTTTTTATTTTTTGGCCTAATGTGAAGATGGCCTCCTCCGTCACATTGGAATTACTATAAAAGTGAAGCACTGTGCTGAGGGCAAATGCAGAACTGATTGTGGTTCCTCTTTGGGCTGTATGTTTGTTTAGCCTGTAAGGACACATGACACAGAAGCAGTCACATCAACTCACACTGGCCGGCTAGGCCCACCAAAGACGGAATCAGTGAAAAAACATTTTTTTACATTTTCCAAAAACATGCACTTTAAGTACATGCTCTATGTACATGTTTCTGCTCCATCCTCAGCTTGCATAAATAACCTTAAAACTGACAAGATCAAATAATAATTAGCCTGCATTATGTATCAAACCTGTTTCCAGTGACTCACCCGTGTGCAGCACCACACCATTAAGCCAGCGAGGAGACTAACTATGATGACCAGCCCAGTGAAACCCAGTAAGAATAGGAAGCGATACATGGTGACATTTCTTTTGCAGTCTTCCTTAGGATCCCTCTCTGTATAGATGGATAGAGAGACAGAAACTCAACATTAAATAAGGAAAACAGATACTGCATGCAGTATTTGCCATCAGTTATGGTATCTTAGGTGTGTTAATTTCTAGTAATTTGTTATAATGGTCTGTTAGTTGTTTGTTATAATCCGTCTTGGTTTGTGAAATCATATTTGGCCTAATATAACCAACATTTACCACAACAGCAATCATTTTAGCAGACACTTTGGTAACACTTTATTTGAGAGGGCACAAGTAACTTAGTAACTCAGTTACTACTCAGGTACTAATCATGAACAAATATTGTAACTGCATGAATTACATGAACTGTCATGATTGATTAATGATGAATGAACATGGGAACAGTATGCAATAATTTCCGTTTTTTAATACATTACATTAAAGTGTACTACTGTATTATTTGTGTCCCCTCATGTAAAGTGTTACTGAAGCTTTTATACAAAGCAACATACAATTGGGAAAGCAGGAACAGCCTGTCACTGCAACCATTGGGGTTGCCCAGGGAATCAAGGGATGAAATCACACTGTTGATATGGGATTTGAACTGGCAACATTTTGATGATGAATTCAGCATCCTGAGCCACACACCACCCCAATCAGCATGTGAGCAAATTATACACTTCAGAAATTAAATAATATTGTGGCTGCTGCATCATCTAGGTAGTCCTTGACATTTATCTGTGAAGGCAGTTCAGAAATGTTTGTTTCCTGCAGGACAATTTTTAAAGCAGTCTACACCTTCTTCAGATCTCAGTTGAACTATATGGCTTATAGATCAGGGAAGTTAAAAACATGACATTATTCTAAACATTGTACATGAACATTTGAAGGTTTGATGTGTCTTTCCCCATGTACCTCTGACAATAATAATTGTGTCTTCGCTTCGGTAGGTTTCAGCATCCATTTTGTTGGTGTTTATCTGTCTCCAGCTGCAGTAGTAGCTGTCTGAATCTTCCACCATTAGCTGTGACAGATGGAAGGTAAAATTACAGCACTGGCCTGTCATGGAGTGTCTGTGTTGGTACATTTTATTTATGTTTGTCTTCAGGTTGCTCAGAGACACGTAGAGTATCTCCGTGTCGATGTTGAAGCGTCTTTTCAGGTAGAGGCCAACCAGGTTGTGCATTGTGGAGGAGCATCTTATATTGGCTGTGGAATTGACCTTCATCAGAGAAATTGCTTTTGGACTTTGTAGGACCAAATGCTGTTCTGTGAGGAGAAGAAGATGGAGCTACAGATGAAACATGTTGAAAAATCCACAAGTATCATAACATCATGTGACAAGATGCACAGAAATAAAAGCTTCTCTGTCCTTTTTTGCTTTTTATGCTTTGTTAACAGTATTGGTATTCCGGTACTTAACTTCCTGTTTTGGGACAGCAAAAAATAAATTTAAATACATGTATACATAATACTTTACAAATACGTATATCCTGCTCTTAGTTACTGAACTGTGAAAAATATTGCACAATTTACTGTTAATTATCTTTAAATTAATTTCAGATCGTATAGACAATAGGTAGTTGTCTAAAACTTGCTGAAATGACTACAGAGCATTCGATTTTTCCCAGTTCAGTTTTTCTTTGATTAGAAGTCATTGGGCAGTAAAGATGTGATTTCTTCATCACTTACCTGACCAGGTACAGATGGCTTGACTAGAGAAGAACCCTAAGAGGTAAATCCAGTGGAGGGACTCCATTATCTGCCCACCCACTAATAATGCAGATGAGGGCTGCTGATTTTAAATGTAACAAAAGGATACAGAGACAAGCAGTTCTGCTGCTGTTTAACAGGAAATGTGGTTTTGCTTTTTTTTTTATCTCTGCTTTAGGCTTCATCTACTCCTTTTCAGCTGTGTTTCACATGGAAACGCTGAGCATGCAGTGACGAATGTGTGCCTACTGACCTCACTGCAAAGCAAAACATGGTCAAAAACTGCTTCTCAGTTCCTTACCTAACTCAGCTAGACAGAACACCTTTCCTACCACAATCACGCTGCTGAGTTCTATCCCAAGTTGCACTACAACTGTTTTTGCACAATGATGTTGTATGCACTTTTATATAGTGATTATTTTCTAACAATCCTGTACCTTACTCTTGTTGCATCGCATCCTGATTGTTGTATTACATCTGTATATTGTTACTGTCTAACATTTCTTGTTCAACAACAAACCACGCCCAATTCCTGTATGTTCTACTTACTGACAGGAAGGGGATCTGAGTTCAGAGTTAATGCTAAATTGAGGTACGTAGATTAAGATGTAATGTGGATCAGGCTGTTTGACAGGAATTGTACATTGTGCTATTAATTTATGTGCCTGTTATCAAATGATTTAACAAGCCAATTAACAAAAAGAAAAAAAAATGCAGATTTTTTTACAGATCTGAGTAATGCTTTATAATTATATTGTAAACTGTTTTTAATTGCTATGTCTATTTTTAAGAGTGTCAATAATTGGAAATATACTGTGACCATGTGTGAGCTTGTTGAATATTACGAACACCCAACTGACCTAACAAATGCCCTTAAATTGCCATGTAAAGAATATGTGAACTTAGGGCTTCCAAAGATTTCAAATCACAATTACAATCACCCTTGTGAAGACCTTGTTTTATTCAATTGTTATTTACAGTTGATTAACATATTAATACATTTTTATGGGAAAGACACATAGCTTTAGTTTAATATTTAAAAATATTATCACTCAACCAATCAATCAATAAATCAATCAATCAATTCATTAATCCATCCATTGTTCTGTCCATCAAGCCATCATCCATAACAAGACTGCAGTAACCTTGGAGCCTAGACTCAGTGCAAACAGTAACTAATGCTGAAAACTCTGCACAGGTATAATATGATCAGTAGTCCTCATGGTGTGATTCATTGGGAAAATTCCATGTTTAGGTGCAAGAAAATAGAATTTCATTGGAGTGTCTCGCCAACATATGCGTCTGTGGCCTGCTTTGTATATAATAGTCCTTCTTCAACCCTGCCCTCAGTGCAGTTTGCTAGGGGGTGGCTTTCCACTGGAAGATTGCTTTCAGGTTGAACCGTTTGTGATGTATTGTATGAAAATAGATTTTTTTTCTTCTTCCATAACACAATTATCCCCAGCACAAGGACAGCTGTGAGAATCCCAATCGCAGGCAGAACTCGACTGTGTCTCGATGTTTCTGTCTCATTATGTGTCGATGATTTCAATGCTGAAAGAAGAGACACATTCCATATAATGATTTCTGACAAGGTAGAAATACTTGCCATTTTTAACTGAAAAATTATTGACATAAACAATGACATAGTTTAAAAAAACTCACCATCATTTATCTCACCATTATGCTGTACAGTAGAAGAGGTTGTCAGATCTGTGGAAGAAAGGAAATCAGTTTCTTTATCTTTAGAAAATCTAAAGAAAATAAAATTTTCACTGCAAGTGTCATGCTTCATTGGAGTGTCTCTCCAACATATGGCCTGCTTTGTCTATAATAGTCCTTCTTCAACAGTGTAGTTTGCTAGGGGGTGGCTTTCCACTGGCAGATTGCTTTCAGGTTGAACAGAAGAGACACATTCCATATAATGATTTCTGACAAGGTAGAAATACTTGCCATTTTTAACTGAAAAATTATTCAATGACATAGTTTAAAAAAACTCACCATCATGTTTCTCTCCATTATGCTGTGATGGAGGAGGGGTTGTCAGATCTGTGGAAGTAAGGAAATCAGTTTCTTTAGAAAAGCTATCCTGAAAAGCTAAAATGTATTCAGTTTTTTCTGTACTGGAGAAGTTGTTTTCAGATCTGTGGTAGTAAGGAAACTATTTTTTTTATATCTTCCATCCATCCATCCATCCATCCATCCCCACATTCAGCATGTAGCCCATCCCAGAAAGCCCATTGCATGACACTCTTGACAGGAATAAAAGACCAGCAGTATAATTTAACGTTCAAAATGTTGAATATTATTTTGCTCAATGTACATGATGTATATTAATATTTACCTGTAATTTCCAAAAGGACAGAATCACTAAGAGCCACGCACTCACTAACTACAACATAATTATATTCCCCGCTGTCTTCTTTTGTAATGTTGTTTATCTGGAGGGAAATGTCCGAGGAGTTGGCATTCCATGGCTGCCTGAATCCAGTGCGATTAGTATGTGTGTAGTTTTTTTCTTTGTACAGTGCAAGTACTGACTGACTCTTATTCCAATTCAGAAAATGAATTTGGCCTTCACATAGTAGGTGGCAATCCAAAACCGCATGTCTGCTGTGAACCGAAGTCTTACATTTCACCTCACCTATAAAATCAAACAAAATAAACACACAGTAAGAAATTCATAATGTAAAGGAAAAGATAATCAATTAACATTTAAATCATTTTTCAAATTTGAATTTTGGGAGTAAATTGTAGAGTATAAGACATACACACCGGCTATGGACAATCTGAGGCCAAACAAAACAGCAAAAACAAAAAGGCATGGATGTGATATCATCTTCTTAGGTGATGCTTCGTATTCCTGAAAAGAAAATACAAATATCATAAAGTTATTTTTCTTCTTTTAGCATATATCAATACATGAAAATCAATAAACAAGCAAAACGATGCAACTTGTTCTAGTAAGTATTAGTTGATCTTACATAAAAAAATCTCTTTGGTATGAATGTTCCTCAGGTAAAGCAGATTATTTTTATTTAAAGCAGCTTGCAGAGTAGTTACAATACTCTGCTATATTACAGCATGTCAGCATTTGCCACATGTCTTCATGCAAATTTATGCAACAATATTTTAGTACAATAAAAGTAACAATTTAACAACTATTGTGTCGAAGACAACAAAATCAGACGAACCTGAATAACTGACCTGACCATAATCTCAGTTTACATAGTACTCTATCAATGTCTCTATGCTTTTCCTGTTCTCTAAAACTCCCAAGTAAATAAACTGCAAAGGAATACAGACTTACAGTTTGATGACTGCACTCTGCCAGTGGCTCTCTGAGGGAGAAATGGGTTGCAAATTGACCAAGACTTATAAAGAGGGAGGAGACATACTTTCACTTTCATTCTGACTGCATTATGTCAACATCCTGCTCTTAAAGCCATGCCAATTCCATATTTCATTAGTAAGCTTGGGCAAGAAGAAGGGACAATAAGTTCTATGCTATGCGAGTGTATTGCAGAATATACATCCATGGGCACACACAAATACACTCCGAGAATAGTTGGCAGTGTTGGGCATTTCAACCAGCTGAGTATGAAGAGTCACAGTCACAGAGTACTCAGCTGGTTGGTAGAAACAAAACCTTGGTCTGGATTTGTAGCTAATGGACCTGAAATGCCCAACACTGATAGTTGGAAAATAATAGATGGATGAATACAGAAATACATACAATTTAAAATAATCTTCAACAATTCCACTCTACAAAACACTTTTCAACAAGTTATTTAAAAACCCGTAAAGAACTCAGTAAACAATTTTCTGAAAGTATTTAATCAAAATGTACAAGATGCACGTTCCTAATTCCCACATTCCTAATTTTTGTTGGGTGAAATACAGCTTTTAAAAACCTACACAAACAAAATACATTTTAATGCGTGACAAGAGGGAAAACTAGTTATCCAATGATATGTCAATTGTTTTGCCAATGAAGGTACAGGAATTTGCGGGCAAGGTAGTACGTGAATTGCATAGCTTTACAACAGGATGTGTTTTGTTAAAATTTAACCATACTAAAATGTCCAGTGAAATATATGTATTTTTCATTTCACAAAATTCCAAAATTTGTCACAGATTAAATACTACCAAATGAGCCCATACTCCACCGGCCTGCATTCAGTTATTCTAGTCTTTCACCACCAAACCATTTGTACTGAACTTCATTGGTCACATCAGGGTCACTGCCAGTTAGGTTGGCTTCCATTCCTCTTGCCTTCCTGGCAATATGGCGGTATTCTTGTGCTCATTCATCCATACACGATGCATGTGATCAATCAACAGTCTCATGGTGGCAGGACCTCAGGACAGGATCCTGGGTCCTTTGAGCAGTGGCCGTGTCCCTCACCACTGGATGTCTGGAGGCAGCTGCTGAGACTGCCTCTGGCTATATTTGGTACGGAGAGCCTGCATGGTTCGCAGGGAATCTCAGCCTTCCAGCCAGTCGTGGTACAGCCGCTGGATCTCGGGGTTCATCTCCGGCAGCCTGACGGGCAGGCTGCTGTAGGCCTCCACCATCTGCTGCAGCAGGGTCTTGTCCGTGTGTCCACCCTCCCCCTCCATTCAGGCAGCCTGGCAATGGAGCAGCAGAAGTTTTGTGTAAAATAGAAAATTAAGCACAACAACCATAGACAGTTATAAACTGCATAAATAACCGGTTTAAGCTGTAGCACGTGTATTTATCATGGGAATTCATATAAGAATTTAACAAGTTTCCCTTTAATGAAAATAGTGGAATTACCGAAGCATAATGTGATATTTCACATTCATGACATTAAACGGGTCACATGACAGAGCTTTGCGCAAATGCACACACTGATTTGAATGAGCCACATTTCCAAATGGAATGTGGAGGACATATTCATCTTGGGAAGGGCAAATATGAAATGCAGAGAATACAGCAGGCATGTACGCCACTGTAAGGACACTGAAATTAGCCTGGGCTAATTAGGTATTATAGGCTATCTAGCTGGAAACATGACAGTGGAAACATTTGGCACCACAAGCCTGTTTCCAGTGACTCACCTGTGTGCAGCACCAACACCATTATGACAGCGAGGACACTAACTATGATGAGCAGCCTAAGTAAATTCCAGTAAGAATAGGATGCGATCAGGGGCGTCAGAAGCATTTTGAATAAAGGGGGAACACACTGGCATAAAACTAATATTTTATGTTAAATGTGGGGGGGTCCAAACGAATAATTATGAAATGTGTGAGGGACACGTCCCCCTCAGATTTAATGACAGCAACGCAAATGGATGCGATACATAGTGACCTTTCTTTCACAGACTTACATAGGATCCCTCTCTGTACAGATGGATAGAGAGACAGAAATTCAACATTAAATAAGCAAAACAGATACCGCATACAGTATTTGCCATCCGTTATGGTAACTTAGGTGTGTTCATTGCTGCAAGAAATAAGTTTCACCACCTCAGCATTAGTGGCCTCCCTACACAACCTAACACAGTGGTTAGAAATCTTGGTCTTCTAGTTGACTCAGATCTATGTTTTGATGCTCACATAAGATGTATTACTAGAACTGCATTTTATCATCTACGGAACATAGCCAAGCTTCGTAAGATGCTCTCACTTTGTGATGCAGAAAAATTAATACATACCTTTGTAACTTCCAGACTGGACTATTGTAATGCCCTCCTTTCTGGTTGCCCATCTGGATCCTTGCATAAACTTCAGCTGGTACAGAATGCAGCAGCCAGAGTTTTAACAAACACTAAAAAGTCACCATCACATAACACCAGTGTTATCCTTCCTTCATAGGTTACCAGTTAAGTTTCGAATTGACTATAAAATACTTCTATTAACCTATAAAGCACTGAATGGCCTTGTACCAGAATACCTTAGTGATCTGCTGACCTCATACAACCCTCCGCGCTTGCATTGTTCTCAAGGCGTGGGATATCTGTTAGTACCTAGGGTAGAAAGAGCTACGGCAGACTGCAGAGCTTTCTCCTATAGAGCTCCTCAGCTGTGGAATGGTCTTCCATCAGATGTGCGGGTTTCAGGCTCACTCTCAATATTCAAGTCTACACTAAAAACACACTTGTTTAGTTTAGCTTATAGGGACACTAGTTCTAGCTCTAGCTAACTCCTCACTCCCAGTTAGACCTATAGTGTGAGG
>JAABNX020000106.1:12704678-12734268 GCA_015163995.2 Mormyrus lacerda | reverse complement strand
TCCATCCATCCATCCATCCATCCATCCATCCATCCATCCATCCATCCATCCATCCATCCATCCATCCATCCATCCTCAGCACGTAGCCCATAGCAGAAAGCCCATTGCATGACACTCTTGACTAGAATAAAAGTCCAGCAGTATGATTCAATAATGTTCAAAATGTTTCATATTATTTAGTTTAATGTACACAAATATATAATATTTACCTGGAATATCCAAATGGACAGAACCCTTAAGAGTTACACAAGCACTAAGTACCTCATACTTATATTCCCCGTTGTCTTTCCTTGTAATGTTGTTTATCTGGAGAGAAATGTCTGAGGAGTTGGAATTCCAAGGCTGCCTGAATCCAGTGCGATTCGTATGTGAGTAGATGGAGTTAAGATACAGTGCAAGTGTTGATTGATTCTTACTCCACTTCAGATGATGAATAAAAGTTGAACCTTTACATGGTAGGTGGCAATCCAAAACTGCATTTCTGCTATCAAGGGAAATGTTACACTTCACCTCACCTATAAAATCAAACATAATAAATATTCATTAAGAAATTCATAATGTAAATATAATCAATTAACACTTAAATAGTTTTTCAAATTTGGATTCGGGGAGTAAATTGTAGGGTGCAAGACATACACACCGGCTATGGTCGATCTGAAGCCAAACACAGCAAAAACAAAAAGGCATGGATGTGATATCATCTTCTTAGGTGATGCTTCTATATTCCTGAAAAATATTAGAAAAATACAAATTTAATATACTTATTATAGCATATATCAATACATGAAAATCAATAAACCTGCAAAACGATACAACTTTTTCCTGCAAGTACTAGTCGATCTTGCATAAAAAACTCAGATCATCTCTCTGGTATGAATGTTCCTCAGGTAAAGCAGATTATATCTATGTAAAGGAGATTGCAGAGTAGTTACATTACTGTATTATATTACAATATGTCAGCATTTTAGTATAATAAAAGTAACAATTTAATAACTATTTTGTAGAAGACAACAAAATCAGACGAATCTGAATAGCTGACTTGACAATGCCAAAATGTTTTTTTCTATTCTCTAAAAGTCCTAAGCACATAAACTGCAAAGGAATACAGACTTACAGTTTGATGACTGCACTCTGCCAGTGGCTCTCTGAGGGAGAAATGGGTTGCAAGCTGACCTAGACTAATAAAAGGGGAGGAGAAATACTTTCACATTCATTCTCACTGCATCATGTCAACACACTGTACTGCAGGGTACAAATCCACTGGCACGCACACATACACGATCATGCACACACTCACACACACCACGAGAATAGTTAGAAGATAATGGCTAGATGAATATAAATGTATTAGCAGAGATATATACAATTTTAAATAATCTCCAACAAATCCACTCTACTAAACACCTTTCAACAAATCATTTAAACCAAGATGGAAATGAAGTTCTTAGTTGTTTCTGAAATTCTGGCATAATGTTGATTAATAGGAACAAAATTCTTAAGAAACAACCAATGCTTTGATTATTTTTTTCTAGTCCAGATAAACTTTTTAAAATGTAGAAGATAGACATAAACAGTGTTTATGTGAGCAACAACTGTGTATTCTGTTGTCATGTTTTAAAATTACAGCCATCATGTTACGACCATTACAGCCCCCTAGTGGTGAGTGTAGTTCTAGATTTTCAATTTTATTTTTCATTCTGAACAGTGAAGCTTAAGCCTTAAATTATTTTATTTGGATCCCGCTTCATACCAAATGCCTGAATTTCATCACATTTTACCTGGTGATTTTGTAAACATTTAGAACTACTATAATATTTATATATTCAAAAAGCAAACACAAGAATAAATCAAAATTTCAATTAGCTACCACTTCTTACTTCACAACCCTAACTCGCGTTAATCAGCAGGGAAAGGGGAGAAAAATGACAATGAAAAAGTGCAAAAGTAGGCTACTTATTGGTCACCATCACTTTTATAAATTTCTACATTTCTAGTATCTTGTCAAGCACTGATTAAAGGTTTTACTTTTATTTGGGAGATAAACCATTTCTATCTTTCAACACGTACATTAATGTAATAAATCACTAACTTTCCAATCCAGAGAAGCCAAGTGCTGTACAATTAAAAAATTACATTCAATTTATGTTTTAAAAAGTGTTTCCTATTACGATTACTCTTATTTTTAACACCCCACAGTGTTCGGCAAATTAAAATCAGGATTCCCCCCCCCACCCAAAAAAAAAAAACTCAGCAAAAACTTTTCTGAAAGCGTTTAATCTACATGTACAAGATGCATGTTACCATTTGGCCAATAAAATTGAATTCCTAATTTTTGTTGGGTGTTACATAATACAGATTTTAAAAACCTACACAAACAAAATCCATTTTAATGCGTAACAAGAGGGAAAACTGGTGGGAAAATGTACCAGACTTAAAAGTACTAAAAACACTAAATATTCCCCCACTGCAGTTATCCAATGATGTGTCAATTGTTTTGCCATGTAAGGTTCAGGATTTTATGGACAATGTAGTATGTGAAATGCATAGCTTTACAACAGAATGTGTTTCGTGGAAATTTAACCATACTAAAATGTGTAATGAAATGTATATTTCTCACTCCCCAAAATTCCAAAAATTGTCACATATGACCCCATACCCCACTGGCCTGCATTCAGTGCAGTCAATTGTTCTAGTCTTTCACCACTAAACCATTCGCACTGAACTTCATTGGTCACATCAGGGTCACTGCCAGTTAAGTTGGCTTCCATTCCTCTTAGGCATTCCTGGCAATATGGTGGTATTCTTGTGCTCTTTCATCAATGCACGATGCATATGATCAATCAACAGTCTCGTGGTGGCAGCACCTCAGCACTGCATCCCAGGTCCTTTGAGCAGTGGCCTTGTCCATCACCACTGGATGTTTGGAGGCAGCTGCTGAGACTGCCTCTGGCTATACTGGGTGCGGAGAGCCTGCATGGCTTGTGGGGAATCCTGGCCTTCCAGCCAGTCGTGGTACAGCCGCTGGATCTCGGGGTTCATCTCCGGCAGCCTGACTGGCAGGCTGCTGTAGGCCTCCTCCATCTGCTGCAGTAGGGCCTTGTCCGTGCGTCCACCCTCCCCCTCACACTGCCCACGGCCATTTAGGCAGCCTGGCAATGGAGTTGTTTAAAATATATAATTAAGCACAACAAACACGATCATTAGAAGCAGTGAAGATTTCAGCCCTTTCTCCTTCACGTCGCCTCAAGCAAATATAATTCAATTACATTTAGTAAAAGCAGCCTTTCTATCACACTTGGCCAGAAAAATGCATCAACAATCAACACCCAACCATTACGTAAATAAGGCAGACATCTTTATACTCAATAGAAAACAATGTTATACAAGTCATTTTAAGTGAAAACTAGAAGCAGAGTGGGGGGGGGGCATGTACTGTAGATACCAGTGTTAAATGTAAATGAAGGAGACCCTTCCAGGACCCAACTACTAGGTATTTAATAATTTGTATTGATTTATTTAGCATATACGTTGACCCAATGAAACATGTCCATTATATTTATAACATTGAAAAATAAGCACTGCCTTCATCAATACAGAGCAATCAGCAAAAATTACCTCCTGGACAGGAGAGTACCTCTACCAGTTGATATGGGACCCTTCCTTTCCTCATGCGGTGCACCAAGGTTTGGATATTCCGGAAGCCATAGACAGCTGCAAACTGCAGCAGGGTCTCCCCATCACGCTCCAGGGATACCTCTAGGAAGTCGCGGTTCCTGGAACAGAAACGAATGTATGATCACTTGGAGGGACGGCAGCACATAGGAATGTAGATGACTGGGAATTCACTGCAAAATGTCAGCAGACAAGATGTTCAAGACATCATCCATTACCGACACAGTGTAGAATAAGCAGGAACCCAACAGAAAGGTTATGGTTCAGGCAGTGTTGTCCAGTCTTGGTCTCAAGATCCATTTTTTCACTGACTCAGGCTTATCTCAAAATTAAAAACATTTCTGCTCAGTCTTGAATCAGTCTTGGACTAAAATGTCTGTGGTTTGGACTTAATTTTGGGGCAAGACACAAGTAATGTCTTATTTTGCTTACTCTTGCAGTAACGATACACATTAATAAAATTCAATCAATAAAATAAAATATCTATTATTCACCTTCAATGTGTTAAATATATAGTGATTTATTTTATTTTTTAAAAGATGGACACAGTACAATGTACCTTGGAAAACCCTTTGGAAGAGACAAGAGACAAGCTATTATTCGACGTGGCTACATTAATCATAAGTGGTGTTCTCAAGTTCAAGCACACTGATATAGAACAAGCTCTACACTGCTCAGTCCAATCGATATTGTTAGTAGCGGAGTGAGTGCGGTCATCATTTAGATGCGAGTACTTTGACTGGTTTTCCTTCTTACATTAGCTTTACATGCATCAGATCTTGTTTATAGAAAAGAAAAAAAAGATATACTCAAATATACCACAGATCATTTCTCTTTTTTGTTTTTCATTCTGACTGGTGTAAAACCATGACTGAGCTTACAAAGTTGAATGGGGAAAAAAAGAATTCCCCTCCAGAAAAAGTTACAAGTTGCCCTGCATATTATGGGATCGTCTTGGACGTTGGAAAATAAAATACCGTATACCTTTCTGAACCACTACGGGACACGATATGTCCCATATTATCTGAACAGGTGATTGTTTCCCATGCTTTAAGGGCAGGGTGTGTGCACACTTAAGCACCAAAAAACTGTAATTATGGTACAGTGGGCCTCCGTATTTGTGGCAGATTGGCTCCAGGACACCCCATGCAAACCAAAATCTCTGAATGCTTAAGTCCTTTATATAAAAATGGTGTGTTTGCACATAACCTACACACATCCTCCCACACACTTTAAATCATCTCTAGCTTACTTATAATACCTAATACATTGTAAATGACATGTAAATAGTTGTTAAACTGCATTGCTGAGGGAATAATGCCAAGGAGAAAAAAAAAATCAGTGTATGTTCAGTACAGACACAACCATCATAGCTCAATACAGAAAATATAAACAACAAAAATATAAAATCACTCTCACAGTCAGTCACTCACACACACACACACACACACACAGCAAGTAAGCAACAAAAACTAGAACTCTTACATATGCCGTTTTACACATCTTTCACCCTGATGAGTGGTTCACATGACAATTTGATCAGGTTACCTGTGGGACAGTGCTAGGTCTTCACTCAGACTTGATACAGTGATGGGGACCAAAACCCCTAGGTTCACGTTTCATTCTAGCCATCCTAGACAATGTTGAACTATTACCTGAGTGTCTTATACACCACCTGCTCCACCTTCAGGCCAAAGAGCTCCTTGGCAGCATGCTTGAAGATGTGTTCCAGAAAGCCCTCTGAACTTCTGCCTTCATGCCGCATTACGTTTTCCTCATAAAACTCCCCTAACCTTCAAAACCAATGAGATTGAAATAGCACATTAGAGAGAAGAGACAGAGGCCTCCAGGTACAGTTTGACAGTCTTCACTATGGATCGGCAGGGGTCATATAACAACTCACACGTGATCTAGAGGTACAGAGTCCACATCTTCAACCAAAACTCCCTTCTCCTCCATCATGCGGAGAACCTCACCTGAATTGAGTTACGCAAAACCAATGCCCAAACTGTTAGTATGGAACATGCACCCAGTGAGGAGCCACTCTCAAAATACATGAAATCATATGTAATCTACAAAGAAGTCCAATGTCACCACTAAGGTTGGGTGAAATGGCAAAATACTTCATCATGATAATTTTTTTCATATCAATCGATATGAATAACTATCACAATACAAGTCAAGCAATTATTTCTTTGCTCCATCCTTTTCATACATTCCTTAGAATCCCCCTTTACCAAATTCAGAACATGTAAAAGACAACAAATTGAATGGAAACTGATATTTATTTTAATAACCGAGTCATACAAAGATAAACTGTAATTAGGTGCAGTGTTATAGATTTTATTAGATTTTTTTTTATTACTTTCAATTTCATTTGAAATCCAGTGTAGTTTTCGTTTCCAGTGCTCCACTAACTCCATCAACCTTGCTTTGCATTGATAGGTTGTTCCATCTTGAAAGGCTACCATGTGACTGGTTGGAACTATATTCGTTTCTGTGATGCGAGTCATCAAGCAATGTAGATAATAGTTTTATCGAAATTTCTTGTTTTCTTATATTTTAAATTTTATGTGACGATAAGTTGATAAATTTATATCGCCTAACCCGTGTCACAATCACCATTTGTTTGATTAAAGAGACATATGGCACTGAACCGGACCTGAGGTGAGCACACAGTCAACATCCTGAGTCTCCAGCAGGTTGCTGTAGAACTCGTCTCTGACAGCCTCCAGCTTCTTGTCAAAGCAAGGGGCCACTACTATGTGGTACACCTTGTCCGGGGACAGCTTCTGAAATGGCATAACACAGGCTTGTCTGTGTAAAGAAATATACTATATGGTCAAAAATATATGTATACCCCTATTAATTAGAGGAATTTCCAAATTAAGCCGCACACAATGCTCTCACAAGTCTGTAATAAAACACACAGTCTCCTACAACAAACAACAGTAGCAGAATGAGTGATTCTACAGGAGAGCTTAGTGACTTTCCACTTGGCACCATCACAGGCACCTTTCCAACAAGTGAGTTTGTCACATTTCTGCCCTGTTATTACTATCCTGGTCAACCACAACAATGAGATTGTGAAGGATAAAATGTCTAGGTTCTGTTCAGTTCTGAAACCAGACCACACAAACTCACTGAAAGGATCACCCAACAGATCACAGATCACCCAACTTCAATACCCATGTTGAAAGGCAGCAAATCCCATGAGCAATGTTTCAACATCTAATGAACAGCCTTCCCAGAAGTGCAGAGGCATTATAGCAACAATGCGCTAACCAACTTCATATTGATATCCTGAGTTTCACGACAGAGAAGTTGGCCAAGTTGGCAGAGAGTTGTTGGCCAAGCTGGTATTCATATATTTTTGGCCGCATAGTGCATCTTCCCCAACTGTAACTGAAAATATTTACGCTATATATACATAGTGCATAAATGTAAATTATTAACATGCAGTTTTGTTGTTATAGGGACAGCAACCATGGTTAACAGTTCAACTGGCACACTGTGAAACAGCGATATAGTAACATCAACATTAAACAGTTTCACTAGGTGACAAAAGACCAGACTCGGCAGCAATCAGCTATAATTAGTGAACTGATTTTTAAATACATTCGAGCATGTTTAGAGAATACATGTAGAGCCAACAGATAATTGCATTGTTTGTAGTTGTTATTCAGCTATGGATGCATGAGAACTGACTTGTTTTTTGAGCATGTTAGCTGGGGAAGTATTTTGGCTTGCTCCCTTACAAGCAGTGTCTCTAATTTTCCTGAGCTTAAAAACTGTTATAAGACCTTGCATTTTGAATGAACACACCATATATTCAGGAAACTGTGAACTGTTTGAATTTCCTCTGGCTGCAGCTGAATGTTCAAAGGAGAACTTCTCAAAATTACATAATGGCTTGTATTGTTCCTTGTGTTTTCAGTCACTGGAATTCACAACAAAGACTAGCAACAAATAAGCGAAATTTAAATAAAAGACCTGCTGCTGTGTGAAGAAGTCTTTGACAAGAGACCCCATGATCTGCTGAGGTGACTTTGCTGTGCATATAAGTGGTGTAACCAGACTGCCCAAGACCCGCTCTGCATAGCGAATCCATCCTGCAGAGAAAAACACACAAACAAAAAAATACAGGCATGCAATAAATGAGACTGAGGTTTTGTGAGAAAGTGTGGAACACATAAACTGGGGGCAGAGATGTCCAGCAGCGTGACGGCATTATCTTCCAAAGGACAGATGTGAACCTGCCCCACCAAGCATATCTCTGATCCTCAGGACCCCAGCACTATCTCTGCGCTATGTGCTACCTTCCAGCAGCTCTGTGCTTATGCTAATTTACAAAGCTGCTTTGGGGGCCGTCTGGATTTCAGTACGTAGTTCATCTAAACCAGAGAGACACAAGGACAATCAACTAATAATTAAAAAAATTGGACTTTGACAAAACAGCACTGCTTTCAAGCTGATTGTGCTCAAGTACTGAGTGATAACTGAGTGTTCAGCTGTAATACAGTCTCAGGCTCCTATTGTGACTAACAGCAAATTCAAAGCAAATTCAGTTAAGCCAATAAAAAATGGCATGTTGAACAAATTCAGTCTCAAAAGGGAAATTCAGCATTTAATCAGGCCTGATAACATCTAAAGAAAGGTGGGTGAGTAAATCTGGGATGCTTCGAGGAAGCAGAGTGAACGTCAAAACACCTATAGAATAAATCTTGTGTGTGTTGGCAGTCTGAAAGCATTTATTCAATGGGATATTTGAGAGTGACGGCTGACCTGGGCAAGATGAGGTAAACATGGGAAGAGCATTGCTATCATGGTGCCTACGCCGGAACCTCTGAATAAAGTCCTTCTGGCTCTCCAAGATGCTGAAGCCAGCAGCAACTGTGGTGTCAAAGACATAGTGCACACCTGGGAGAGAAATGGGAAAATTGGTGGCTCACATTCACTTGCAATGAGGCTTGCACTCCTAGCCACACAGAGAGAAACAGAGCTACTGTAAAGCTTACATTATTCATAGTAATTATACTGTCATTTAGGTTAAATACAACACCAGCACACAGATATAGAATAACACTGCAAAAAAGGGAGTTGACAAATAATACCAATCCTGGCCTATTGTGTTGCTAATTTAATTACCCCACAGATGTATCGCTGTGTGTTACTGACCCAAGCTTTTCAAGAAGCCACAAAGCTTCTGCGCGGCCTGTGGGACGTCCACATGGAATTTGACGGAAAAGAAGGGAAGAGACTGGGGGCACACAGACACTGCCAACACTTTGTGTTTGGAGGCATCGCATCTCTGATGTCAGAAAAGGGAAAAAAACACAAAAAGCACATAAACCAAGGATCTGGCCAAACAGCCTGTCTGAGTAACTATACAAACGGCCATTATTTCCAGGTGTATGAGCCCAAGTTGACAGTGCCTCAGATGACCATAATGTAAACAGACGCTGCGTAACCCTGCACCTTGTTAAGGCTCAGAACCTTGTAGATCTCCTGCAGGTTTTGCTGCGAGATACGCTGGCTCTCTTCATCTGAGACGCAGCGCTCGCAGGACAAGCAGGCACTTAGCAACACCGGCTGCTTCGGGTCCTCTTCATTCGCCTAAAGCGGAGATGGAAAGAGGGAGAGACACAAATGGTCACCAATCAGAACTGACGTTAACATCAGGATAAAAATGTGTAAGCTTTGTAAATAATTTTATCCCACATAATGTAACAACCCTGCAAAATCAAATATTACACAAAACAGTAACTGTATAGCAGGGGTACCCAAATACAGTCCTGGGGGGCTGGAGCCATGTATAGCTTAGTTCTTTCCCTGTTCCACCATAAAAGATTCAGCTCAAGAGCTGTGTGGTAATTAGCACAAGGAGTTGAATCAGGTGCGTTAAATGAGGGGAAACCCAAAAATGTGCAGGGCTCTGGCCCCCCAGGACTGGATGTAGGCACCCCTGTTATATAGCAATACAAATGACAATAATCTACCACATACCTCACTGTTGACCTCTGCTTTTTCTGTATTGGAATCTTTGTTTTCATTACTCTGCTTCTTGCTGCACTGCCATTAATAATGTTATTGTTACTTAACAAATCTATACAAAGCAACATGTAAAGAGAAGCAATTTTTTTAAAATTTTCTACATATCTGACCAGGAGAAATTAAATATCTGTTAATAATCTATGTTTTCCCTAACATTGCATACTTAGTCTAATGGTTTGCTTTGAGATCTTTGAGCAGTCAGAGCAGGAAATGTAAGTCTCACCTGTTTTGTGCAGTTCTCACACTTTTCCTTTCGCTTGCCAGTTGCAACTTCTGACATGTTTCCTCACATAACCTATCAAAACAGGTCGGCTATAATAGGCGCATGGTAGTCGTTTTAAGAACAAGATTTCAGTTTGGTATGAACCAAGGGGGACATGCCTCCCTCCCCCATAATTAATTTGACTTTATTCATCCTCCCAATAAACAGGTCGTCGTATATAAATTATTAAATTGTGTCCCCCCTCTCAAACTATGGTATGAACCGGATGTCAGAGTTTTTAATTCAACCCCAAACATATCTCCATTTTTCGGCTAGAGAGTTATCCGAGATGATACACTGAAGGTCATTAAAACGTCTGTCGTGACCATTTAGAAGGGAAAATCCACTTCAGTTAACGGAGGTGTACAAGAAATAACCCATTTATATGCAAAACAATAACAGGAAGATGACGAAAAACTACCCATACCTTCCCTTCTGAATTAAACGGAGTCATAGGATTATGAAAACAGAATAATTATTAGTTATAAATGTATACAAGTAGTTAGACGACTCTACTCATTAACGGTCTTTAGTTAAGTAATAACCCATAAATACTTATTTGTTCGACAACGAGGTGAGTATAAACTGGCATCAACTCAATAAAACATCGCTACTTATAATGAAAACGTATTACTAGGTTAAAATACCACTCTGTGAACAATGCTCTTCATTTCCAGGACCAAAATTTTGGTTTCTCAGTAGCTTATTTTATTATAGGCCGAAAAGAAAATGGTCTGTATGTCTTTGCCTCAGGTGACCCCTATGACAGTGCTGTGCCGCATTGCGAGTAGAAAAACACACGAAATAAAGTGTTTTAATTAAATGAATAAAACACGACACTCACCAAGTTTAGTGGACGAAACACTTGTTTTACAATAGGAAAAAACGAAAAGGTCACTGCTCAATTTGTCTGAAGGTGTGCGTGTGGGAAAGCATCGGTTAGCTAGCTGCAGGCACAACTGCTGACCGGTAATACGATTTTTCCTCTATGGTTTTCCGAAGACTGTCTCTAAACCCGGGGCAGCGAAAAACTTATCCTACAGTGGGCCTACAGCACTCTTCTGGGTCTGAGCCGGATTTTGGACAGCAGTGCGCTACGGCACGACCAAGTCTCCGGTAACAGCAAGTCACACCGTCCGACTCCATTGTGCCCCGTTTCCCGTCATAGGGCGCATGCGCAGGCATAGCATTTCGGTCAGACCGGCGATCTTTTTGTTTTTAATTCTTTGTGTTCTTTTAGATCGCGGAAAAACCGTACATAGAGGCTTAGGCAGTATGTTAGGTAATGTGAAGGGAAAATAAAACGACAACAACATTCTGACTTAAACTGCGTTGTTACAGCGTTTCAGATTATAAAGCTATCGGCGGGCACGCGCCGAGGAGGATGTGCTAACGACCGCTATCAGCCAATCAGAATGCGAGTCCTCGGGAAAGGAAGTAGAACCCGCCTAGTATGTTTTTCACGCTTCCCCATTTTCCAAAGTCTCATAAAGAAATATTCTGACATCTGAATATTGTACCGGATCTTTAAAAGGCAAGTTAAATAGTCAAAAATGTCGGTTTTAACTATGTACAGACCTTCTGAATATGGCCTGAAAAGGCGATTATATATGTACTGGCCTTTATGTAGATCTTACTCAGAAATTGCAAGTGTAGATTTAATAAGTTCAATTTTACTAGTTAGCTGGAAGGTAATGATGTAGCTTCACGTGGCCTTTACCAAGTATTACTTTGCAAATATTGATCATAATCTACATATCCATATTCGGTATATTAGACTCACCAGCAAGGTATCATATCCGTTATAAAAGTCGCGGTGCAGACAGAAAGATAACAGCACAGTTAACTTTCACCAGGGGAAATCGAAAGGGTACATCACACCCTGTATTCCACACCTAAATTATTAGGTACTGAATGCATCGTACAGGTTGTTTGCGTTCAAGATTATTTCATGTTCATATAACTCAGCATATATTTTCTATGTTTCCTATAGATGGGGTATATGATAGTGAAAACGCACACAGCCTCTCTGTTACATCTTACAAGGTCCCCCGGAATTCGCTCGTGGTCATTGCTCGTTGGTACGTTCCCTTTCATTCCCGCTCCATTGACTCTGTCTTTAGGCGATACATCCATTCATTTAACCGGAAGGTGGTGCAGATATATTCTGTTTTTTTTTTCTTTTATTTCCAGGTATAGCCTCGGTTGGTTTGGCAGCAGCTTACTACAGCTCAGGTGAAAGCATGTTTATCAAACATCTTCTCGAAAGTCTGCATATTTGCAATGTGCTACAGAATGCTTTAATAACAAACCAAAAGTGTGATGTGCTATTTCACTTACTTCTTTGACTTTCAGATAGCATATTATGGAAGCTGTTCTATATGGTAGGCTGTTTCTTTGTGGCTCTCCAGAACATGGAAGATTGGGAGGTAGGAGACTGCATCACACGTGAACTTGTCTGATAATCAGTATCCAAATGTAATGAACGTGATAGCTGGATTATTGCAATAGAATTTGACAAACAGATGTGGGACTGTCTTTTCCCCTGTGGATTAACGTGTTGATTTTTTTATGGTTTTAGGAAGCTTTGTTCGACAAATCCAGTGGGCAGATAGAGCTGAAGACATTTAGTTTGTATGCCAGAATATTGACCCTTTGGAAGAAAGGTCGGGAGAGAGGTGAGCACCACTTCCATCTGAGTTTCTGCCTACTGTACCTGACGAAGCACAGCTCTGACCTGATAATCAGGTGCTTGTTGTTGTCTGCCCAAGAACAGAGCGGAACATAAAGGTTTTTATCTCCTCCTTCCTCCATTCTTCCTTCAGTGGTGCTGCCCTTGCGATACCTGCGGGATGTCACCGTTGAGGAGGAGAAGGTTCGCTACCTAGGGAAAGGATACCTTGTGGTGCTACGCCTGGCTACAGGCATCTCACACCCACTTACGCAGAGTGCAACTCTGGGTGGACGTAGGTAAGGACCTACTGGAGGTTTTTCTGGGTGATTATAATTTGAGCTTTGCCCAGGTGTAGCAAAGTACTACCAAGAATGTGCCTGTTTCTATGCACATGTGTACACAGGCGTACTCAGTATTTAAACTGCACCAAGCTATAAATGCCAAATTAATTTAATTCTGTTGAAGGTAACAAAGTAGTGATTGATAAGAATAATTTAACTCAACTTAATCAATTGACTTTTTTCAATTCTTTACATACCTGGTTTGATAGAGGATACACACCTGTTTTCACCTGAAGTTTAGTTCACATAAATAACATAGGTACATTTGCATTTAGTTACTTAGCTGACTAAAGTGACGTACAATGGAGAAAGCAGGTACTAGGTTTTGTGTTAGCATGTCATTTCTAAATAAACAAAATTCTAAATAAATTGAACACGCAACCCATTAACTGTTGCAAGTATGTTATTAAGCTTAAAAAAGGAAGGAGGAAGCTGTGATATCAAGTTAAAAGGTTTTCCATGTCATTTCTGAAGTGATGTAGATGCTTTGGCCATGCTGCTGAAACGGTTTTTGGAACTTGAAGAGCCTAAACGATTTCAACATGAAGATGATGATGGAGCAATGGATGATGCTGATGATTATAGCAGCGACTCAGATGATGATGATGAGGACCACTGACCTGCCTGTAATGCTCCACAGTTACATTGTGGGAAATTTTGATGTCCAGTACATAATCAAAAACCATGAACTTTATTTGCTCCATTGTACAACTCCCTACAGTTCTTCAATATATGCAGTACGTATTTAAAATTTTTAAATTGTTGCTGAAATGTATGGTTTATTTGCATATACTCCGTGGAGGAAATTAAGATGCATGACTTGATACAACTATTAATTATAGTGATAGTTGACCAGATGGTTTCTTATCTTTGTTACATGTTCATTAGTCAACTGCATGTGTCTCCAATATGTGGAATTTCCTTCTACTGCTAAAGCAACCCATTGGCCTTGGACCAGTTACATGGGACTAACTTCAGTACCTCAGGATGAGCAACTTTCCATCATGCACTAAAAGTCCAAAAATGCAAGCATTTAATACATTCAGACATCAAAAAAGTTGTTCACTGCTGCTTGCACAATGCCACGGCTGGGAAACTTGTTACAATATGGACCTCCGATGTCTACTCTAACTGAACATAATGCATCTTTTTGGAAAACGAAATGAAAGCACAGTTTTGTGTGTTTTTTTTTCTAATGCAATGCTCAATGCTTTGTAATGTCAAATAAAGTGATCAGTAGGGTTTGGGTAAAATTTAATATGCAAGATTGGTATGTTTTCATCTCTGCGATCAGTTAGACATACAATCAAGTGCAGTTAGAACCTTAACAACAGTGAGGTTAATGTTTTGGCTGTAAATATTGGTTATAATTTCTGACTGCTAGAAATGGAACTGTTGTTTAAAAAGCTATAGCCTGAAGTGGTAGTCTTTTTTTCAAATAGATATTTTACACAAGAATTTTACAGTTAAAGCACCAGAAGCTTTGGGTTTTCCACCATGAGTACTGCGGCTAAACTGCTAGGCTAACAACTGCCCATATGCATATATACATGTTATATGTATGCTCACATATAACTAAAGCATGAACCACAGAGCACAGGAAGGACATAGAAGGGCTCCTGATGACCTCAGTATTAATGTCCTTAATTTTTAACTCTTAAAAATCACATGGGGTGAGGTATTCTGTGCCTCTACTGAGGTCAATGCTCAGTGGTTCTGTCATTCTCCATGTCTGGCCTCCAGGCCAGCTGGGGGCAGGCGAGTGTGATCCGGAAGCATCTCCTGGATAATCGCTTGCGTGTCCTGCAGCAGACTGCGGATGGGCTCCAACAGCGTGCTAACATGCTGCTGAACCCACTCCTCTGCAGTGGCCTCTGGGAATAGCTGCGTCATCTCCAGCCACAAGGCCTGGACCTTCTGCTCTACACTTGCCAACAAGCTAATGGAAGGGAGGAGAATGAATGTTTACATAATTTCACTATAATTCCTTAATAATATGTGTACATTCATAGGGACATGGGGAATTCATATTGCAGGAAGCTGCATTTTGGCATTATGTACTATGGTTCTGCAGATCACCAGCGTGTCCAATTTGGTTTTTTTCTTGCCAGAAGTTAAACGTAAGATATGGTAAAAAGACAAAATTAAATTTCGGTTCATAAGCATTGTCGTTAAATGTTCAGTTTCCTTGTAGCTGTTCAAAATAGGTCGCTTACTCGCATCACACACATAGCAAAAAATAGCTACATTTATTGCAGCGTTTACAGTTTTCCTTTAAAAGTAGTTTAAGCTTCTGTACTGTGACTTAAGTATGTATTTCATATTTTTAAATATAAATCTCTCTTACTGCTTAATTCTTTCCCTTGGTTTAAATCTGTTTCTGAATTCCTGTTTATTAGAACATAATAAAATAAAGGGTTAAACAAAGTATGGTGGGATAGATAAAAAATAAGGTAGTAACACCAAACCCTATGGCAGGGAAGGCAACCCTGATCCCAGAGTGCGGGTGTCCAGCAGGTTTTCCCATCATAACTGTTGAGTTACTCTCTGCGTGAGATCAGCTGTGGTCCATCAGAGACCAGGTAGAATGGAAAACCTGCTGGTTACTGTCACTTCAGGAGCATGGCATATTTGTCATGGGCATTGCTGTGCCAAAACTTTTAATACCATAATAAATTGTCCTTTTATGAATGGCTAAATGTTTCGAACTGGAATGCTGCGATCCACACCCAGACTGAGAAGAGAGAGGTAAGGAGTGTGCACTGATTGCCACACTCACCACACAACAAACCACCTCAGGGATGAGAACCTGAGTGCAGCCATGTGGCGAGTGATACCTCAGCACCACACTAGTCTGAATGGACCAGTGTGAGTCCTGCCACCAACCACCAAGTTTATGCCTGTAAATTGGAGGACCTCCTTATAGGGCTGGATGTAGATTAAAGTCATACCATGAAGCAATTGCAGGTCAAGGGCTTTGCTGAAGGGCCCAACGGAGTAGAATCTCTCTGGGCATTCATGAGATTTGAATCCTTAACCCAGGGGTAGCCAATCTTATCCACAAAGGGCCGGTGTGTATGCAGGTTTTTGGGATAACCTGTAGGTCAACTGTTCAAACCCAGGTGTGAGAACTCTTCATCCAATCAGTCCTCTAATTAGTAATCTAATTAGGGAGTTGCAGTGAAAACCTGCATACACACTGGCCCTTTGCGGATACGATTGGCTACCCCTGTCCTAGCCTAAGAGCCACCACTCCATCCCATGAACCCAGACTGAAATACAATTTAGTCTGAGCCATGAGCTTGATCCCAACCCCTGCTGTTCAGCATAATGTTATCGGAAGCAGTGAAACTTGGCTTTGTGGTGCAAATAGAATGTGGTCCTTGGGGAAGAGTTGAGGACCCCTGGTTTAGAATGACATACCAGAGTAAATGATGAAAAGTTGAAGCGGACTTACAGCGTGGCCTGCTGTTGTATTTGCTGAACTATAAGTGGGTTAGCCAGTCTCCTCTGCCTGTGGTAGGGAGTGAACCAGCCCTTCACAAACCTGCACCAGAATCAAAGAAAAAAAAATAACAGTCCCTGTTTCCGGCAAGCACGACAGAAGCACATGGCTCTCTAATATCTTTCTGTCCTGGCCCCAAAGCCATTTACTGTAACTAACACACTCTTAGGAGGCAGGCTGGTGCAACCCACATGTTATTGGCCGGGAAATGCAGCTCCTCTGACTGCAGCAATGTGGTAAGCTCCACCACCAGCCCCGCCAACTTGAATCCCGGGTACGTGGGCGTGCTGCCCGGGGGAGAGCTGCGACAAGGAGACGAAAATGCCAGAGCCACGTTAGTGCCCCCGACTGACCGGGTCACTGATACCACAGCGGATTAACACTGGAATGCAACGTTAAATATTTGCATGTCATTTGTATAGCTTGAAATGCTTATCTAGAGCAAAATTCTAACAGAACAATGATACTAATATTATACATCATATCATAGTTTAGAAATTCCCGTACATTAAGTTGGCTGCCAAATTTACACAGGTGGGGAAGAAACTCTTTACCTTGCTATGAGTGTCACCTCTGTGGTAGTGATGCCTAAGGTTTCCATCGCACTGCTCTGGGCCTCCTTGCCAAAGCTGCCTGAAGCACAAATTCTTAGCTAATCTGTCCGTCGGTCATCGTGAAAGGAATGAGTTGTCTGTCGGACTGTATGAGGAGGGCAGCGGAGCGAGTGACTGACCGTGGTGCAGAGTTTGAAGGCAGGCAGCGAGAGAGGGCAATCCCACCGGCATCAGCTCGCACAAGACAGACAAGTGATCATACCTGTTAAAGGGGAAGAGGCACTGAGCAGGCAGCTTCTATCCTGTTCCCCTAACAAAGCCTATCTCTAAATGCAGGCCAATTGCCCTGTTCCATTTTAGTTTGCCGTTTAAGAAATATCATTGCTCAAAATATGCAAAGTCCAACTAGATATCTTCAAAAATGACTTAAGACACACCTTTTCCTGAAATACCTAAATTAGCACTTCTGGAACTAAACTCTGAGCTTTTTATTTAAAAAAAAAAAGAAAAAAAAAGTACTTCCCCACAGAGTGTTAGAGTCTTAAGCACTTATGTAAGTCGCTCTGGCTAAGGGCGTCTGCCAAATGCTGTAAATGTAAATATCTGGCTTGCAACAACCCTGTGAGATCATGGCACAGTACCTCATCATTACATCATGGACCAGCACTGCTGACCGGTCAGGTGACATCCTCACCTCTGCCAGCCAGTGATGGCGATGCCCTGCAGTTCTATCCTGCCGGGCAGTGCGGCCGCCACCTTCAGCCACTGCAGGTGGTTATCCACGTGCCTCTGCGTGCAGGTCACGCAGGTGCTCACCTCGGTGGAGCCTTTGAACGAGCTTGCAGCCCACACCTGAGACAGACCCGCACTCCCGTACTTTTCCAAGAGACGTACTGAATCATACAGGAGGGAGAAACGTGAAGCAAACAAGAACACCATCAGTTTCCAGAATCTGCAGATTAAATATTTGTATGGCTTGTGAGCTGTGGAGATTTTTCTGCGCACTGTTTGCTCTGTTAGTACCTGTGTTTTCAGCATCAAGAAAGGGGCTGTAGTCCCATAGCATCAACTGCACAACTCCAACAAGACCACTGTCTGTGAAGAAAAAATAAAATAAATAATAATAAAAAAAAAAAAAAATTAAAATATAAATGTTAAAACATCATATCATCGCTGTCCAATGAAAATCGTATATGTCCACTTTTTGATAATTGTGACTTTTTGCTGTAGATGGTATACACCCATCTTGTGTCTACTGATAGTGTTTGATATCTAACTGATCAATGAAAAGATGTTTTACGAAGTCAACTATTCCGCTAGTATATATGTTCTAGTTAATATTTGGATTCTTACTGGTTGTTTTTGTGGAGTACTTTATATTGCTATTTTTAACAATTTAATGTTGATAACTAGATAGCTGGCTAACCAACATCATTATTTATTTGAATATACATTGAGATTAATTTGGATCTTGTTGACACTGACATATTTGCCTCGCTGATAATCACCACCGGTCCATTTAAAACAAACTGTTCACTGATGGCTGTGTAAAAAAAGATTTCTGTTTGTGGCACTAAGACAAACCTAAAACAACGTAATGAGACTATTTTGTAAAGTAGTTTCTGAGAAAATGCTTTTTTTTATACTCTTGAAATAACAGAATTTTGGAGATGCATGTTTTTCATTGGACAGTGATGATATGCATTCTAAAGCCACTTAAGGGGCAGCATGTGGCTCAGTGGGCTAAGCCAGCATGCCTGTAATCATGTGATTGCAGGTTCAAACCCAGCCTCAACATGTCTGCAGGTCCTTGAGCAAGACCCTTAACCCCCAGCTCCCTGGGCGCCCCAACAGGTGGCAGCCCTTCACGGACAGCTTGCTCTACAAAGAGCAAGTTGAGGGAGGTGTAAAAAGGAATTTCCCCGTTCAATAAAGTTGTGATTATTATTATTATGAATGATACTGAGTAGCCTCCATGAAAAAGACCCATGAATCATTACCTTTCAGGATATCGTGGCTCATTCCCCTCAGCATGTCATCCCACATGATTAGCTTGAGCTGGGGCCAGGTTGCATGTATGTTCTTAGCCAGGTCTGTTACATGACCAAGGAACAAACCGTGTATGTCATGACCTGGAACGCTCAGCCACTGCTTTGACTCATCCCCTTGGCCGAGGAGGTAGACCTGAAAAACATTACATTATTTTCTGTTTTATTCTATAGCATAGTATTTAGCAACATCTTCCATTTGGATATCCATTTTCAAAGCAATGACGTGTCGATGGTAAATTTAACAAGGCAGGAGGAAAAAAAGAAAACAAGAACTAGTCAACAAAAGACATTTGTCTTCTGCTGCATGGAAATATTTTGGATTGCATAGAGATGATACTAAGGCATGATATATTTCTAGATGCTGTGCTGTAATTGCAATATATGCACATGGACAATAATCACAAACGCCTTAGATAACGAGTCTAAAAATGTGTCTAGATGCTGGTTTTTGGTACTATTTGAGCATTTACTTACACCCACAGTTTGATAGGCAGATTAGTAGAATGCCTAAAATATTATTGAGAGGTGTACTGTGATGCCAAAAAGTTAGTAATCATTTTAACTTGGCGTATCCTTATGTTTATTAAATTTGGTTAGCGGAGCACACCACATGGTACCATTTTGGAAAATCATGGAGACGATAAGCACTTAAATTAGGGTGAAGAAAGAAAGAGCTCAGATTGAGGATAAACAAAGTACAAAGACGTTTGGTGGTGTGGGGGTGCTTTTTGCATTGTGAAGTCCAACATGTTTATTAAAAAAAGGATGCCTACCACTAATCAGCTTATCAAATTGTGGGCGCAAGTGAACTTCTGTATCGTACCAAAACCGGGTCCATCCATCCATTTTCTAAAACCACTTGTCCATTATAGGGTCATGGGGGGTCCGGAGCCTGGAGGTTAAGGAAGCAAGGCAGCCAAAAAGCTGGTGTCTAGACAAATTTTTATGCCTGTTATCTAATGCCCTGTAATGATATTGCATTTGTTGGCAGAGATCTTAGTTCAGTCTTTGCACACAACTTACAGCAGCACCAGCAAGTTAACCTACTCTACCGGTAAATAATAAGTTCTGTTTGCTTTGGTTTATTTCATGAAAAATTTAATCTCCATTTTCGGTGCACCGAGAGCACAATATTAAGTGCAAATATTTCAAATGATCACAACGTGATATCGTGCAGCCCAATATATTACATGTGTATTTCCTTGTAATTGCTCTGTACAATGCCAATAAAGGCAATTCATTCTATTATATTACTTCACCAACAATTGTTTGGAATCGGGAAACGGTTTTTCCCAATTTCCTGTTATAGGTTCTCTACCTCATCTGCCCCGATATGCAGGTATCTGCTGTCAGGATGCAACTCCAGCACCTGCCGCACCATCTCTAGCACCAGCTGCAAACTCTGTGGCTTGTTTGGATTCAGGGTCCCAAGGCAGTAACCAACTTCCCGTAGATCCCAGAACTGCTGGTGCTTTAAGACAAACTGCACAGAAGTGAGGTGACCTTAAAATTAATTTATAATATTAGCTCACACTTCATAAGTGAAAAGAGATACACTGAAATATTCATTGACCGATTGCATGCAGTCATGTTTAGAACAAATGGTGGAGATCTCCAACAGATAAGATTATAGAGCAAAGCTAATGGAATGGGTGCTACACTCTCACCTCAAGGTGCCCAAAAGTCTGAACCAGGGGAATAACCTCCAACCCACTGGATCTGGCTGCATCCTGAATTGATTGGATCTCTGCCCGACTGCAATGGAGAATAACACTAAGAATGATCATCACACTTAGGAAACACTCCACTTACAAGTCAATTAAAGTTTTAAGACTGTAATAGATTGCAATATAAACTAGGTATTAAAACATGTAGTATTACGCAATGTTTTTTCCCACATTTTGTGTTCTAGAAATTTGTCAGAAAGTCCATGAATAAAGCAAATTCATTCATTCAATTCATTGGCTACTGCACCTGGCAGTGACTGATAATATTAAAATGTGTCCAAGAAATATGTCCACACAGCTAAATGCACAGGGAGTAGATGCACAACAGCTGTGATAAGCACTTTAGAATTGCAAATGAACCTCACCAGCTGCTGGCTCAATACAATACGACAGCTTGGGCTCATAAACATACAGCTTTATTTCGAAGCAAGAGTAATTTAGCTTATAGCAATGTTACGTGACACCTGCAGGGACATGGGTTTGAATTTCGGCTCCTGCTCTGTCAGCTGCACATTGCTTTCTCCTGTGTTTGGAAGTTGTTCCTCCACACACTCCAGCACTCAATGAACCTATCTGGGTGTGTCTATGTAGTCCCTGTGATGGACTATTGCCCAAATAACTTTAGGCTTTGAGCAACAACTGCCCTGAAGGATGAGCAGTTGTAAATGGATGGCCTGAATAATAATCAAATATTTACTCATTTACATTTAATGTATATTTACTAACAAATAAACAACCATATCCATCTTCTAACCATATACCCTGAACTGGGCCGGTTCAGCACAGGGCACGCACACATGCACACAGTTCATATATTGCAATCATTGTGGCGACTCTTCATTCATTTATATGGGCAAAACCCTAACCATGATAACCCTAATCCTTACCCAGCCCTAGCCTTAACCATAAGAAACCAGGCAAAGTACAAGATTTTTCGCTTTTAGTTTTTTGATTGCATTCACAGATGTTTATAAAACTGAGGTTTATATTGAGGGGACCGGAAAAATGTCCTCGCAAGCTAAAAAGTAACATGTTTTACCGCATTTAGGGGACATTTGAGCCCCACATTGAGGTAAAAACAAACCCTCTCTCTCTCTCACACACAAAATGGGCAATTTATAGACATCACTTGGTGTATATGCATGTTTTTAAACTCAGAGGAAACTGGAATATGCAGCAGAAGCCTCTGCAACACAAATGAATTAGTACTGAATCGCCAGACCAGATAGGATAGCTGATAAGCCACACCTGTATGGGGAGTGACTGGTAGCTCGAAGGACCTCCAGCTTCCCCTCGTAGGGAAACATATCCTCATACTCCAACAGTAACCCATGGGCACCGAGCTGAGCAAACAGGGGTATCAGCTAGAGAGACGGGAATGGAAACGGGACACAAATGACGTATGTTAAAGTAACTCCATGGCGATTTAAATTTGACGGCAGCTCTGTGGGCCACATAGATGGCATTACTCCAGAATATCATCATTTTTGTCTACGATGGATGATCATAACTGGACAACAACCAAAATAAGACATTAAATTTACATCACCATCTTGTAGACACAATTTTGAAGTGCAATTTATGTAATTTCGATGGTTCTTTCGTTTTTCTTCACACGCACCAAGTTCTTCATGCATCTGCTTCCATGTTATGTCTCATGATATATGCAACACTGAGTTGTTTTTGTTAATAACATATATATGTTCACAGAAGACAGAAAATTCTAAAGCATTACACTTTTCGTATTATTGACACCATCAGCTGCAGGCCCTTCCGGGCCGGATAACTTCTTTCATAGTTAGCTGATGGTACCTTTTGCAGGTATGTGATTCTGGGAGGAGCCCCTTTGAGATCCAAGTGAACTAATTTCTTTCCACTGCTCCATGGTGGGACACTCATGTTATGTTAGCTGTGTGGATCTGAAACACAGGGAAAGGCAGTAGTCAGAGTTATTCAGTTTGAAAGCCAAGAAACACAAAAAACTATCCGTAAAAGTGATACAATGATGATTCACCGATTACTCCATTTTACAGCATCTTTGAATGATAACATTAAACCCTTCTATGACATCATGCTGAGCTGATTCTTCCTCCCTCTTGCCCTCGCTTATACTAATACAATGGTATATACAACACTGAGTTGTTTTTGTTAATATTATATAAGAAAAAACATAACACTCAAATCCTGGCAGAATTACAGAGGAATATGTACACAGAAGACAACAAAAATGAATGCAGTGAAACCACAAACCTTCTGTTTTGCAAAATCTGCTGTTTTTAATGTTAAACCAAATTAGAAGCAATTTACCCCATCAGATCTTTTAAAGAATGACATGCACCATAGATTCTATTAAAGCCATTTCTTAATTTTCTTTATTCCTATTGGCGGGTCTGTATTACAAACATTAATTTTTTTTATTTTATCTGACACAATTAAAATAAAACCAAAAAGTTGCTACATCTTAATTACTGCGTGCACCATTCTGGTTGGAATGGGGAACAGAAACTCATGACACAGGTATGGGCTTGGAAAAAACAAGCCGATTGGACTTCTCTTATCATAACTTGTGGAGGCTGGGCATAGAGCAAAACCAACACAACACACAAGGGACAAAACTAAGAAATTTCGGTGGGGTCAACAAACTAAACTGAATTTGGGCGTGTGCATTGTTGACCAATTGAAAAGTAATGAGACTGGTGTGACACTCTATTCAGGTTCACTGGAGTGATTGCCATTCATAAACAAATAGCAAACTGGGCAAACAAACTCCCATGGAGGAATTTAATGAAAAATGTATTTACTATAAAACAGTCATTAAGATATGAGTATTTTAAATGCAAGAAGAATGGAACCATTCTGCAGTAGTCATTAGAAGAAATGGAAAGGCAGGTTCTACAAAGACTATGGCAAATTAAATGTTAAAATGCAATAACTGAAATATGAATCAGTCAATCATTTCTGTAAAAAAATCAACTCTGGTCAATTAGCAATAATAAAGATATTATGCATCTTCTCATGACCCACCAAATATCTAGCATGATATTCAGAGCAATAAGCACACATCAGTTACATTCATTAAGAAAGAACACTCATCAGTTGACTAGCAAACCACTTTAAAAAAAAAATCTAATATACTAATGTAATAAGTATTTGGTTAGAATTCAGTGATTAATTGTCATTGTTGACACACCACAGCACACAGCGCACAACAACAAAATGTGTCCTCTGCATTTAACCCATATGTGCCAATGTGACATAGCAGGGGGCAGCTAATTCAGCGCCTGAGGAGCAGTGCTTGGTGGCAGTACCTTGCTCAGGGTACCTCAGTGGTGCCTTGTTGGTCGGGGATCTTTCAGTTTCGAGTGTGCTTCACTATCCAGCAAGCCACCACTGCACTGTAAGTAACCTAACAGAATTGTATCCACTGTTTATTTTCAGTTCAATATTTTTCTCTAGAATTGGGTAATAATTTTCCCACTTTTAGCATTTGATATACATTTTTCTACCCTTGTATAATTTACTATTTTTGGCATTCTTACAAATATCCCCATACAACTGCACAACATTCCATAAAGGAAAAAATAAATACAAACAAGGCTGACGAGGCAGATTCAATGGCATCATTTGTGCAATATGGACACAAAACAGCTTTCTATAATTGGGGAAATCCCCAGTGATCCAGCAAAAGTGTCATTGCCATGTCTTGGACACATGGACGTAAATTACGAGGGGGGTAGCAGGGTTGTAGCCCCCCCCCCCCATAAATCAAAGCCAGCTAATACAACCCGACCCCCCAATAATCATTTTTCTCCTATAATGGGTGGAGACCTCAATCCCCCCCCCCAATGTTCCAGTCAAAGTTATGCCCTTGCTTGGACAGCAGTAAGGTTGAAAAGATCCAACAGGATATTCTTGGAATTCACTACTCCAAAGCGTTGTGATATTCATTGCTGCCTTTTGCCCCAACATGAAAAACTTTGGAGCTTCAAGTGGGCATTTTATCATCTAGAACAGGGGTGGGCAATCTCTGTTCAAACCTAGGTATGAGGACCCTTCCGCCAATCAGTCTCCTAATTACTAATCTAATTAAGAGTGCGAAAACCCGCATACACAGCGGGCCTATGCGGACAAGATTACCCACCCCTGATCTAGCATGTACACTCAGCATCCCAGAGTAATACTGCGTTAATAATACTGCAGCGCCCCCTCTGTCTTTCACATCACAAACATCGATTATGCGAAAGAGCTAGATAAGATTTTAACAACTCTGAGCTATTAGTTCTCCCCAAGCGAGCTTGATGGGCCGAATGGCCTCCTCTCGTTTGTATATCTTATGTTCTTATAAATTGGTTATTATTGTTTGATAAACAATGCCGTCTTCATTTTTACGACTAAGATGAATGTTAGATTTTAAAAGAAATCCAGATAATTCCAGAGGGTTCAAGAACTTTTCCTTCAAAACCACAAAATCTATCTGATAGGCAAGGGCTAAAGGTAGTATATATCAACCACAAAAAACTATACGTATAATTAACATTTTGGTTTTTATTTTCATTATCATTATTAATAATGCCGTTACATCAGTGGGGTATTCCATGAAAGCAACTAAAAAAAGGCAGACTTTCCCTTAATCCTGCTTCGTGAAATACTCCCCAGACACGTAATTACAACCAGCTAAAAACTACTAAGAGCTTGTTTACATTCCATTAACACATTAATTACGCCCATTTGCTACCAAATATGAATGCATTTCTATTACACTGACGACAAGTAATAAGACGCTCTCTCTGGCAAACGATCCAACAGGTGTTGCGAAAAGAAACGTTTGTGATCCAGCTGAAAATATAAAGCCTTACCCAGCGTAGCAAAAGGCAATCAGACCAAGCCTAGGTTATTTCCTGGTTCGCAAACATATCGATTATTTTTGTCTTACTGCATATTCCAGACCCAATGAGCCGAGTGTGAACGATCGATAAACCTTCCCTCTGAGTACCTTTGGCCCGGACGTACAGACATAAGAAACGCCCACAGGTTATTGTTGCCGATTGTACTTTTATTCAGGCTTAATTTGTTATTTTAATTAGGGAACAGGGTGAAAAAGAACTTTACGAATCCCCATAGGACTTTCTTGCAATCATACACATATGAATGTTGTATGAATGTACAACGATTAAATAAAATTGTTTAGTAAATAATCAACATAATCCTTTACATTTTACCCATTCAAAGCCAGATAAGCTGTTGCTACATCATTAATACATATTAAATTAAATGTCGTGATATTGCATTGTATATTAGTCGCAACGACAAATGAATTTTAAGACATAAATTTTTGCAGCAATCATTTCTCAAATCCAACAGACACGTAAAGAGCGACAGAGACCCGAGAAGACCGATATCCAGTAAGAAACACGCGCCTGTCGCGGTTGCTGGACCCCTGAGCAGACCAGGTACCGGGCAGATGCCATTAGGGTTTCATGCTGATCAGTGCATGTTCTGTATCCGCTTGAAAACATGGCTATACAGCGGCGATTTCATGGAAAGTCTACAGACGCTAACGGTATTTACAAAAAGATTAGGTAAGTCTCATATTTTGTACTGTCAAAGTTACTTTATGTTTGACTTGCTGTTAAAAATGACGCCTTCACATACGTACGTGTACGTGGATTGACAGGTGTCGTCAATAAGGTACCGACCTCTGAATTTCCTTCGCTTGGAAATTACAACTTAGCATCATTATTTTACATATGGTAATTCTGGACAATTTCTGCTATTACCTTAAAGTTCCAGCCGTTTACATTTTTTTTATTAGGGAATCAAGTTCCAGGAAACATTTTACATACATAAACACATTAAAACTGCACTCATACTGTAAATTGTCTACATCTTTTATCAGGAATATAATATGCTGTAGAATGCATAGCTAAAATTGATAGTAACGTCGAAATCGAACAATTGTATTAATGCGAGTGTAAAAGTGCGACACCAACATGCTCTTAAAATGAAAACACATATCCCTGACTTTTCGGTTTTGCCTTAAGTGTACAACACTGACAATTCACAATAATTGCTTTAGTTGTTGAATACTTGCTTTTCCCCCCATCATTTTGTAACGAAATAGCAGTTAAAAATCTTTTATATGGAGAAAGTAAGGACATAAAATTACTTTGCAATTGCAATTTTAAGCCTTGATCAAAGATTTTGTGCAAACAGCAGGAAGGTACCTGGAGTGCACATATACAAACCTGTAGTGAAGAACAAAGAAAAACACAGTACAAAATACAACCAAAAGAGTATTTTGATATAAGATTGAATGTTACCAATAACCACTTTTCATTTCTAAAAGTTCTCTCATTTTATTGAATGCAGACAAAATACACCCAAACACGCTTCTTTCTGGACTGGAACAAGGGTCTTCCTGCTTGTGTTGATGGCTCTTGCTGCATGTTCTGCTGGCTGGCTGTTCCTTCTCTGGGGGGATGACATCACAGAGACTCTAGTCTGGCAAAGTGAGATAGTTCAGCCACCAAGAGTGTTTAACGTGCCTTGTTCTGAGGATTACAACAAATACAAGCGATACCCAGGTGAGCTGAAGCCACCTTGTGGCACCAGGGTTTGTAATTCCTGTTACTTCTCCTGTCTGATTTTCATCATCTCTGCATGACGACAGTTATGGTCATCGGAAATCATTTTATAGTTGCGTAAATTAGTCACCTTTTTCAAAATTTTTATTTGTCTTTTAATCTACAGGGTGTCCATAAAGTCTCTTTACAATTGTAGTGTATTACAAAAATGTATTACAAAGACAGTTGATGAGATATCATCATCAGATTTGTTCTATTTACTCAGTGATTATCAAAGTTTTTAATAACATTGCAAACAAAGACATCACTAATCTAAAGCGGAGGATCACTGATGCCATTGGTATCATTGATGAGGTTGTGCTACGGCGAACATGGCAAGAAATCGAGTATCATCTTGATGTGCTTTGTGCAACTAATGGTGCCCATATAGAGGTGTATTAAATGTGGCAAAAAACTGAAATATATACGTCTCATTTTATAATAATTTCCACATATCTGTCTTTTCATTTGCCTTTGTAATATTTTTGAAATTGTAAAGAGGCTTTATGGACCCCCTAAATATTGAGCTCCCAAAGTTTCACATTTTTTTTGAGCTTTCATTCATGCTGGAGGATCTGTAAGACTTTGATAAATGATGCACAGGTACAGTAATAGTTCTGCTTTAAAGGCCCATCTGGTGAATCTAGAGCTGCTGATGAATGGTAACGTAGGCCTTTATTGGGACTTAGGCATAGCCCTAATTGTGAATTTGTCCCTTTTCAATAATCAGCAGAAGTACTGTACAAATTGTGAATTTCAATAGCTGAATCGAAAAGGGATAGAAATCCATATTCATCAGGGCCCATTTTCACAAAGCTTTTTATCTTACCACTAAGTTAGGAGCTGCTTTTAGCTTTAAGATGCTTTGTGAATATGGGCCCAGGTCTATTTTATACTGAAGTGTGAAGTGCTAGAGGATCAGTTTAGGCTGCAGTCCTCCTGATTGATTTCCAGGGCTGTTGGGCTCCTACTGAGCTAGTATGAGGCTTCATCTGATGCTCCGTGCCTTTCCTCTAGGTTGTACTCCTCAGACTTGTGGACGAGCTGTAATGGACCATGTGGTAACTCGGGAAGAGGTGCATGCGCTCAGGAGGTAAGTTGGACTGTACCGGAACTGCACAAACACCCCAAAAGACCTTGGATAGGAGCAAATGAGCTGTGACTCACGATAAAATGGAGGATAAAATGCACGATAACATGGAAAAAATAATATCATTTACATTTAGGAAGCTAATGGTCTTTTGTATTACTGAAAACAAATTTACTTGTGCTAGTTTTTCCTTGCCACCGTCGTCTTTGGCTTACTTACTGGAGGGTCTTTATGTGGCAGAAATGTAATGCGCATTGAGACAATGTAATGTTGTGATAACACGCTATATAAATAAAATTGCATTACATTGCATTGCATATCACAATTACTACCATTACTACCAGTTGGTATCATATTTAAGTTTTTAAGCAGTATCACGATCCCTGAACTTTTTAAAATTGTCTGAAACCAATTTAGTCCTGTTTTGGCTGTTTTTGGGAGTGGTCTTGGTAATGCTGTTCAATGAAGTATTGAAAAGTATTCAAAAACAGATTAGTCATTGATTGGTACACTGCCGTTCTGGGGGGCTTAGGTGCACACAAGGAACCAACTGACTTAATTCTCCCCTCAAAGAGGAAGTATGTTCTGGAAAATTCAACAAGTGATGGAGGAAGTCGTGAATAAATGGAATTCGTCTATTCTGCCTCATTAATAAATGAGGGCAGTTATGGCTCTGCAGTCTGTTTTTATGTTTATATAAAATGTCTGTCAAGGTAGGACTACTGGTGCTGTAGTTGCTCTTTGTCCTTCTTGTGAAAGGATATATGGAGAGGCTGCCACTGCATCCCTTTCATCAAGCTAATTACACAGCACACACCCTCATAGATGCTCACATCTGTTCACACACTGTCACATTAATATGGTTTTACCCTAGTTTGCCTTCAGATTGTTTACCCTATTTGTCCTTCAGATTGGCCGAGAGGGGACTGTCAGTGGGCGGTTCGGACGGAGGTGTGAGTACTTTTCTGACAAATAATCCTTTGTGTGTCTGTGTATGTATGTGTGTAAATATGTGTGTGTGTGTATATATATATGTA
>JAABNX020000106.1:12670474-12698448 GCA_015163995.2 Mormyrus lacerda | reverse complement strand
GGTCCAAGGAGGAGGGCAGGACAGACTTAATGTGCTTCAAGACTAGTCGTTCAAAGCACTTCATGAGGATGGGAGTACGTGCAACAGGACGGTAGTCATTAAAATAGGAGGGAGATGACTTTTTCTGGATTGGAATAATGGTGGTGGCTTTGAAACAATCAAGATGGTGCCAAATTTGCTAATAATTGTAAAGTACTGTAGAACAAATGTTTACCCATGAATAAGTAAGTGTACATCCTGTATGGAGTACCTCACCCTCTTTTATAATCCAGAGATGCTGGTAACCAGCACAGCGGAAGCAGATTTAATTGCTATAAGATTCTTTAAGGAGCCTGGGGTAATGCTATGTGTGCAGCAGTTCGCGTTATTTATTTGCGAGTTTGTTGTTATCATCAAGAGCTGTCATTGCACCCCCTGCCCAGCGGGACAGTCCCCAGGCATGCCAGGGTCCTTGGATAATACTTACTATTTTCCTTGGGTAGTATTCTAGTACCATTTGGCTCGTGCTGAGAGCTGTGTGAGCTGCAGCTTCTCTAGCTTTCAACCCTCTTTTTTTCTGTCATTGTGTGTGTGTGTGTGTGTGTGTGTGTCTGTATGTACATGTGTATATATATATATATATATATATATATATATATATATTTCAAATACAATGAATACTCGTAGGTAGGGATGTAACAGTTCACTCAGCTCACGATTCGGTTCCAGTCACGATTCAATACACTTGATATTTTGAACAAAATCTGAAAGAGGAAAATTGTGATTTGAACGATGTGTTTCCCTGCTACTACAGTGTGCTTAATAATAACAAAAAATGTTGTTAAGACACAAAACACTCCTAATATTTAGGTCTTGGAAACAGTTGAAATGGAAGGCCGTGACAGCACTGTAACAATGAGTGTGTAAATCAACCTATAAAAGTCACACTAATTTCAAGGTTGTGCCAGTCAGTATGTGACGTGGAGTAAGTTGCCTGGTCGGTCTCATTGAAGTAATTGCAGAGTATAATTGTGGTGAATGCTGCATAATTGCAGCTGCAGTGTGACAATCAGCATCCAAGAGCTTCTGAATGAACAGCAAAAAATGGGAGCACAAAGGAGATAAAGTGGCAGAAAGAGGCCTGGTGAGAAGACAGTGGGAGAAAGAATGGAAGGAAAGACAAGGGGAAGGACCGTGGAAGTGTTAAGAATCGATAGCAAGATCATGTGCAGGAGAATGACAACAGAATGAAAGGAATCCACAAACCCTGATATAAGGTCACTAAACTGTAAAGCATGCAAGGCGTCTGGATGCAGAACATCTGGACATTTGGCTCAGTTGATGGTGAACTGTCTACATTAGGGGCCGCCAACATAGCCGCCAAGGACCACATGAGTCGCCCGCAGACCTGTTCTTAAAATAGCTCAACTCACCGTTGAGCAGCTTCTAAAATTCAGTTTTATCCTGTTGCTGTTCTTCTTTAATCATGTTTGCATTTATATAGATTTGAAAATGACAATATCTAAAAAAAAAAAATCATTTAAAACACGTTTATTATACATGATTTAAGAAGAGTGTATCAAACTGGTAGCCCTTCGTATGGCTCAGTACCCGTGAAGTAGCTCTCAGTTTCAAAAAGCTTGGTGACCGCTGGTCTACATAAAGCCTTTTATATTTTTTGCTTGAGGTTTTACTTGATGAACAGCTTAAGTAGTAGCACATCCTTTGGTGATTTGCGATGTAGAAAAAAATGTTCAGATAATGCTTGATATGCCTTTTGTGCTGTGAGTACCAGCATTGTACAAGAATCATTGTAAATAGCTGTCTTTAACTGTTAATCAGATGGGATGTGTGTATCTTCCCTCTGAGATAAGACAAGCCTGTCAGTACATGGTCAGTAATATGATAAATCTGAGATTGAAATTGATAAGATCTTAAAATGAATAGATATTACAGTAATATGCAGGAATATTGACGTGACGCCCCTAGTTGTCTACAAATTATAAAAGAATTTAATTTAACCTTGTACTCTGAACATAACCTTGTGGGCAGTGGTGGCTTGCTGGATAGGGAAGCACACTCGTAATTGAAAGGTTGCGGGTTTGAATCCCTGACTAGCAAGGCACCACTGAGGTACCCTGAGCAAGGTACTGCCCCCAAGCACTGCTCCCCGGGTGCTGAATTAGCTGCCCCCTGCTATGTCACATTGGCACATATGGGTTAAATGCAGAGAACACATTTCATTGTTGTGCACTGTGTGTCAACAATGACAATTAATCACTAAATTCAATTCAAATAACTTGGTACAATATTCACACATTTTTCGGTGTATTCAACTTTAAAAATTAAAGTGAAATGAAGATTACAGATAAAATGTTCATTTTATAGAAGTACAAATGTGTATTTTGTACTGCTGCCATTCAAGTCCATTAATCTGGCCCTTGGGCAGAGAGTTGTTCTTTTTTTTATAATGTTAGGTCGTCACCCTAACGCTAAGTTGTGGGCAGCAATCTCATTAACAAGACCTGAGCAGGTGTGGTGCATCACGTCAGCCTATGCAGGAGACCTGTGTACATTATAATTCTACATGTAATGTCTGAATGCTTGCTATTGCATCATAAATATGATTCTGGTAAAGTCCTTTTCTATCACTGCTTTTTTAATTTTGCAGAAGTAATTTATTTTTAGAGGTAAGCCTTTGTCTGCCAGGTGATAGGCATACTTCTGTCGTCATTATCCATCCACTCTGATTTCCCCCCAGTCTCTTCATAACCATTATGTTCTCTTCACTATTCAGGTTGCCTAAGTTTGGAACAATGTGTCACATTCTTCAGTTTTTGACTGAAGAACTGAATTTTTAATTCTAAATGTTTTGTAAACAGTTTCAAGTCTAAAGTACAGTGATTTTAAATTTATATAGTTTTCTTTTTTGGGATTTTTATAATGAAGTTATAAAATTGCTTAATGATGCAGCCTTTTGTGAGGCTCCTAAATGTTTGTATATTTCATAAGACTTTATATAATCTGTGTATGCTGACCCATTTGCTCCTTAGGCATCCATAAGTATGCGTGAGTGAGTGTATGTGCGTGTGTATGTGTATGTGTGTGTGTAGGAGTGTGTGTGAGTGAGTGTGTGTCTATGTGTGTGTGCGCGTGTGACTGAGAATGCCCTGTCCTGCATTGGTGTTCCTTGTGTGCTGTGCTGCCATAGGTAGGTCTTCAGTTTTAAACGATCACATAAAAATTGTACAAATTTTTCAGCTAGTCTCAAACAAACTGACACACACTAACAGTATAGTGGCATAAAGATGAGCTGGCACATTCTCCACATACTACTAAAATTAATTTAGTCACATCAGTTATTGGTGATAATTCCCCTTATTGTTACAGTGATATTATACCATAATATTTAGATGGTGCATCAGTGCTCTGAATTTTCTTTTGCATTTTCTAGTTTATCTCAAAATGCTGTCATTCTTGTGCAGGTAGAAGACAAAGTAAACTATGACCCAGTCAAGGATGCTTTTAATCAAAATTAACGCACCCAGCCTGAGATGCAAATTATCTGCCATTTAGTCAGATGCACAATAAAGTAAAACATGAATTCAGTGGAAGTGTGTCTCATACTATGATGTATACTTCTAAAATTATAAGTCACATACAGTATATATAATGTAACATATATCATTTACTGACTATGATCAGCATAGTAGTCAATTGGTTTTTGTTTTAAATGGGGACTAAATAAACTCCTCATTTTCATTAAGGGAATATCGTGCAACATTCATAATGACATAAAGTGATTCCTGATAAACTAGCCATAGACATAACCTGCATTATGGCGCTGGATGCATATGATAAGAGAAGTCTTACCATTATGTTGTACACTTCCACCGGGGGGTGCTGTCATCAGCTTTGGTGAAGGGAGCGACACAGTACATTTGCTATGGCTGCCAGTACGGATACCTGACTGACTTCTTAATAAGCATAAACTCAAGGGAACACAATCACATTTTAAATGAAAATCTGTTTAATGGTCATTCAGACAGCATTGCTTCAAATGCATGATCTAGAAAAATCTTCTCAGTGATTTAATTTTGCAACACTTTTCAAACTGCAATTTTTTCCTTGACAGTTGAATCTTGTTGAAAACTTGTACTTTGAAATGTATGCTTTGCACTCTGTGCTGTGTATCTGGATGCAGTTCAGGTAACTAAACGTTTGGATGAAGAACTGGATTTAAATATCATTGGTGCATTATGATGCGTGACATTATTATATATTGCAGATATGAACCTAATGCGACGTAATAGGTTCTGTTCTAGAATGCATTCTTTCAGGATGTTACAGTATAGTTATATAAAAGCTTGCTATTAAAATTCTAACATTTCATTGGACAGTACTATCTCAAGCCTTTAACTGTTGAGTAATTGTTCTGGTTCATCACAATCATTGTCCCATGACCAGTAAATATGAATAATATACAGTTGGCTTTAAAACGTGTATACAAAATAGTAAATATTCATAACAAAGGGCAACTTTGTTTCTTTGTGGAACTAAAGTGTATAGACTTAGTTGGAAGAGGGTGCAAATGTGACACAGCCTAATGTACAGAATCACTTTTGAATTAGAAAAGTAATTTTGTATGGCTCTCTGCTCACTGGTGGCATTGCACTGTTGCAGTCATCATACTGTATGTTTGTGTTCATGCTGTTTTATGTTGGAATAATGGGGCCAGTAATAAAGTGCCACATGTAAATGGTATGACAGTCATTGTTTCAGGACAGCTCACAACATGACTTTGGCCAACAAAATGGTTTTGGTCAGTATTGTTTATTCTTTACACAGTGAAACATTGTGCTCTGCACATCAGTGTCCTTTCTCTGTACCTGCCAGAAGTGCTTATTCAGTCAAACTGGTGTGTTTATTTAAACACCAAAGATAAAAATACAAGATGGTTTTAAATATGCTAAATCTGTATCATCCCTGCATTTAAAGGTCAAGACATTTATTTGATCCATCACTTTTGCCTAGTCCCACATTTTTGCTCCATCCTCGATTGTCTCCTTTTGTCATCCATTTTCTGTTCTCTGTACAGGTCGCGTGTCCTTCTTCTCTTCTGGATCAGAAAACCTCCACCGAGTGGAAAGGGTTGAATGGGGGACACGCTTTGCAATCACTGTGTCTTTCACATGTAATCCTGCCCATGCAATTGATGACCCAACCTTGCCATAGGCATTCTCTTGGTTGTTCCACCCTGTATTGGCCTGGAGGACTCCTGGAAGACAGATAAAGACTAGTGTGGAGAGGAGAGAAAGAACCCAGGGCAATAGCAGCGTATTTATTTTTGGAACAAATATAAGATTTTCTTTTGGTTTATATACTTACATTTTCCAAAAAAATATACACCTAAGAGTGTTAGATCTTCTGTAGTTTGCCATTATTTTCCCCTTGAGAAACATCAGTTTTTGTGTAATTACAATTGTAATTTTTGTGCTGGTTCATATCATTTTTACTTTTTTTTTTTTTTTTTTAAATAAAATAACTATTTCCCGTATTCAGTATTTGTGTACTATTACTTTACCAGCTTTGTTGTTTTTAAAGTCATCTTCATATTTTAAAAAGAAAGTATAAAAGAATGAAACAGGCATTAAAGTTAATTTGGAGGGAATAGAGAGCCTCAATAGGTACAGCAATCAGTTCAGCCACAAAATGGTGAGTCTACATGCAAGTGAAAAAAACCTTTTTACTCTGCTTTCATACAATTGACCAGTGAGAGCTTTGAACTTTTTTGATCTAATTGGAGATATTTTCAAACTTGATTTCTAAAGTGTCTGGGCCTTAGTTGGTGCTAGAAGTGCAGCTTGTCTGTGGTTTTGACTTCACCTTTACCCTAACGTAAATTCTACGGAGAATAGCTGCAATGAAATCACTCCGCATCGATATCTTCTCAGCTAGGGCAACATACTTTACTGAAGATGAATTCTTGTAGATTAAATTATTAAAATTCCTTTCCCAGACTGATTGGTTACCAATACAGTATTAAATACAGCAGAAATAATGGAAATATACATTGTTACGGAATTATCATGGAACCAGTATTATAGAAGTACATATATTTATAAGCTTCAATTTAAGTCTTCTTGAAGACTGTCCAGGTATTAAGCCATGTGTACGTGTTATAGATTCATGTGGCTGCTTTCTCCAGGTGAATGGAAGGTTACAGCTGCAGGATGTCAGTCATAAACCAGGCATCAAAGAGCATCACTGTCTTCCTGTGTTTCTTGCTCCTTGAGAATTCTTCCTGTTACCTCAAAAGGAAATTCAGGAAACTTATCTACCTGAGTGGACATTGTCTTCCTTCCACAGCCCCAATGAATTATTGAACTGCTGACTTCTCACTGTATGAGGGACTTTCAGGACTATCTGTGTACTCAAATACCAGGGTCTCTATGTTTTTGTTTGACAAAAGGAAAATTGTGATCAGTAGATGATATAGGAAAGACCTGAAGGTGTCGAAACCTCAGGGAATTCCTAATGATCCCATGCCACATAATGGCATTAACTTTAATAACTTGTAATATGCCTAATTCTTCAACAGGAAGTTTTCCTGTTGCAAGGTGACATCTGCCTACTGTTCATGAATATGCAGACACAGTTGTCCAAGGAACACTGCTGCACACAGCAGAATGCTGCTTCTGTGAGACCCTCAGAGCCAACTCGAGCCCCTGAAAAACGTCAAGGTGCCTTGGGAAGTGGCCAGGGCTGTCACCTGATACATGATTTGGATTGGATTCCCAGTTCCCAGCATTGGGAATGGGGTTGAGAGCCAGTGTGCGGGGGAGAGACAGCTATTTATGGGGTGATGAATCTATTGAAGCTGCTATTTTGGAATGATAACCCTTATTATTATTTGCGAGTATGCCAGCAGTGCAAATATCACATTAATTCCTTTGGCTTAGTAGGTTTTCCTTATTGACCGAAGGGTCAGAAAGCGATATTGGCCCATTGGTAACCTGAGGTTCAGTCAGGTGTCAGCAGTCATTTTCCAACCTGCAGGCCTCGGTAGAGCCCTGTATTAACTTCCAGAGACATAATGAGACATTAAAATGAAATGGAGTTTAACAAGAGCTGAAGTGAAACCAGGTGAAGGAAACCTGAACCAAGGCTGAACCTGTAGGCTGGACCCAGGGCGACAATGCGCCTTTCGTTCCATGTTTGTGCCACCGTAATTAAAAGTGCTGCCACTAACAGCTTTTCAGTTTTAGGCATTTCACAGTGCAAGAAAACCAGATTGCCGATGGGGAGGTGTGGGGGGGGGGGGGGGATGCATGCCACACCAAATGGGATTTTTCAGGAAATTAAAAAAGAAAAAGAGAAGAAAGACGTGTCCCAAACAAATTTTGTTTAAATTCCATGTAGATGGCAGTTTAGGGGGGGAGCTTTGCTTTATGTATAAATTATGTGAGATGAATAATTCATAGTTTAATGTCACACAGTACCCACTATGAATCATAGGTCAGATACTGTAGCTTCTGCCTTTCTTTATTTGCAGCCCTGTCTCGTGTTGTTATTAATAAACTATGGGGCTGATGTCAGCTCAAAGCCGTACTGTGCAGTACTGAGGTTTGAATATCTGCATGGTTTACCTAATTCCGCAAACATCCACGTTGGAAATTTTTTCTTTGTGCCACTGTTTTGACTGAGAAACAAATACCTAGTTAAAGGAACAAAAAAAATTGATACGAAATCATCTCAAACGCTCATAAGCCAATGAAATAATGTATGACACTTCATTCATCATTAATCTGCTTGCTCATGATACGCACAACCTGGAACACTGCTATACTGGTTTCCATAGGCACACTGTGTAGGTTGTTTTGTTAATGGCTGGTTAATCTTGTCATGAAGATCTGTGGAAAATAAAATAAAATAAAAATTGCTTTTAAAAGGCAAAGTGACGTTTATCTGCAGCAGTGTGCATTTCAATCTTGGATCCCAAATGTATTGGTCATACATTGTCACACCTCAGCATTTCTTACCTTCATGCCTGGTATTGACCATAGCTGGGGGAGAAAGGCCTTATCTTACTGGGTTTTGTAGAATATGCTCTCCAACATTTGTTTGCTTGTTGGGCTTGTTGTAACATGTGGGGCAGGTGCAGATATTTCGGGGATGGGGCAAGACAGGCAGGCAAACAGCTCAACTTTAATCATTTGATAATAGTATGAAGTTTGGTCTCTGTGAGAAAGACAGAGCGAGAGCAAGAGCGAGAGAGAAGCCGGGAGCAACAGTCCAGCTCTCAGGAGTTTGCAGTTTGTTTATTTCTGGTTAGAGAGCAAAATATTTTTGCATGATGTTCACTTGTTATATCCCAAGAGAGTCAATAAATGTTCTTTTTCCATCTTCCAAAGTCTCCATGTCCAGGAGATCTGTGTTCTGATGGCTATTCTTTTAACACTTCACGATTTGACTTTTAAAAAATCATTATGAAAAGTAAATATGTGCATGTTATAATGTGAGATGGTTTATCTCTTTAATGTCACACAGAATAACATCAACAAAAATGTTGCTGAAAGTAAATAAATTAGAATGAATCTTTCTCTGTCAGAGGTGTGAATGCATGTATCTGGAATATTTGTAAACATTCATTATGTTCCTGGTCTATTACTATGAGACACTATTAATTACCAGAACTGGTAATTATCAGTAATTTTGTAATACGCTGAATAACTTGGGCCTACTTTGAGCTAGACAGTCTGGTCGATTAAATGGATCATAACCCTTATATCAATGAAACGTCATCTCATTTCAAAATGTGTGCCTGCATGGCACCAAAATACCAATGAATGACCAGTGAGCACACCATCTCATAGCTGCCATTTATTTAGGGAATTTTTCTTTGCTATAACAGGTGTGACCAACTGGGGGGCCACAGACTTTTCGTAAAACTTGATAAAACACAGACATCAACACTATCAGCAGTTTATGTAATATGTACTGTTAATCCCTGACTACTGATGCCTAGTGCAAAATATATTCAAGTCTCATGGCTGTTGCCTCATCAAGTTCACTGCACGAGGAAAGTCCACAAAGACATGGACACAGAGACAGAGAAAGAGGCAGGACCTAAACCTACAAAAATCATTTGTACAGAGATTTGTGTTTTTTTTTTGGGGGGGAGGGTGTGCTTTCTCCATAGAAACAGAAATATACTCACTACATCCCAAATAAGCTTTAGATGTCCAGGTGAAACTCACAAACCAAAATGAAAAATGTTATTGTTCAGAAAACAAATACTATGTTATCAATATTCTATATTATTATTATTATTAATAAAATTATTTGAATGACTAGTTCTACTACTACTACTACAATAATAATAATAATAATAATAAAAGACCAACTGTGGTTACAATCCCTGCTGGTATTAAGTTACACTGTTACGGCTGATGCTTCTTCAGTTTGGAACCACAATTTCCCCTGTGTCATGCATTTAAGTTAATTAAAGATAGCACATACACCTAGTACTGTTTTTTTGGTGCCACTAAGAATCATACTATTAATTAAGAAAACCCAGAAAAAAAGATCAGGTAGCGCTATTGTCATGATCCGCTCCGTCCGATCCTCTCGTGTGCCACGCCCCCTCATTCCCCACGTGTATTTCCCCGATTGTTTTCACCTGTGTCCGGTTAATCCCCGTTTCGTGGTGTATTTGAGTCCACGTCTCCCCTGGTCTGATGTCGGTCATTGTTGGTGAATGTCTACGTGTTCATGTGATGTTCCTGCCTATCACCCGTGTTTCTGGATTAAACCCAGTTTCCCTGTCCGTCTGGCTCCGCTCTGCTTCCTTGCTCGCTCGCCTGCACTCCGAAACGTGACAGCTATCAGCGGCGTCACAGTGAATATGTCCTGTTTGATCCAGCATCCCTGTATTAGGAGACATTTTCGGAAGACTGTTGCCTAGAATTAATCATCGTCCTGTTACTGTAATACATATGAGGTAATTGAAGTATTGATTGATTCTGATCGTGTATGGACTGATCATCCTGAGATTCAAATACGTTGTCCATGATTCACCTATAATATTATTGTATTAAGGTTAGACTGTAAAAGCATGTTTTTTCCCTTTCTGATCACTTATATAACTTGTTTTTCACAAATGACTTGTTTCTTATGAAAGAAGTATTATGGCTCTTACGTGAAAGAATCCTCGTTCTGTGATGCTTACCCTACTCAAGGACGTTTCCTTGGGTTCTGGAGAGGCTTGCTGAAGACAGGGGAAGGTGTTGCTCAATACGTTCTGCACACCATTGGTCAGTGTATGAGACACCTGCCTTATCTTCATGGGAATGGAAAGGCCAGCTCGTCCCCTGCCCACATGTAATATCCAAAATTTAGTATAAAGGAAGGGGGAGATCTCGGTACTGGTTGGAGTTCAGCCGTGGGATAGAGCGCGCATCACCCGGCACTTTCTCGGGACTTACGTGTTGGTCTCCTGCCAGGACTGAAACAGACTCCCCAGTCTAAGAGTGAGGGTAGGTGATGATGGCACGTTCGAGTGTGAATAGCTTTGCAGTGTCAATGTGTTGATTCAATTAATTATCACAATAACTATACTATCCATTTGCACTTTCTATTTTATGCATGTTTCATTGTCACCCTTTTTATATATACCTATAATCTCTTGCTTTTTAAATTTTATTCTTGTTACTGCTATATATATATATATATATATATATATATATATAACCACAATTATTAAATAGCACTTGTGATGCAGGAGTATTTTGCATTGCCTTTGAGCCAATATCTTGGTATTGATTTTAATGCAGTTATTTTGTTTTACTTGTAATAAATAGTTTTGTAATAAATAGTTTTGTTCCTTCAAGAGCCCTATATCCCCCTCACATCATCTTAAAACAATTCCACTGGACACGTCAGGAAGCAGAGCCCCCGAATTCCTCTGAGGTGGGTGTTTATTCCATTAACACATTTTCATTAGTTACAGATTCGTGGGGGCTGAACATTTGAAAAACCCGAGAAGTGGTTTTGACACTAAAGCATAGATTTGTACCTTCTTATTTGGTCCCTTCCCAAGATCCGGAGATGAAGACATTTTTTGCAAAAGTAAAGGCTTTTTCTCCTTGTGTATAAAAAAATCTAGTCATTATACATTTTTACTACTTTATGCTGTTAGGTTTGTGAGTAATGGCTCCGTAGTCTTTTCATTCAGCTTTGCCAGAAAATGCATATAAAGAACAATACCATATATAGTTATTTGTCTGTCCTTTATTGTGCATTTTTCTAATCATCCAGTGCTCGAAATTGTGACAATCAGTACTGACTAATTAATTGATTTATAACTTTGTCTCCCTCTCAATTAAATACATCAACTTCCTTTCCAGCTGTTTTTCATTACTATGAATTTACAACTGAATGCCTGCAGTGGAAAGCTTCATTGAAATGCAGCCGTGGAAAAAATTAAGAGACCGCAGCAATTTTTAGTTTCACTTATTTATCAATTTATGGGTGTGCTTCTGTGTTTTGTAAACTCCAACCTGGTTCTTCCCTGTTTCTCATTGATGAAGGGCTTCTTCCTTGCCTTATGAGACTTCAGTTCTGCTTCCAGGAGCCTGAAATAAACTGTCCTAGAAGTGCACTTCACACCTGCACTTAATGTTTCCCATTCCTTTTGAAGGTCATCCTCCGATTCATGAGACATGTCAGAAAAGTTAATGGTCATCAGTCATTAGAAAGTCGCTGCTGCCCTTTACCTGGCTAGTTTCTGGTCATTCCCAATGTCTCCTGCTTCACCTCATTCTTGTGTACTGCTATCTTAGAAATTTTGAACATGGAAGCAACCTGCTGCTCAGTGTAGCCTTCTGCCACAGAACCATGATTAAACCAGGAATTAAAAATGCAGATTTGTCTAAAAGTTCCAAGGTTGTATGTCTTAACGAATTAAATGTGTATTTTTGCGTTTTGCTGGATAAACTCTGAAATGCAACACATTTTAACTCCCAGGAAAACAGCAGTATCTCCCATAATTACTTCTTAGCATTCCACCTGAGGCCTGAAGAGTGTTCTCAGCGTGCGAGGACCTCTGGCCACTCATTACTGAGCACTGAGCATTTGCTGCCAGCCACTCACATCCATCTGGTAACAGAGATATGGCTACAGAATTTTATTTATCATCTAATGGGTGGCTTAACGCTGTTGGCATTTCATTTTATTAAGCAATTTTAAACTGCCCCATTTTATGTTTTACCTATGTGCACAACGATTGGCATGCATATGTATGGTATTTTGATGTTGAAATCAAGCTACCGAAATTTGCAGGATTTCCATGTTCCTTGTGGTCAACCTTGAAAGCTTCCTTCCTGCCATCAGTGTGACACTTCTCCCTAAATGGCACAGCAGTCATACATGTTGGCACAGTGACATTTGCTTTTGATGCAGAAACAATCGATGCACAGAAGATATGGATCGATCGCAAAGCGGAAAATTAGAAAAAAAAGTAAATCGGGGAAAAAAAGAAGTCAGTCACTGAATGAGTTATTGTATTAATATATATTCCAGGGATTTGCATTAAATGCTGCATAAAGAATAAAAAATGTAATAAAAGCTAATCATTCAGAAAGGGTACTCTGTATATGTTTAATTCACATTTTACATTAACAGCTGTTTTTTTTTTATTTCACAATTAAGTATTTGAACGAAAGACAAAGAGGACAGTTGGAATGGATTCTGGCTGCTGCTTGGTGTAGAACCTGTGCAACTTCTCTCTAATTCCAAGTGAGGTCATCGGGTTTTAAATATTACTGTGATTTGTTTTCCATCTAAAAACACCCATTCATTTAAGTTGCAAGGTGCCTGGAGCCTATTCAAGGAAACATAGGCTACAAGGCAGGGGACACCCTAGACAGGATGTCATTGGAAGTTCATTACACATTTGCATTCACTATAGGCAATTTAAAAATAACCAATTGCCTAACGGCATGTTTTTGGAATGCAGAAGGAGAGTGGAGAACCCCCAGGAAAACTCCAGACACAGTTACATGTCCCTGAGTTTTAATCTAACATCTGCTTTATTTATTATATCAAACTTCATTCAGTTACATTTCTGATAATGAGAATGACACAATTATAAGATGGACATTTTTTAAATTTGATTTCAACCCAGTTTTAAAGAGCATAACAGCATTCCAATTTATTCCAAAACAATTAATGCATGCTTCCTGACCACTGGATAATGAATTAATGAAGTGACTCATTGTTTTAATTAAGCTGAGTGTCATTATTTTGTTTTGGAACACGCTGAACTGAACCAAATTAGACATCTTCTTTTTCATTCACTTCAGCAAACCGGAGAGCTTCATTAAGCGTATGTCTACAGATATCAATAGGCTTTCTAATAAGTATTTTGTTACTCATCGTGAGTAGGGAACAGAGACGATAAATGCCTTCCTTTGTACAATGTGATTATCGGAAAACTCCAATATTTCTTACACGCATTGGATGTTCAGCTTAGCTATACTTACACCTAATCAACCCCTTGACAACCATATGCTTGTATTTTGCAACTTGCCTCACTTGTACATGACTTTGGACACAAAGTCTCCACTAAATAAATGTAAATGTAGAAGCACATGCCCTATGGTGTACTGGCTTCCCGTTCAGGGTGTCCCCTGCTTTGTGCCTGGTGTTGACTGGGATAGGCACCAGGCTTCCCGTGACCCCTAACCGGTTAAGTGGTTATGGATGGATGGAAAGCACATTTTCTGGGGTTTCATTCAAGGACAGCAGAAGTTTAACTGGGATGGTTGTTGTATTCTGATGTCAGGAAAATCCTTTCCATATGCTAATTTGCTTGTAATTGTTGTATAATATATATGTGAACTACAATAAGCACTCATTCATATGTTAAACGTAACATGTGGCGTACAGTATACACAGAAAAAAGCCCTAGTACTTTTGGCATTTGCTTTTTTGTTCTTTGTACAACAGGGTTTTTTTTGGTTCCTTCCTCCATAAAAAGCATGACTAAATCCAAATATTGTATTTTCTAAAATATGTTACATTGCCTCAGAACTCATACATGTCTTGACTAAAGAGGAAAAGGCAAGTAGGAAGAATTTGTTATACAACATTTCCTTAATGCCCTAATTTCATTCCACTGACTGTCAGGTCACGACTGAGAGTGAGTGGACCCGACTGTAATATGAGTTTGTTTTAGAAGGAACTCTTTCAATTACATAACAGTGAAGTTATAATGTTTGGTGTAAGTTCCCAAAAATCCCTATAAGCCAGGAGCAACGATAACAGATAAGGGAAAAGTAAATATACTGAACCCATTATTAGCTCTAAGCCTATCTACTGTACACCATGCTTCTGAAATATCTCATCGGAACTCCCATTTGGACATCCTTATGATTACGTTTGGCAAACCAGCCACTATGTATGACAGACCCATCATTAACTGGCACCAGCAGAGCAGTCTGTCAGCATCACATACATCAGGAGAGGAAAATAAAAAAAAAACAACTCCTCACACAATCCCTGCAGCCATACTTTCAGGGATCAATCAACAATACCAGAGCACTGGTATATTTAGCAGTGGAATAAAACTGTTGTGATAATAAAGCCAGACTTGACTTGTTTGCTGTAACATGCTCGGAGTAGCATGAATGATATTGCACATTAAACTTTGATTTTTCCTTCAGAGTGACTAGATCTGAAGGTACATATCATCATGAAGATATACGTTACATCAGTGGCATGTGCCCTATGGTCTGGCATCAAATTCCACATGACATTGCTGACCACCAAAATGTTAACTTGATTATTATTGACCATACACTCCACATTCAATTTAAACCAGCAATTCTGAACTTAAATATTTTTTCCCATAAGAAACATCTTAATAAGGCTTGATTAGACTGTTGAAAAACACAATTCTAAATGTCACGTCTGATAAAGATTATAAGCTAAAGGTCATTAAACCCTAAAGAATGTGTCCCTTCAAACAAAACTGAAGAAAGTTTGAAAACATAATTTAGAGTTCAAATTACAAAAATAAAATACATTATCACTAATCTAAAAACATTATTTTCAATACCTTGGCTTAAACTAAATATTATTTATGCATGATGATGATAATTGAACATTAAATTCTATTTTTGTGTGCATTCTGTAACTATTATGTTATTTAAAATGACTTATGAGGCCTGACAAAATGAACAGAATATTTTTATCTGAATCTGTAATGGTGCATGTGAGAGGGACTGGTGTGCGAGTATGCCCTGCGATGGGCTGGCCCCCCATCCTGGGTTGTTCTCCGCCTCGTGCCCGTAGCTTCCAGAATATGTTCCAAACCCCAAGCGACCCAGAAGGATAAGCGGTTTGGAAAATGGATGGATGGAGTTCCCTACTTTACCCTTGAGTTACAAAGCGTCATACCTATCGCCTAGCCAGGACACACCTGCTTTATCTCTGCACAATGAATCTTGGGATATGCTGTGCTACAAAGAATCCATTGGGTGGATTCTTTGTGACCACATTTGAAGGAAAATGGGACTGTCTTGTTTCACTACTGTGACACATTCAATCTTTGGATGCAGCTGCTGAATTCTTACGCAGCCTTTTAAAGGCATTGAAATGTATTAATATCTGGCCAGTCATCTTCCACCTACTTATTGTGGTGAGGGTTGTTATTGGAATATATTTCCAGTTTAGTTTTTTCTGTTTTCTTGCGTGAGCTGGATCTCCTCGTAAAAACAGACATAGGAAGCCTTCAAATCTCTTCTAACTACCAAAATAAACAGAAACACTGTTTGAATATTTTCACGTCCTCTTCCAAGCATTATGGTGTTTATCAATGTGCAGGATATTTTCACAATATGCCAAAAATGTCAACTCCAATCTGATTAAGTAAAATTTCATGCTTGATTTGATCAGAAGTCTACAGTTGTCTACTACAATCTATTTCTAGATTTCACAATTTTATGCTGTGCATGGAATTTGAGTACATATGCCTGTTGTACACATCGTTATATAACTCCTTTATCAATCCCAATCCAGTTATTTCATATTCCATGTGATTGCGGCTTCTTGTCCAGTGCAGAGATTCTTCATAGAGTTCAAGATGCTCTGGTACACCCATTTCCCTAAGAACATGCCATAGTTTTACATGATCAAAACAACTGAGGGCTCTAGCAATTAATAACACACATTGACCTCTTTCTGATAGTTCATGTTTTTTTTCAATTATTCATCATCTGTTGTGTCTGACATTTCTCAGCCTTTCTTGAATCCAGCATCTATAGCAGACAATTCTTTTCTTGGTTGGGTTATAATATGTGCTGAATGATCTTTTAATAATCTTGCTGACATGTGATATGAGGGAAACTGAATGATGGTCTTTAAACCAATCACTTTAGTAGGCTACTGAGTCCATTTCCAGATTTGTTGGCATAACTGGGTCAGTGCCTTGATTGATTTTTCAGCTGCTTGTGATATTTCTACAGGGATTCCATCTACCCCATGGCTTTCATTGAGTTCTTGGTGACGAATGTCATGCAGGTCCATCTGAAAACGGTTTTCGATGTTTCCCTTGAAAGCAATGGGTATATTCTCAAGTCATTTCTTGAAAGTTGAACAGCCCTTGTTGTTGCCTTGAGTATTACCTTACATACATATGTAAACTGTCCATTTTGTATGTCCCTATACATAAATGACCGACAAAATAAATTATCTGGTTCATTTGTGATCCTGTTCAAATCAGTAGTTAATTAGCCTCATTGAATGTAATCCAATTCAGCTGAACAATTAAATACAGAGTGTTTTATCCAAAACTAGGACCTAAGGGCTAGTGTAAGTAAAACAAATGGAGCTTTACTAAACAATGCAAAAGTATGGAAAAAAAACAGGACCACGAGGGTCAGAATGGGAAGACTAACACAGGAAGGGCACAGGCAACAGGAGGCCCAATGTTAATGACCAAATTGGAGAAAGAAGGACTGAGAAACACATAAAAATGGGACTAACAAGGGATTGATACGATTCATGTGTTGACGTTTACCACATTAGGATCTGGTATTATGAACAGGACACAACTGGGAAGAAAACAGGAGGGTTCTGGAGGACCAGCAGCGACCCCTGCTAGTCATACTGGGGGGGTGGACCGGATGGGTCATGACATGTAGTGTAGGCACTGTCCAGAAATAATTAAATCATTTATCACATGCAATTACTGTGCAGCCAAGTGTGACTCTGGTTTGTTCCCTACACAACAATTGGATGTAGCATGAACTTGACATGGCTGGCCCCCATCTTGATAAGGAGAAAAATGAGGCCAAGAAGGCCATCTCTCCCTGGGGAGGGAGTGAGGTAGGGCCTGGAGGGAGTGAGGCAGGGATAGGACATCAGGATGGTATGTTTTGTACCTCTATATGATGTTTTGTTATTTTGGACTCATTTTTCTGTCTCATATTTCCTCCCTACTAAAGATCACTTCCATATTACAATTTTATGTAAATAGTATATTATTAAGAGCTAGAAATAAACTTAGTATTAAAAAAATAATAATTATCCTGGGATTGTACACACACCCCTCCAAAAAGTTTGTCCAAATTCAGGGCTTAATCAAGCATAAAAGAACAAGACTCAACATAACAAAAACATTAGTTTTCAATACATCATGTAAAAGATAAGAACAAGTTTTAATGAAAACTGAGTTTGAATCCCAGAGAAGGGTCTAACCTACTTACATTAAAATATAAACATTAAGGCTGCTAAATTTTCCCCCTGGTATCAAAAGAGTTTATCTTACCTTAAATCACTGTTCACTTGAGCAACAACAAAACATATCATACATAACTAAACTGAAAATATTACTTACAGTACAGAAGGATGATACATACTAGGTAAATATTTGCATTTCATTAATTACAATAAAGTATAACTGAGGATATTTAATTAATGGCACAGCTGGAGACCACAGACAAACACAACATGTGCACTTCTGATGTTTGGAATATAGAATAGAATAGAATATATATATATTGTTATTGTAGATACAACGAAATTTGAATGCCAGACTTCCAGTGCAACTGCTGCAAACAATTACAGAAGCAGTTTTATTGTAGTACAGTTTTGTTGCATATAGGCCTGCATATGCATGAAGGAAACAAACTAGATGGCACAAGATTATACTATTTTATATGCCGAATTAATTAGTATAATATAATTTCACGGTTTAATTCAATTCACCTTTCTTATTCAGCATGTTTGCTGAAGAAGCTGGCTAGACCATTGACAGCGTAAACCAATTAACGAGACATGAAATGCGATATAAAAATAGATTATATGGATTAAGCACAATACTGATGTGAATTATACAGTACGCACGCACGCTCGCGCACACACACACATACATTCACAGTTCCTGTTTTCTCCCGCGCTAGGCAGTGACTCATAATATAGGATACACGATATTAGTTTTCTCCCTCGTTGCTTCTACGCTACTTCTTGTTAAACATTCAAAAACCATCATAATTATTAGATAATTTTGCGTGACTTAAACTATTTCGTGGTGTTAAACCGCAAAAAATAAGCATTATTGTGAATCTTGGGTGTATTAAAGTTTACGTTGAAGTTTCAGCAAATTTATGTTCGACAAAAGTTCATAGTATTAGTTTACAGTAGCCTAATAGCAGAGGTGGAGATTTCAGGTCCAGAAAGTACAAATCCAGACCAGGATTTTATTTCAACCAACCAGTTGAGTACGCTGTGACTGTGACTCTTTATGTTCAACTGGTTGGTTGAAACAAAATCATGGTCTGGATATATACTTTCTGGACCTGAAATCTCCACCTCTGCCTAATAGTTCTTCGTACATCTGGTATTCTTTTACGTCAAAAAGAAAATCATACTGAAAATGAAGACGGAGAACTTACCTAACAGCATTTTTAGTTGACAGATCACAGATATTCCCTAAGCGGTGCCATGACCAGCGTCTCGGAGTTGAATTCAAATTGAGTGCTGGAAGATTTTCCCCACGAGTACAAACTCGGGGGACGGTTCCTGAATGAAGACGTGTATCGGTAAAACGTCCGGTGACGATTCTTTAGATACTCCCGGTAGTTCTTAGTGAGCAGAGTATAGAGGAAGGGGTTGATGCAGCTGTTGCTATAAGTAAGACAGGCCACCAAGTAATTAATGCATGTGTGAGTGTGAGAAGCCAGTCTTAGGGGTTTGTGGTATAAAGGTAAAAGCTGCCAGATCCAAAATGGTAAAAAGCATGCCCAGAAGACTAAGACTATTGTAAAGATCATAATAAGAACTTTCTGTTTTGGAGAACGTTTATTCCCCTTACTGACAGAGTTCCTCTGAGACTCTACGTAAGTACGGGCTAATCTGGTGTAAAGGTACCCGATGACTATTCCAGGTGCCATGATACTGGTGCTGAAAAGGATAGTTAGGTAAATCTTGTATGCTTCTGGGCCCCACGTGGGCGCACACATCCGCTTCACTCCACCTGGCGCATGTTTGGTGGTCTGGTTGACCATGATCATCATGGGGAATGTAAGAATTAAAGACAAAATCCACACGCCACTTGCTATAGCTTTCCGGTAGTTCTTGGAGCGCTTAACAGTGTCCAGGGGTTTGGTCACGGCCAGGTAGCGCTCGGTGCACATGACCGTCAGTGTGAAGATGCTCGCATGCATGGTCAGGAGGTCTAGACTCAGCAGAATGCGGCAGCCCACATCTCCGAAGTACCAGTCCTTGAGGAAGTAGGTGCATACCACAAAGGGGATTGTGGAAAGGTAAAGCAGATCTGCCAGTGCAAGGTTAATGATAGAAATGTACATGGGAGTCGCGAAACGGATAGAATGACACATCACCATAAGTGTGTATACGTTTCCCGACACTCCAACAATATACACCAGCGACAGCAAAGTCCCGAAAGTCGAGGTGATGACCAGTTCGTCCATGGAACCGGAGCTGATGTTAGGAGGAGGGCTGATGCTAAAGTTCCCAAACTTGCTGTAATTCATTGTTCTGTTGTATTTATTTAGCACCGCTGTATTTACACGGACACGACGTGCTGGACGCGCAACAGCAAGCTGCGTTAAAGCCGGATACAACTGATAGCACCGTGAGTTCCGCAGCACATGACGTCACCCACAGAACTCTTCATCACTTGCTTCACGTACGAAAATATCACTGTTTAAATATTTGCACGTTATTTTTTTCCCCAGAAAGTACTTACTCAATCTTGGTGACGCTTCTGCTCCTTATGCCGTCACGTGTACAAGCAAACAAAAAATTATAGCTGTCAAACGAAGTGATCGGTGTGCGAGTGTGTTGATATATGACTGCATCGGGGAGAGAAGACACAGCGGAACAAAAGAGAGAGAGAGAAAATTTTAAGGGAGACGACTGGGAAAATGTGTGCGTTTTCTTTGAAATTCGTCGAAAGATAAATTCGTTCGCATCCATTATAACTATATAGCCTTCAAAATACATGCATTTTAACGGACTTACTGAGTAGCATGCTCTGTATCTCTACTTCGAAGACTGCAGCACAACTTAACTTTCAATGTAATTTACTGATAATGTCTATTTCACAGCGAACTGTGGATTTCTCCTTGTGTGGAGCGATGTATTCCCCAGCGAGATTGATAGTCACTGAGAACGTCAGTTTTGCCTGAAATCATACAGCATAAAGGTAAATGCATCTTTCATTATTAAAGAAAAATGACAGCCTTGTCTGTAATAGTACATATATAGGTTTCATAAACAAACGTCACAGCTCTTCGCAATCTTTTGCGCTCAAGTTTACCTCGGCGTGGGATTTACACATTATTCACATAGGCTACAGTGAATCTTTTTTAAAAACGAATAACAGCCGAACGTCTGCTAAAATGTCATAATTTTTATAAAAATAAATTAACCAGTTTTCACATCTATTTGTATTTGCCTGCGTCAATAGTAGTAATTAACATTAGCACTGTAAGAAATAGCGCTTAACGGCGAACTGATCGCTCTCTGAACGTCATTGTCAATACACCAGTTAATATAGAATATTTATTTCATTATATATATATTTTAATGTTAGTTAGATGTTAGGTAGTGTTTTGGGTTTGCAAGAGCAATATATGAGGTAATTTAACAAATCTTGGAGCTCAGACAATATTTCAATAAAAGACCTACACAGCGATAAACTATTTGATTTTATTAAAGAACCCTTATATAAATCGGTCAGCGTAAACGAGTGCCCATTGACTGACGTCATACACACCCCATGTAATTCCTGTATGACAAAGGTACAATATAGCAAGTCCACTTTGCTCTGCTCAGACGTTGAGAATCAAGAGTATAGCTGAAATTCTGCATTCCCTGATAAAATGTCACCTTGCCCCCCCCCCCCGCCAAAATGAGTTTCCGTATTCAAGGGCCCCTGTCAAATGCTGGGCCCCCTGAATCTGTCAGGGTATTCATGCCCCTCCGACATTCCTGTTAAGAATAGTTTACATGTGCCATTAATATGGAGCGTCCTGCATGCTTCATAGCTTTTCACTTTAATTACTCCAGTAATGTGATAGGCTTTCCTAAAGTTATTTAATTTACAATTAACACCAGGTCACCCCAGGTCTCGCAAATATGTGCGGGAATGCAGGATTACCCCAAGGCTTCATCCAAATTAGTTGTGATATATTTGGTGCATTACTAATGTTGTGTAGCAAAAAAAAAAAAATCATATTCACTAGGACAATTTGAACTGCTTTCTCTGATTGTCAGTGTTTTTCTACAGTCTTACCTGATCAGTCCAAGCTCATCAGTATAGGTTTTGCACATTTATGTAATTGTATCCTGTTTAAGAAGGCGAGACCAAAACACATCTGACAGTGTCCTTTATGTTCTTTCTGTTACTAACAAAGGCCAAGAGACCAGTCTCCACTATCTAGTATATGGAAACCTATGTTATGTTTTTAGTTATTGTGAGTTTGGAATTGATGAAATTAATATGAAACCAGATACTAAAATATGTGAATGTATAATTATAGGCTTTGTCCCCCCCCCTAATTATTCAGTTTTGGATTGTCCCTCTCCTGTTGTTTCAAGTCACTATAATTTGTATAATGGCAAGGGCAACTATTACAGGTCTCAACAAATTTATGATTATCTCCGTGGGATAGTAAAATGATCCTTTAATTAAATTATGTCGATGCTATTATGCTTAACCAGCTTTTTAGTTTTTTCCCTGAGCAATAATATATTTGCAGACTAGAAAATCCACGCTTGACATGCTTATCCCCAGGTGAAAACGATGCCTTCCTTATTATGAATGTATCTGTGTACATTGAAAATTTATAGTTCAAAGGAATGAATCATAAAATGAACTGCACTTGAAAAGGTTGTACAAAATGCATGGGTGATCTGAGAGTGCAACTTGCCTGGTGTAGAATTAATGGACTCATGTGAGGTCATATCCTGTGATATCTGATGCTTTGGATAGAATACTCTCCAGCTTCCTCTTCATTTGTGTATTTGTCTTTCAGTTTAAGTACTTTGGAGATTCTGTTTAATTTTGTACTTCTTCATCTATCTGAGGAAGTACAGTCTGTACTGAGCTACATGTTCAACAATGAATTAGAGTCTGCTGTTCAGAGAAGTGTTCATGAACCTTTTTACAAGTAACTTTTAAAAATATATAAATATTTGTTTAAAATTTTAACTGGATATTATAAAGTCATTGATCCACAGGAAAACAATGGAAAATTAATTTGCTCTGCCCATTACAATAAGTAAAAACCTATTAAAACAACCAGTTAATGCAATTTAGTAAAACAATTGCTAGTGATGGACAAACACATTCTACTTAAGTGATATACAAAGTATTGATGCAGAAAGGTCATTAACGCATGCTATTTGAAATACATGACTCAATTAAATAAAGTCTGATTGCCTTGCATTTCAGTGACTCTTATCATTAGGGAATTTTGCTTTAATGTCTTGAATGTGATTCCATTTTAAGGCACTGTACCAGCAGATGTCACTGTACAGTGATGGAAGAAGTGAGTAGAGCAGAGGCAGAATCCACAGTACCAGTTCCTTGGACAGCTCCTACATTTTAAACAGTATAGATCGGTGTTTCCCAAAAGCGTCATAATGCAGTTAGGAAGTGCTTCCTTTATTAATATTAATTAGCCTTCCCTGCCATCCTACATTTGGGAAATTCCCAAACTAGCGCATCCACTTTTACCTGCAGCACGAGAGCGCGAAACCCAGAAATCAATTATATAAGCTGATCCTAACATATTGAATTGCCACCTTAATAACTAATTCATCATAATGCTTCCTTACACCCTTAATGGTTATAGAGTTCCGCTAACGATTTGAGTGGTTTCATTTGTTTCATTGATAGTTTTTAACAAAAAAGGATACTTATGCAAAATGAGTATATGCCAGATTTTATTTGGATTGAACAGATCCTGAAAAATGTGCTACAGAATGTTATGTTTTGTTTGTTTTAAAATGGTGTTTCTCAAACCCGTCGTTGAGGACCCCATAGATGGTCCACATTTTTGCTCTGTCTAATTCCCTGGGAGTTGGGAGAGAGTGAAAATGTGGACCGTTTTGGGGTCTCTGAGACCTCATTTAAGAAACACTGCTTCAGAGTGGTAATGGCAGCAGCCTAGACTTGTCTGGGGTTGCATTGTCTTATTTCCATATCTTATAAACACCACAGTAAAATATGAATATTACAGATACTACAAGCCACAACAGTGTAATTCCCAGCAGATGTTCATTATAGGAAAACTTTATGGAAACCACCAATGTGTAACAGAAATTCCACATTATCAAGAATTGCTGCCGGCGTTGATGACGCTAGAAGTCGGTTATAATAGCCAGGTTACAGTCAGCCTCCAGTTTTGCTCATCTCTGCTTCACTCCTTCTCCCATCCAGGCAGATTTTTCTAGTGGTTGTCAATAAGATGTGTTTAAGTATACAGCTATATTCTGATCTCCTATTTTGCAGCACTCTGGCAGAGAGTAAGACAAACACATGCAAAAAAAAATATTTCTACTGCAGTGTCACCACATGACCACAGAGGGGGCCAGTGGAACAATCTTGCTCATTATGCCCTTTTTGCACCCCCCAGATTATTTGAAGATTATATAGCTGAATTCTTAATTTATAGGGAATGAGACTGACTTTATGTCCTTTCACTAGACATATTTTTTCTGAGCTATTGGTTATATTTGATAAGGAGTGAGAATGAGTTTGAGGAATTCCTACTTGTATCCCATTAAATCCAAAAATGTCAAACAGTCGCACTCATCATCATCATTATCACCATCATCACACAATCTCTCTTTCTAACCACTTTGATGGTGTCTCCGGAATGAAGTCCCACTTCTATAAACAGAGTAGGCCTAAGGCACATGTTCTTGCTTGTTGCAGCCACAGAAAGCTTGATGTTCTGCTGTTAGGGTAGGAGTGTGTATAGATTAAGCATATGTTTTCTAATGTACTGTTCCCTTTCGTCATTGAAGCAGTGGAAACTGCCACTGTCACCAGAGTCCAAGGGAACCGCAGTGTTTTGTTATCCCACTGAGTGAACACTGCTGGTCCTGGCATGGCGCACAGTGTGGCTCAGTAATATCTGACATGATGTACCAGAGTCAGTCTACTGTAATTTGCCTGGCAACCCACAGCAGCCCGGCAGCTGAGTTGGAGCCAGAGTTCCTGATGTTTGGCAGCCATGCAGATAGCCAGAAACTGAGACCACTTCAAAGGTAAATTGCTTATTTATGGTTGGAAGCAACTAGATAGAGGCTGGTTTATGTAACTCATGACCCATGGCTGAGCTAAAGGAGTCATAATTAAGAAACAGCTTTATTTATTAAATTAATTTAAGCCTTTTAAAATTTCATTTTAATAACAATAATATTTCATGTAAAGTCCAGTAGCTTTTAAACTGCCTTCCAATCTCTTTGTTGTATCACAGCACTGGTGTAGATACTGAGTGATCCATAGATGATTTGTGTCATGCTCCGCGAGCGGTGAGTAGGCAAGGGAGGAGAGAGCAGCCAGGTTGACGATGGAACAGGGGTTTATTAGACGGACAGGTAATTAGCGGGGTAAAATGACAATACAATGACGGATCTAACTGGTCTGAACTCAGACAAGGACTAAATACACAAGACAAGCTGGCAGTAACAAGAAACGGGTGAGAATAATCAGGTAGGAACACGAGGTGTATGTGGCACACACGAGGATCGGATGGGGCTGGGCGCGACATAACCCCCCCCCCAAAGACGCGCATACTGGGCGCGCCCAAGGGGAGGCAACGGACGAGATGAGGGGCAGGAGCTGAAAAACAAAATCAAAACATCAACGAGGCACAGGGTACAGGACAGAGACACAGAACAGGGACAAGGGCTAAAGCCAGGACAGGAACCGACACAGAACAGGGAATGCGGACAGAAAGATAAGGAAGGGAGACAGAAGGGGAACAGAGGCAGGCGAAACAAAAGGGGACCCACAGGGGGAGGAACAGAGGGACGAGGAGCAGACACAGGAGGGACGAAGAGAAGAGGTGGAACAAAGGCGGGAGGACTGGCACCGAGGACCCGGAGGTGACTGCCGACCCTGAGCCGGAGGACCTGCAGGCGGCCCCGGTGCCCCAGCCAAGGCGCACAAGGGCGAGCCAGAGGGCAGGGTGGGCGGGATCCGGGCCCGACACCTATGTCCCCTCCCCCTCTTGGACACCAACAGGCGGGGTTTCGGCCGAAGGTGACCATGCCGGGGCGAGGGATCAGGAGTCATGAAGGAGGTCCCTGAGGGGTCCCACTCGAGCTCCTCCTCCTCTCCGGAGGAAGGAGCTGTAGTCCCATGGTCCGGGACCTCCTCGGGAACTATAGTCAGAGCAGCGGACGTGGCCGCAGGAGCAGGCGGCGTCGCGGGCGTGGCCACCAACGTGCAGGGCTGGACGTACGAGCAGGGCAGGAGGGACGAGCGGGGCAGGACGGGCAGGACAGGAGAGCCGGGCAGGACGGGAGAACCGGGCCAGCAGGAGGCGCCTCGGGCTCGGGCCTGCGGCCAGCGAGGGGCGCCTCGGGCGTGCGGCCAGCAAGGGGCGCCTCGGCCACGGGCGTGGCGACGTCAGCGGCAGCAGGAGGGGCAGCCACTAGGACCGGCACCTGAAGGTCCGGCACCTCGGGCAGGTCCGGGACCTTGGGGCAGATTGCCCGAGCGGGTGTCCTTACTGAGGCCGGTGCCCCTTTAAGAGCCCGGGGAACACGGGGAATGGCGTCCCTCACTGCGCGCATCCCCTCTTGTCCCAGGCACACATGCCGGTACTGGTACGCCTCCATTGGAGGCGGCAGCTCATCGGCGAGGCTGACCGGGCAGGCGGCAGCAGTGTCCTCCCAGGCAGGGAGCAGGCTCCCAAGAAGAGGGTCGGGGCATCTTCTTGCTTCCCTCGGTGCCGCTTTTTCTTCCGCCAGCTAGAACCTGCAGTAGGTGGTGGGGTTGCCTCCGGGCAGGCGAGGGGCTGTAGCCGCTTCTCTTTTAGCCGGTGGACCAGTTGCTAAATCAGGGAGCGCACCTCTGACATGTTGCGCTCCTCGGTTTCCGGGGTAATCCCCTGGAGGAGATCCCAGCTCCTCTCCACCATGTCTAGGAGATTGGGGTCCTCCTGTATCTCCGGCTGCTCTCTCCAATACGCGACCTTGTGCAGCAAAGATCCTCGTCCTGCTGTGGTGCGTCTTTCATGAGATCTGTCAATCAGTCAAAATCCGCGAGCGGTGAGCAGGCAAGGGAAGAGAGAGCAGCCAGGTTGACGATGGAACAGGGGTTTATTAGACGGACAGGTACTCAAAACAGGCATTGGCGGGGTAAGACGACAATACAATGATGGATCTAACGGGACTGAACTCAGACACGGACTAAATACACGAAACAAGCTGGCAGTAACAAGAAACGGGTGAGAACAATCAGGTACTGTAGGAACACGAGGTAACGAGGTGGGCGTGGCACACACGAGGATCGTACGGAGCTGGGTATGACAATTCGATTGTGATGATTTTTTTTTTTCTGCTGTGATGTAAATATATTATTAAATGTATATACAAATATCAGAACAGGAATGATTCTTGATATATATATATTCTATGTATATATATATGTGGTAATATTAATTAATTAATTAAATAAAATGTCAGTGCCAGATAATCATACCAAAAAAGAAGTTTGTACATTTTCTATCTTAAAGAGGCAAAAACATTTTAAATATCTTATTATGGTAATGTCTTTGTTACCATAGCCCATGTTCCTTAATCAGTCACATAGATATCGAGTTACACAATTCCACCTTTGTTCAAAAGTGTCCATTTTCAGTTGTAGACTTGCAGTATACAGTATACATTTTTCAGTCTCTGTACCCACTGAGTTATGGATGGTGATTTTGTTTCCTTCCAGTTTACAGTTATCATTTGCTTGGCAATCAGTAAAAGTATCCTTAAGATATATATTTGGTCTATATTATATGCCTATCTAGGTATTGCATCCAGGATGAGTATCAGTGGATCTAAAGGGATATTCATTTTTAGAATGTTTTAAATTTTGTTTTTAATTCTCATCCAAAATCCTTGGATTAATGGGCAGTCCCAAAAGATGTGTGTGTGATCTCCTATTTTCCCATATTTTTTCCAGCATAGTTCCACATGTGGTTCTTCAACATAAGAAGAAATTATAAGAGGAGTTTTAAAATAACTGACAAGTCATCTGTAATTACAACATTTAATTTAAGTTCCAATTTTTCTTTAATATTTCCGGTATTTTCTATGGTTTCATTTATAAGTCTTTTGTAATTGAATTTTAAATTTTATTATATATGTTACACCAGTGGTTCTCAACCTTTTTTTGCAGTGGGCCGCACTATGTCCAAGTTCAAGTCTCACGGGCCGCATATTATTTA
>JAABNX020000106.1:12633890-12649676 GCA_015163995.2 Mormyrus lacerda | reverse complement strand
CACACACACACACACACACACACACAGAGCAGGGGTGGGATTTGAACCCCTACCACTGAGTAGTGTAGCATCAATACTCCCCACCTTCTCCTTCAGCATTAGTAACAAGTATATCTGTAAACAATGCAAGGTGCATTGTAGAAATGTGCCTGTGAACCCAGTGTACTTTCCCTTCTTTGAAGTAGCTTGACAGCTTTTCAGACCTGTTAGGCTGCCCTTTTTGATGAAAAAGAATCTTTGAGTGCTTTACCTTTACAATGTACAGCAGGAGTTTGCTTGTGTTTTTCAGCATTAGTAGTATCTATGGGAAGCGACTGTTGAAAAATTGAGATTGTCTCCTGTAGCACCATGATTGCATTTGGCTCCTGTGGAGATCAGGTGCCTCCAGAGGATCCAAATCAAGGCTGGAAAAAACATCCTATTCATTATCACAAAGCACCACAAAATAACACCCAGAGACATAAATACGCAAAGTCAGCTGCCGTATCACAATGCTGTGTTTCATGTAAATCCTCAAGTCTTACTGGACTAAATTCAAATATACAACCATAAATAAAAAAAACAACAGAAATCCCTTTAGTATGTACATCTAGCTGACAGCTACATACAGTATATGTCATGGCATGATATGTCCATACATCTGCATTACAAATTTAAATTTACAAATTTATTATTAAAGGGGTACATTTTAGGGGTGCAGTTTTAAAATGTTTGACCACGAAGGTTTATACTGACTGACCACAAAAACATACAGTAACTAGGCCAAAACCATTTAGTGACATGATTGTTAAGGTGTGATTATAATGTTTTGCTGGCAATACATTTCCTTTTAGACTTTATATAGCTAGATATTCCATCCATCTTCCAACCTCTTATACTGGTTGGAGATGTAAGGAAACAGGGCTACCCATTGAGTCAGCATGCTGCTCATTAGCTGACATTTCATTAAGACATTTCATCTGTCAGTCTTAATATTATACAGTGTGCAGTCTTAACTGCAACATTACCTTTCAATCTGTTTAACACTTACCTGTTTTTTTCCTTAAAATGCCTGGGCCAAAAGTACAAGTTAATTGTATTTTTTCCGTATTTCTGGTATTTTTTCCTTCATTTTTTTTTTATTAATAACTATGTTTAAATTCCATTAATGCAGCAAATCAAATCTAATTTAAATCTCTCATTCTCTTAAAAACTGCCTTATTGGGTTGAACTCAATTTTTTTAAGGTGCAGAGATTTGCATTCCAATGACCACTGAATATTTCAAATTGAATTCACCATATGCACATGGCTCACCCTACACTAGGATTGAGGCTCCTTCACTTGATCCACAATGTCCAGCACTGAACATAAATAATCAAGTGCTTCTTCATGACACTACAAAGGCAGTCTGGAATAACAATGTGGGGATGCCAGCACAAGTCATCTATGGAATGGCCTGCAGGTCATCTCCAACTACAAAAGACAGAAGTGTCAGATTATAAATTCTCATGTCACACCACCTGATGGGCAGAATAAGTTTTTTGCATGGTTTTAGGCTGGAAAAAATATTGTCCAGAAATACAAAGCTCTCCAGACTCTCTGAACAGGATGTAAAGAGGTCTTTCATCAAGATACAAACAGCAATTCATGTGGTGCTAATGACATTGATTCTTTTGTTCTAAAGTCTGTTCCTGGTGTCCAACATTGCTTTGACCCTGTCCATTGTCTACCTATGCTTCCAGAGGACCATAATTTTGCCACTGCTAAAAACCTGTGTTTTTGACAGGTCCTTGAAGAGCCCCAGACAGTCTACTTATTTGCTCCCTCCCAGCTAAATGTGGACTGTCTGGCAGGGAGCTTGGAGGGAGCAAAAACATAAACCATCTGGGGATCCCTGAGAAACAGTAGCCTATGGCATTAACCTCACTGGTCATTAAGTGGAAAATGGAAGATGGTAATATAGCATATCAAGATCATTGTTCTGGACTCTCTGGACCCCATACGGTTTGCATGCCGGAGGGCTAGGTCAGTGAATGATCCTGTATCTCTGGCTCTTAACACCACCTGTAAACATCTTGTAAAGTTTGGGAATAAAACCTCATTCAGTCTGATTTTCAACAAGTGTAATACACCCTCTTCACTCATGACTGGGTTGCCAAGTTCACAAATTACAGCATGATCAAATTTGCTGCTGATTCCCCATCACCAATATTTAGGGAGGGTGCATGCATCAGCAGGCTAGTGTCTATGATCAGAAGGTTGCCTGTTCAAATCACATGGCCGGCAGAGTGATAACTTGTTTCTGTTGGGCTCTTGAGGAAGGCCTTTATCCCACAATATTGCTTCAGGGGCATCAAATAAATATCTGATAAATGCTTTGCTTTCATCTATGTTTATGTGTCTTATAGGAAAGTAAGATGCGATATATGAAAACTGTGAAATTTGTAAGTGTGTAAACTTGTATAATGGCTAGTCATTATCATCACCGTAATGATTCCTTATTTAGGAAGTGAAGTGGTGCCATAAAAATGACCTTGAACATAAACAAAAAGGAGATTGTTGTGAATTTCAGGAAGCACAGCATTTATACTAGGGTGACCGTGTTTTGCTCCCACAGCACAGTATGCCAGAAAAGACCACACCACTACTATATTTCATACAGCAAATCAAGGGGCCAGGCAGATTAAAAGAACGGAAAGAGAGCAAAATGAAAAGATGCTGGTGAACTTGCACAACATTAACTGAAGATCTGTATCTGGACCTGTAGCTGCATGATTTTATATGCTGGCATTTGATTGGCTTATTAGATATTTGCTTCAACAAGCAGTTGAACAGGTGTGCCTAATAAAGTGGCCCGTGACTGTATAATCAAAAAAGGAAAATACTAAATACAATTGGCCCTTCCATTTTGCGGGGGTTAGGGACAAAGGCCCCCTTACAAACAGGAAAAACTGTTTACAAATATATGCACAAGTACAAGTAGATTTACAATTTATTGCCCCGCTTGGCAAGCAGTGCTGAAAGAAGTGAAAAGATATGAGAAACGCAAGCTAGAAAGAGCACATGAGAGGCTACCATAAACACACTTGGTGTCTTCCAAACCAGTAACATATATGTTATGCATTAATGAGTTAATGAACTTTTTTTGTGTTGTCTGCTGGCTTTTGTGCATCGTCTGTGGCTTATGCAAGAACTCAAAAAAAATCCCATTTAACTTCTTGTGCTGAGCCCACAATATATATCAAAACCACGATGGTGACAGTTGTGAAGTAGAAGCGTCGACTATTGATTTTAGATAGACAGCTTGAATTTATACCAGGAGTAACAAGAAAGTGGGATCCCACTGCATTTAGTCATACTAGGAATACATAAATATGGTACGCTTACATAAGATTAAGAATTTGACCTTTAAAAAATGATACGCCACTGTTTATTTGATTGCCACTGCATTACTTTTCTTATGAATGGTATTACTGAGTATTTTGGTGGTGTTTTTTAATCTTTCAGCATGACAATATTTTTTGTTTGTGAAGGACAATATTTTGTCCCACAGAGCCTGATGAGATGTTTTGGTAGCTTTTCACCATGGCAGATGGTTTCAGTTGAACTCGTATCCGTCAGCAATCTAGAATTTAGGCAGCAGTCCAATAATGTTTTAATTATTATTGAAGCTACTTACATAGGAATTAGTGTTACTATAATGACTTGCATAATAGGACCACATGTTCTATCCCTGGACTGTGGCTACACTAATTTGGGCCTCAGACATATAATTAATTGTAGATGTAATCATTTTGAATGAGTGCCTTACATTATGATTACACTCTTAAGGCAAATTGATTTGTTTTACTACTGTAGCATCAGAACTGCTTTCCTGGCACAGTAGTGCTACCATCTTCTCACCAGGCAAGCTAAATAGCAATAAGTGTGCAATAAATAGCAAAATACACTGTTCAACTATAACATTAAAACCAGTGACAGGTGATGTCAATAATGTTGTTTATCTCATTACAATGGCATCTATCAAGGGTGTCATTTATATATTAGGCAAGTTAACAGTCAGTTCTTGAAGTTGATGTGTTGGAAGCAGGAAAAATGGGTCACTGTAAAGATCTGAGCAACTCTGACAAGGGGCAAATTGTGATGGCTAGACGACTGGATCACAGCATCCAAAAAAGGTAAGGTCTGGGGCTGTTCCTGGAATGCAGTGCTTAATACCTACCAAAAGTGGCCCAGGGAAGACCAACCAGAAAACCATGGGTGCTTATTAAAGTGCTTGGTGAGTGAAGGCTAGCCCATCTGGTTTGATCCTGCAGGAAAGCTACTGTAGAATAAATTGCTGAAAACGTTAATGCTGGCTATGATAGAAAGGTGTCAGAACACACATTGTACAGTACCACAGCTTGCTGCGTATGGGGATGTGTCGCGTCAGAGTGCCCATGCTGACCCCTGTCCACTGTGAAAAGCGCCTACAATGGGCATGTGGGCATTAGAACTGGACCATGGAGCAATGGAAGAAGGTCGCCAGGTTTGATGAGTCATGTTTTCTGCTACATTATGTGCATGGCCAGGGGCATGTGTGTTGTTTACCTGAAGAAAACATGGCACCAAGATGCACTATGGATAAATGACAATCCAGTGGAGGCAGTATGATGTTCTGGGCAATGTCCTACTGGGAAACCTTGGGTCCTGGCATTCATGTGGATGTTACTTTGATGTGTACCACTTAGCTAAATGCTGTTCCAGACCAAGTACATCCCTTCATTGCAACTGTAATACCCAATGACAGTGACATCTTTCAGCAGGATAATGAACCCTGCCACACCACAAAAATTGCTCTGGAATGGTTTGAGGTACTGAACAGTGTCACATTACTGCCAATGACCTGATTCTGGAGGATTTATTTTGCAACAGGGATGCAGACTGATACACAAGGGGTAATGACAGACATCTTCAATGAGAAGGAGGTCCATGCTCTAATTTATGCAATGGAACAAGCTGTTTCTAGAATGGGTGTGGTAGAGGTGCAGATCATGGATCAGAACTTAACCTTTCACATGCCACTCTAAATAGAAAAACACATCTTAGACATTTTACAAGCTAAATTTTAGCCTAGATGCAAGACTAGACAAACAAATGGAACAAAAGAGAGATGGCATTAAATAACCAAAAATGAAGCAGCAGTTCTTATTGCATCTGATTTTTCTGCTCAAACTTTTTAGAAGTGGATGTGACTGTGACAGGGGTGGGTGCTGTTTTACTGCAGCGATGGCCTGCTCCACTTTGCTCACAAAAGCTTTTTGTTTTTTGTTCTTCCCAAGAAACAGTATGCTGATTCTCAGAAGTTTCTGTGTTAGACTATTTCAATATTTGACAAGATTCAGTTTTTTTCTTCATCATCTGCATCCTGTCCTCAGATGGCATCAGCATCTTGTGAATGTACTGCATCACTAGAGTAACAGAAAAAATAGTGACAAAAGATTCTGCTGACTGAATGTCTGTAAAATTGGTCACATTGGTGTTAGCAAAAAAGCACTGATACGGTCAACTCCAATAATATTAGCACCCCTCATGAAAGTGAGCAAAAACATTAATGTAATATAGATCCTACATACAATGATTAAATTAATAATAAGTGTTATATTTGGAACAGTTTATTATGTCAGAAACATATTGGCACCCTTGAAGAATAATAAATAAATAAAACCAAAAGAATTTGTGTTTTTATAGAAAAAAAAATGTTTCTTGGTATTACTTTTAGTGTCTAGTAACTATTGTTGTCTATGACCATTTTTTCTTTATATAAATATGAGGCAACACAGATAAAATGCTTTTGCAGTCCATTGACATGGGTAAAGTCAAAGAGCACTCAAATCAAATGGACAACAAAAACTGGTGAACTGTATAAATTGGGGATTGGCTGCAGAAAATTGTAATCAGTTAAAATGACCAATAAGCACAATCAGAGCCATAGTAAAGAAAAAAGCATGGAACTGTTGAAGATTTTTCAGGTTTAATTCAATCTTGGGGTTTCACAGTTTAAAAATCAATAGTGATACACCACCTTCATGACCAGCTTTTTGGATGAATTCCATGAAAGAAGCCCTTCCTGAGACCAAGATACAAATCCCAGTATCTGAACTTTGCTTAAAACATTAGTGTTACACCTGGAACTGTACATTAGATCAGATGAGACCAAAATTCAGCTTTTTGGCCATGCACATCTTCTTCACATTTGGCGAACAAACAGAATTCCATTCAAAGAAAAGCACCTCATACCCACAGTAAATTATGGTTGCGACTCTTTGATGGGGCTGTTTTGCTTCAAGTGGTCCAGGGCCTCTTGTTAAGATCACTGGCGTAATGGATTTTATTTAATAGCAGATTGTTTTAGGCCTAAATCTGTTTGCCTCTACCATAAGGCTGAAACTGGGCCGTGGCTAGACAACAACGCAAAGTGCACATCAAAATTGAAAAGAAAAGGTTACAGAATCAAGATTTTGTAATGGCCCTCTCAGTCCCTGAACCCTCAGACCCTGAATCCAATTGTAAATCTGTGGTCACAATTTTTGAGGACAATTTACTAGAGAAAACGCAAGAATGTCAATGAGTTGAAAATGTTCTGCATGGAAGAGTCGTCCAAGATCCTTCCACATGTGTTCTCTAACCTTGTTAAACACTGGAGAAAGAAGCAGAGTGCTGTCATTCTCACTAGGAAAGATGAGGTGCCAATGAAATTTGAGATGCCAATGTTTTTAGAATCTGCATTTTTAATAGACATATGTGTTACTAAGGGAAAACTTTATTTTGTTCTAAAAATCTGTTTGAAAATGAAAGCATGAGGCTTGCCCATTTGTTTAACCCAAACAAATCACCGATTGCATGTGTAGTTCTTTTTAATCTATTAATTTTCATTTTCATGAAGGCTGCTAATAATTCTGGAGTTGACTGTATATGCTGCCATGTAAACTGTGGATATGAATGCTGGCTTTTTTCATCTATAAACAATTTATCGCTAGAGTCTGCAAAAGTGTCCATCCTAGAACTAAGTAATAAACACTGAGGGTTAAATGACTGAAATAATAGAATTTTCTTCTCATCAATTTTCCATTCCTTTACAACCCCACTGAAAATCTTGACAAAAAAATCCACTGTGTGATGTTCTGTTATTAACAATGTTGACAGACGTTTGAACTGATGGTCCAGTCCTTATCAATGTAGCGCACAATAATATACATATAATGTGTGTCATGCCCAGTGAGCACATGCCGGAGGTAAGTGCGACAGTTTGTGCTCCTGATGTCTCATCACTTTGCCTTTGATCTTGCTGTGGGATCAACATTTGGGGAAAGTATTTCTGACTTGGTTGGTCATACTGGTGGTCAAATACTAGTAGCATGACACAAAAATCTTGTCCACAAGGTCGAGTGGTAGCATTTCTCTGACCAAGAATTGAGTAAGTGAGTGTGTGCATTTAGGATGTACTCTCAATAGCTGGTCCAAACTGTGTCCGAGCATGTTTGACCCTCAAAGTCCAGTTAGTTTGACTAATGTAATCACTCCATACCATGCCCAGGCATGGTATGCTTAATCATGCCCAGGTCCACCTGGAGAGGTAAACCAGAACATGATTAGTTGGACTTGGGCACGGTACAGATGTAGTGTGATTGCGAACTATGCCAGGGTACAGAACACAGACATGACTTCAGTGATGCGAGTGACACACGCATCTGCATATGTACACTTTATATGAACTAAACCTAGAAAGAATACATGTTATTCGTATCTGTGTGCTCGCTTGTCAGTTAGAACTGAGTGAGCGCAGTGTGTGGTCCTGGAGGTGCTGTGATTATTCACTTGTTATTGATAATTAAGTTTTCAAACAATGGATGCTAGAAAGAGATCAGGTGGGGCTGAGAAAGTCAAATTGCTTTAGCAGGTCAATATGCTATTTATTATTTATTTTCTTCTTGAAATGTCAGTAATAAATTTATCAGGGTAATAACACTTGCACCGTGACATCATTTATCAAAGATCCCCGACAGCGAAGACAAAATCATTTGGTTTTGGGCATAAAACTCCTAGGATGTAAATTAGTCCCACTCTGTACCTGGTGTTCAATAAAGCAGAACGATGCCGTCGCATAACCTGGCAGGAGCCAGTGGCTCTGATGTGTGCTGCACAGCGCTTTAAGTATTACCTCTGTGGTCTGCCCTTCACTATCTGAACTGCCTATTCAACCTGTCAGTGGCTAATGTCGTTTAAAGAGCCCGAGGGTCAAGTTGCATGCTGGATGGAAGAACTGCAATCCTATAGCTTCAGAGATATGCGTACGGCTAGGCTACAATGCGCAGGCGCAAATGTTCTCTTGAGGTGGCTATGTCTGGTTGATGGGTGCAATTACAATTACAATTTACAATTTAGTTCATTGTTTGTCTATTGTTTGTCATTTGTTGTGTCTAATGCTCCAGTGGGTCCAAGACCAGCAGCAGCCACCCCAGGAGGATCTTTCGCCCGCTACAAAAAGCTTATGGGCTAAGCTTGGGGCTTTGCATCTGCAGAATGGGGTGCAGCTTGCCTGGAAAGAGCTTGCCAAAGGTGAAGATAGATAAACGTGTGGGGGGACCCCCTGGGCTGCTCGCAACTAAGGCCACTTTTGCATTAGGATAAGATTATGGATATGAAAGACTGACAACTGGCATACATGGCCATCATGTTTGCATCAATGAAGACGCATTAAAGTTAATTTTTGGAGGAAGAATGTGTGCTTCAATGGTAGGCATTAAAGCAATTCCAGAAACTGTACGGAGATGCCAGAGAAGCAAATTGCATTCCCATGGTGACCAACAGAAGACCGCGCTGCCTGGAATAAATCCACTGGATAGGTACAGTCACAGACAGATCAAAATGTGATGTGTGTAAGAGCACTTTGCATTGGGCTACAGACTGTCCAGACAAAAGGTTGCAAATGAAAATAGCAGATGAAAAGTAAGAGTGCAATATTACTCTGTACGCTAACAAATTTATGATTGAAATAGACATGACTGAATGTTTTGGATCTGTAACTAAAAACTCAGCATGCACACGAACAGGAAAATCTAAAATACGTCTTTAAAATGAATGAAAAATGAAGCATTTTAAAAATATTATCAGTAATATAATTAGTCGTGACTTATTTATTCTCAAATTTATTTGCTCAGGAGCTTCAAGTATGTGGACCCAGTACACCAGGGGGCAGTGTAGGCTATGTATAGGACTATAGGCTATCTTCAGGATTTACAGGTTCAGTCCAAAAATGAAACTATAACTATATAACTATACTATAGCATTCCTATAACTTCTATCCCATCAGAAAGAGTGTTCTGGACTGTGGGCCTCATACACAACAGGCTGCACATTCATCTTCATCCAGAACATGTAGATATGTTAACACTTCTAACTGGCATGCCTACACTGGGGTCAAATTCACCCCATGTCAGGTGACTTTTGTCATAGTAACATAATTATTGTACGAGCGTGTAAGAGCTAAACAGAAATGAAACGTACATAAAAACAAAGTCATCAAACCTAATTTTCATGTTTTAAGTTATCCTTTTGCAAAAACGAGTGTTGTCTCATTTTTTAAATGAAAATAAATCAATGAAGCTTATAAGCCAGAAAAGTGTATTTAGAATTGTATTGTTAAAAATTAAGAAGTCATGTGTCATAACTGTCCATGGAACAAACTATTTTGCTTCAAGTTCTGCTTCCTCTTTAATTCAATTTTATTTCAGTTTCAATTAAATTTATTCAAGCTACTTTTTAATGTTGTATGCTATTTGTTTGCAACAAGTAATCACTCATTTCATATGGAAGAAAATAAATATTTTGATGTGTGCAGTTGAGGTTGGGTGGGGATGGGATTAATCAAATATTTTAATAATGATAGGGGAAATCTGATCTGAGTCAACTCTTTCTAACATCAGCAAACGATACTGGAACATGAGCGAGGAGGAAAGGAGCAACCTGGCAGAGCTGAGAGATCCTTTAAGGAAACAATTAATTCTCTGCAAGAACACACGGGAACAGGCTATGAGAAGAGCAGAACGTACATCAAATCCTAAGTTCACCACAAGGTTACTAGGGGACAAATGGTGCAACAAGCTGTAATGTCCAAAGCAGGAAGTGGAAGATCATCTCAGGAGGACATGTTGTAACCCATTGAGGAACCAGGACATGGCAGACCCAAGGTTTTCAAGAAGTAAGATCATTATGAAGATCCTTAAGAAGACCAGAGCAAGGTCTCTTCTGGGACCAGATGGGATCCCCTTGTGTAAGAGCTGGCCTAGGCTGACAAGAAGACTCTGAAGACTGATGCAGGTCATTTGCAGGAAAGGCAGAATGCCAGAGAGGTAGAAAATGGCAAAAATAGCAGCTGATAAGTACCACCCTGAGAAAGAACCATCTTCCTGGCGAGATACAAGACCTCCTGAAAGACTACTTTGATAGATTCAAAATGAGGTTCATGGTTGGCAGTTACATGACAGAATGGCAAAGGCTGGTGGGGATAGTGACAGGGTGCACATCTCAGTCATCATGTTTGATTAATCTGCTCACAAAGTCAGCAGAACAGCCAGGTCAAGGTCTGATCATGAGGTCTAATGCATGACATTCGAGCATTCATGGATGATATAACCATAGCAACAAGGTCAGTTAAGAAGAGCAAGTGGATGCTGGATTATGGGAATGCTGGTTACATGGGCCTGGGTGATATTCAAGCCAAGGTGTTGAAGACAGGGAGGGCGCATAACACCACTAGGTTCAAAATCGTAGTAGAGAAGATACCAGCACTGCCAGATACACCAGTGAAGAAGTGGCCTGATGACAGTCTCAGGATTCTGCAGGAATCAAGGGGGTGATGGGAAATGCAGAGGACTGAATGTAAAGAGTGAACAAGAGCGGTCTACAGGGGAAATGCAAAACTGGACCAGTACAACAACAACTTTGAGATAAAAGCAGAGTTCACATTTTTGCAACTTGCCACGGAATGAGTATATGGAATGGAATAAGAAAAGAAAAGTTGGTTTTCAACCTGGAACAACTGGACTGGTTAGCATTGTTTGAAAACTTGCAGGCTGGAAGGCTAAGTTGATTTCTTTTTTTCACCTAATCTGATTAACTGGTAAATTAATTGTGCCATTATGTTGCGTTGGCAGGGGAGATGTGGATCAGCGTTTGGACTCTAAGGTTTGGTGTGTGTCTCAGCAGGCTAAGCCTTCGTATTTGTGATCGAAAGGTTGCCAGTTTGAGCCTCGGCCTCGGCAAAACATTCACTCATTCATTGTCTCTTGAGCAAGGCCTTCAACCTCCAGCTTTCTGCAGAGGGGAGCAAGATGGGGTGGGTGAAAAGAGAATCTCCCCTTGGAGATGTACCACTATTCTGTTCCATAATGGACATACAAAGGACCTTGTCAATACACATGAGTTGTGTCCTAAAGGTTTTTCCTTTCAATGCTCAGTGAGTGTACACACACAGACAGACACACAGTCGTGTAATCATATCTTTTTGGAGACCACTCATTCATTTCTATGGGAAAAATGCCAATGCTAACTATAACAACCTTAACCCCTACCCAGCCCTAACCATAACCACAAGCAACCAAATAAAATACAACAGATTTAGCATTTTCTGTTTTTTATTTGAAGTCACAGATTTTTATAAAATAGAGTTTTCCCATATGAGGACCAGGAAACTGGTCCCCATAAGGTAAAAAAAATAGGTATTCATCATGTTGTGGGGACATTTGGTCCCCATAAGGTAAGGTATACCTGGACCAAAAACACACACGTTTGTTTTGGGGACCGTCCATTTATTTCTATGGGAAAAATGCCAATGCTAACTATAACAACCTTAACCCCTACCCAGCCCTAACCATAACCACAAGCAACCAAATAAAATACAACAGATTTAGCATTTTCTGTTTTTTATTTGAAGTCACAGATTTTTATAAAATAGAGTTTTCCCATATGAGGACCAGGAAACTGGTCCCCATAAGGTAAAAAAATAGGTATTCATCATGTTGTAAGGTAAGGTATACCTGAACCAAAAACACACACGTTTGTTTTGGGGACCGTCCATTTATTTCTATGGGAAAAACACTAATCCCATCAATGACAACATTAATCCCTACCCAGCCCTAACTTTGACCTTAAGTAACCAAACAAAATACAAGACTTTCTTTAATTCATTCGTAAATATGAAACGAAAAAGTAATAAAATAAAAAGGCTCCCTTAGCATTCATATTAGTGAACACTGTCTAAAGCACCGTTTGAAGCTAAAATATATCTTAAAAAATGGGAAATAACACATAGAATCATTAAAGCACTATACAAGCATGTAAAATGCTGACCTGTACCAACCAATGTGTGCATAGCATGTCTGGTGAAGCATATCAGTACCCTAGCCATGTAAAAACTTGAATTTGGATTAATGATGTGAAGCTGGGCTTAAATAAACAGCCAAGGAAACTATTACAGGACATTAGCAGGGAGCCATTTGAGAAATAAGCACTTTATCAGTCCTTGGCTGAAAAAAAGAAAAAAGTTGTTGAGACAAGCCAGACAACAAGTGGTTCTTCTCTGTCCTCTGGCAAGATGAATATTACTGTATGTTGTTCAGTATCTTGTTATTATATGCAAGGTCACCTAAAATCATCATGTTAAGGCCTACAAAAACTATTTTGTGTTGAATCTGATAGCCAAGTTTGCTCACTATCAAAATGAATCTACTATTAAATTCAAGATATGAGACTTGATTTTGTCACATTTCTTGCATTATTAAAAGGAAATGGTAATCTTCTGAAAAACTCTTAGTGGTCCTCGACATACCATATACGCCATACTACAGTATAACCATCTTAATTAAGGAGCCTAAAGCTTAAGAAAGAAAATACAAATCATTTTAAGTGGAATCTAATGGGATTAATTACAGCATGAAGTATTAATGAACCACTGAACTATGGTTCACTGAACTGAGTAAGAATGACTGATAAGTAGGTTAGAGTGAGCCAGAGTGAGCCAATTGGTATGGTAATTGAATAGCGCAATTATCTATCTGTAAACTGTTGCTAGCCTTTTGTACAAATGTATATATAGCATATTATCATGTCTGATTACCTAGGTTTCTCTGTACATAGAGTTATACAGTGATGGGTGGTAGTCTACAACACAAGAACGAAAACTTGTTGAACTGTTTCATTAGTGGCGTTTCATGAGGTGTGTCCAGGAATCAGGATTCTTAGCTAAAATTTAAAAGGCAGTTTCTCAGTTTTGTGTGAGTGGTGACTGTAATAAAAATTTACAGTAAGTATCGCTTAGATTTTACTGCAGAATATAGTGGCTCATTAACAAGGTCAGATAGTATTTTGTGAAATTGAAATATATCTCTCTCCTGACACAGTTACAGCACACTGAAATGCTGTAAACACATATTTGCCAATAGAGTACTTTCCAATAACACTTTATTACCCCAGAGGTGTCTACAGTGCCAACTATTGTTATTCTTCTTATCATTATTATTAATGATACATTAGATTCCTATGGCAGTTTTCAAATCCTCAAAACACTAACAATGTTCAGTAAAAGAGTATGGCCTGGGAGTAACAGACACACAAGATAGGTTACAGTAATGCAGAATACATGGAGTAGTAGATGGATGAAGAAAGATGGAAGGGAGGAGGGGCACAGAGGGATCAAGGTAAAGACAGCAGAATGGAGGGAACTAGAAAGATTTAAAGACTGGGAGTGAGGGGTTGTTATTAAAATTGGATGGAAGGGAATTCGGAAACTGAGAGGCCACCCAGCAACCCAGCGACTAGAAAGAGAAGCAGCGAAAAGCCCAGAAGAAGATCTATGTGCATGTGGAGATTCATAGGGCAGGAGAAGGTTAGACTGATAGCAGGGAGCAAGATTGTTAAGGGCCTTACAGGTGAGGAGAAGAAAGTGGATGTGAGGTTTCACAGGGAGCCATTGCAGGTCACAGAGAAGCGGAGAAATGTTTGGATATATATTGTTAAAGAAGCAAGCTGCAGAGTTCTGGACAATTTCAAGCATCTGCTAGGGTCTGGAACTGATGCTAGTCAGGAGGGAGTTATGGTAATTGAGGAAGGCAGAAGTGGAAGGTATGGATGAGGGAATCAGCAGAAGATTGGGAGAACCATGGTCTGATGCAGACCATGTTACATAAGTGAGAATTAGAGGTTTTCCTGGTAGATGAAATGTGACTGTCGAAGGAGAGGGAAGGGTCCAGAATTACGATAAAGTTGTGAATCGTCAAAGATGGAAGAACTGCTGTGCCATCAATAAGGAGTGTAAACAAATCAGCTTTACAGAGGAAAGAGTTTTGGACGATTATGACAAACTCAATTTTGTCACTGTTCACCTTGAGGAGATTGTGTGTCATCCAGGTCTTTACTACAGATAAACATACTTCAGTTTAGGACAAATGTGGTGAGTGGATTTATTTAGTGCTGAGTCATCAGCATGACAGTGGACATTGTGGTTAAACTGTTGACTAATACAGCTGAGGAGTAGGCTGTATAAAACAAAAAGACCCAACCATGAGGAACCCCATAAGTGATTGCCATTGAAGAAGACAAGTACCATGAGATGGAAATTAACTGTTTGCTGTCTGTCAGGTAGAATGAGAACCAGCCTGTGATGGTACTGTCAATGGTCAGGTCACAGATACTGATACTGTGGGACACTATTGAATGCTATACTCAGACACAGCAGGACTTTGGTTAAGGTGGTTTGAGTGCTGTGGAGAGGGTGAAAGCCAGATGTATGATTATGGTTGATATTTTATTGATCCCTGTGGGGAAATTCTCTTTACACCTCCCCCAATGTATTCTCTGTAGGTAAGAACAAGCTGGCTGTGAAGGGCAGCTATGCACAGCAGCACCCAGGGAGAGGTGGGTTGAGGATCTTGCTGAAGGGCCTGCAGATGTGCTGAGCCTGGGGCTTGACCTGCTAACCTTCTGATCACAGGCACAGATGATTAGGGGTAGGTGTATGCAACATTTTGTACAACCTGGGAATAGATCACACCCATTGTAAAGAAGGGAACTGCAAGTAAGCCAGCTAAGTGACTGTGTGAATGCCAACTTTTTATAAATAGATAGATAGATGGATGGATGGATGTATGTAAGAGCTACGATATATCACCAGGGCAATGAAAGGGTAGGAGCAGGGTAAATAGCGTGCAGGTTCCTGTAGGGAGTGGCACAGGGTAATAGTGACAGACAGGTCTTCAGATAGGTGCAGAGTGGTCGCAGAAGAGAGATACACCGGGGGAAGCGGCAGTCAAGCAACAGGACTCCAGTTGTTGTCTTCAGGCAGTAATATACACACAAGCGTGGTTGGGCTTATTGTGAACCGCCAAAGAATGACAAATATTCACAGTATAAATTTTATCACACAAACTCAATGTTTGTTTACCTATATTGTGAAATTCTTAACTATTCCCATTGTCAGGTAGGGTAGCACCACTACGCTGACGTAAGGGTTTAATGCTGGTAGATGCGGTCAATATGGACAAGATTTCGGTCAGAGAATCTGGCTCCAGAGGGGATGAATTGTAAATGCAGGATTTATTAAATAGAACTTGAAGCAGGGTGTACAATGTACAAATAATGATAGTCCACATAGTACGTAGATGGATGTATGTGTGTGGTCTGTGGAAATAAACTAATACATTCAGTCACGAAAGTTATGTATAATCATAAGCATAGCAGGAATAAGCACAATAAAGCAACCTTACTACACT
>JAABNX020000106.1:12541252-12552957 GCA_015163995.2 Mormyrus lacerda | reverse complement strand
CCCCCCCACACCAACATCAAAGACCGAAGCGGGACAAACCTGCGACCCCCCACCTCCACTAGGTGATGGAGCTGATCCAAGTTCAATAAGTTGTTCAGAGCGAAAAAGGTTCTTTACGGACCGGGAGGATCAAGCATACATCCTTTCATAATCTGACATTTCATTTGTGTTAGTTAAAACAGTTGAATTTTATAAAATCAGAATAGTATCATTCAAGCACAATGAATTTTCACTATTTTTAAAATAGTAGGTTTTCCAGGGGTGTTTTTTATAGGCCAGATTATTTCAGCCAAGTTATACTTATGAAGAGTATCCATGTTTTGTAAATCTACCAGTCTGTCATCTTCTACAGTATAATGGCCAGTTAACTCATCATAATGCTCTCAGAGATTTTATACTGAAGTCATCCTGAGAGCATCCTGACTAGCAACATCACAGTGTGGTATGGGAACTGCACTGCACAGCAGCAGAAAGCCCTGCAGAGGGTAGTGCGCACAGCGGAACGCACCATGAGAACCTCTCTACCAGCCTTGCTGGACATGTATGCTGAAAAGTGCAGATCTCGGGCCACCAGGATCACTAGGGACTCCAGCCATCCCACAAACTGTTCAAGCCACTGAGGTCAGGGAAACACCTCTGCAGTCAAGAACTGAACGGTTTATGAGGAGTTTTTACCCACAAGCAGTGTGACTCCTCAACCGCAGCACATAACGGACAACGACACACGCACAATCTCTACTATCCATTTCCACAACTCATAAAATATCTGCATATCTGCACTTTATGGCACACCAAGTGAGATTTATGTCTTCACAGTGCAATCTGTATACAGTGCAACTTATACTTTCACAGTACAATGCTATTGTATACTTATACAGTACTTATGTGTATTATATATACTATATGCACTTTCTTTATCTTCATCGTTCTGTGATGTTAGTACTTTTTCTTTTTGTATGTATAACACAGCCAGGGTACTTTTTTGCCAGAAAAAGCATTTCACTGTATCTTTTAGCAGCTATACAGTAACTACATGTGACAAGGAATCTACATCTACATAAGTCTTTCACTCAAGGACCATGTGGACAGGTCAGTTTTAAGAATCAGAAACACCTTTTGCAGTGCATGTGTTGTCAGCCACTTGTGTGTGTCATGTCACCATATCGCAGGGGTCTCAAGTTTCATCAAATGTTTGGGGTGAGATTATCTATTAAGGAGCGCAGTGGGATCACATGTAACTTATTCTGGAATTTAAAGAAACAACAAATGCTATTTTCTGATTGGCTGGTAGGTGGCTATTAACTCTGAATAACAAGATTGGGACAGGTGTGAACGTGGCGGAACACTCCACTCTACATACCTGAGCACTGTCCATCAATTCTATAGAATGAGGCACCATGCTGGGCATTATTTCTTGCTTCTCAGCATGAGAAACACCAGGTGTGGTGAATGAGCATGTGAACTGGCTGGAATGCATGTATCTCATGGTCAATCTTGCATTCTTTGTACGAAGAGAGAGCCATTCCCATATAATCCCTCATAATCCTGTAGGTGCTCAGCCAATTGAATGTGGTATCGGAAGTGGGATGATGATAAATAGATAATATTATTATGTAGATGGCAGCATAGTGCACTAGTTTGGAGTGCATCATTTATGCGAGACTGCTGAGTGAAACTGCTAGGCTAGTTAGCGAGGTAGCAATAGCATATACCAGCAACAGAATGGCTCAGAAATTCCATAAAATTCAGTCAAAGAGCACAAGAAGTCAGCGAGTCAGTTGACAGCTTTCACACCGCACTACTTTGCTTCACAGAGCATTGTGGATATGGTGCTCTGCATGACGAAATGGTGAAAGATCGACTTGTTGTGGGTCTAAGGTATAACTGCCTATCAGAACAGCTATGGATGCTGAACTGCCGTTGGAGAATGCCATTAACAAAGCACATGTGAAAGTGTAAAAAACAACTCAAAATGCTTAAGACAAATTTTAAAGCAGAAGCTTGTAATAATCAGGTAGATGGCATACATACACAACAATGTAATGACTTTAACACAAAGAAATACAGGCAGCAAAGCATTCACAATGTACAAAATGTGGAGACACACAACGGCATTATGCTCAGCAGTGTCTAGCAAGAGAGGCTGTGTATAATCACTGTAAAAAGAAGGGGCATTACGCTAGATTCTGCAAAACCAAACCGAGTACTGGAGTGAATGTAGAAGCAGTGACTGAGAACAGTGATGTGGACATCACATTTTTAGTCTCTGTGTTAAGGAAAACAGGAATTGGTCCATGGATGGCAGAAGTAAAAGTGAACAACCACAAAGCAGTGTTCAAAATTGAGCTGATGTCACTGCAGACCTGTAGAAGTTCTACAACCAATTTCAATAAGTTGTCCAGAGCGAAAAAGGTTCTTTACGGACCGGGAGGATTGCCTTTAAAAGTAAAATAAAAATTTACAGCCACTCTCAATAAAGTCAACAATGCCACACACGAAGACATTTATGTGGTGGATAGATTACATACGCCACTCCTTGGGGGAGTAGCCACCATGACACTTCAGTTGGTGGCCAGATTAAATAATATCAGCCTGGACATTAAAGAGACTATAAAAAAGTTTCCAAAGCTTTTCTTGGGTTTATGGAAAATGGATTTTTAGTACAATATTGTACTAAAGCCCAGGGCAAAGCCTTTCTCCCTCACTGCTCCATGCTGCATATCACTCCCGCTCATGCCAAAGGTAAAAGAAAAGCTGAATTGTATGGAGCAGCAAGAGGTGAAGGTGGAGGACCCCACAGCATGATGCCCTCTGTTGAATACACATTAGGACAGCTTGCTGGAGCCAAAGTTTCCTCGAAACTTGATGCCAGTGCTGGATTCTGGCAGATCCTATTATCCAAAGAGTCCTCTCTCCTCACAATCTTCATAACCCTATTCAGCTAGTACTGTTACAATTGCCTTTGCTTTGGGATTTTGTCTGCTCCAATCTGTGTCAGATGGACGACGTGCTCATCTGGGGCACAACACTTAGAGAACACAATGAGATGCTAAGAAAGGTGTTATCACGATTGCTGGAGGCCAGAGTGACACTAAACGACAAGTGTAGGATAAAGTTTCTGGGACAAGACATTGAGCCGTCAGGAGTCAGCGCTGACCCCAACAAGATGAATGGCATGAAGTAATGTTATTGAGGTTAGGTGTTTTCTTGGATTGACAAACCATCTGGGGAAATTCCTACATCACCATGTGGAGAAAATACATCCTCTTAGAGAATTGTTGGGGAAGTCCAACATGTGGACCTGGGCCCACAGCAGCAGCAAACCTTCCACAAGATCAAAGAAGAGCTCATGACACCGCCGGATCTTGCCTTATATGACCTAAACATAGACAAACTGGTCTCAGCGGATTCATCCTCTTATGGCATGAGGGGCCGTTCTTTTCCAGCGACATAATGAAACAGAATGGAAGTTGTAGTGGATGCTTCAAGAGCCCTGTGTGACACCGAATAGCGGTAAGCTCCAATTGAGAAGGAAGCCTTAGTCAATACGTGGGCCTGTGAGAAGTTTGCTGAATTCCTAATCGAGAAGGATTTCCGCATAGAGACCGATCACAAACCTTTAGTTCCCCTGGTAGGCTCAAAGAGCCTGGATGAACTATTGCTTCGCATACAGCATCTGTGTATGCAGCTTATGAGGTTCTCTTACAGCAGCTCTCATGTCCTGGTCAAAAATATTACCACGGCTGATGTGCTCACCCCACCCATGGGGGACACAGCGGGGGGCTATTCAGAGGAAGAGGTGAATAGGATTAATAGTCGCCAAATCTGTTTTAGTTGAGATTAGGTAATGCTGGATAATTTAACCTTTAGGTAAACCAGATAGGTGAAGTCGATCACTTTGTTATTGTTTGTAGAGGTCAGTATGAGGTTACTGTATGATCTGACATTTCTATAGACATAGGGATATTTTAGTCAGACAGGGGGATGTAGTATTAAGATGAAATGCCTGATAGGAACCTTGTTGTACCCGTTACTCTGCAGGATCATAAATTGGAGGCAGGTGTTCCGCTTCAGTCTAGGATTGGAGCCTAACTAAGTGAAAGGGAAGGAGGGATTGGGATGGACAAGACAATCAGGGCTAGGAGAAGGGAACACGGGACACAAAGGGAGTCTCTTTATGGTTTTTTTTTATAGTTTTTCACAGACACTTTACAAACACTAGGTGTAACAAACATCAGGAGTGACAAAGGCCAAAGAAACAAACAAAAACACATCTACCGAATAGACCCCAAGATAAGCTAATCCTAAGTGAACACAAAAAGGGTAAAATGAAACGAAACAATGCTTCAACTCCTTAACCAAACAAACAGTAATCCCCATGTTTACGAATGAATAAAATAGGCAGACATTCCTTACATGCAGCTAGTGAAACATGCAAACGCACAGCCAAAACGAAGGTATCCGGAGAGGAGATCAAAGAGGCATAGTTGAAGTACAGGCAAAAGTTCAAAAACCAAGCAGGTAGTCAAAACCAGGGCGAAGGTACAATAAGGGTGAGGCGAAAAATCGAAAACCAATATCAAAAACACTTATACACGAGCAATACAAAGGCAAAGCGAACAAAGAGCAAGCTATCAGTTGAGAAGCGTGCAGCAATCAGACGAAGTGACGAGGCCTCTTCTGTCAGTGAACCTGAAACTGCTCCAAAGGCGAGGAAGGCGGGGCCAGGTCCATAAGGCAGAGTCAAAAGAACGGCTGAGTGGGCAGGACATCCAGAAAACTTGTAGGCATCCTCCAGCACTCTTATGACTTATGACACGTACCCGAAACTTGTGGCACGTTTCTCCCTTATGGCACGTAACACACGGTACCAACAATACATGGAGTCCTCATGTCTCACTCTCTCCATATTTCAAATATAAGCATGGCCAACTGAACACTAATAGTTTAAGTAAAAGTTAGTGGAAATGCTAATCTGCTAAGAAAACACTTAACTTAAGGCCATGTTTTTAGTAATTTATAGACATTCATAATGAATAATAATGCATTCATAAGCCATTATAAACACGTATGTAAATATTTATCAAAAGGCAGAACACATTATAACCATGTGTATTATGTATAGTGAAGCTTTCATCTATAATGCACTATAGATACCTTTATAATGCATTATAATGGTCAGTACAGACGCTCCTCTACTTTCGCACTATAAGACATACGAACGAAGAGGACTGTAAGTCCAAATTGTGTTCATTAGGCTTCCATTTCCTGTCTGCAGCATAATTTATTTCCTGGATGCCTAGTACGACTTCTGGCCGCAACTCCACCCGCAAAGCACAGTAGCAAGCCTATTCCCAGCATCGTAGTTCTTTGTACTTGCATATACTCTTAAAATTATGTAGAATAACGACTTACAAACATTTCATATCTAATTTGTAAATAGAGGAGCGTCTGTATAAGCATTAAGCATTTATTGCATTATGAAAGTATCTATAGTGTATTGTAGATGAAAGCTTCATACAGCATTTATGATGCATAATAAATGTGGTTATAATTGGGATTGTCAAAGTTCACGCGATAATAGCACGTCAACGGGAATTCATTATAACGTGACTATATTTTTTATGCCATTAACGCGTGTTAAGTCGGATGGCAGCTCTGGAAAAATTATGGACAGAGAAAAAGTTAATTTGAATGGCAGCTTCAGATACAAAAGTCTGTGAAGTGAGTTACCACCGAAGTACATCTAGTTTTAAATACCATATACCAGACTGCAGCTCTTTTCAGAACGAGACGCATTCGCATTTTCATGTATTAACATACTTTCGTTAATATAAATAATTTATTTATAGGATAATATCATTAATTTTCATTTAGGTATTTCTTTAGCTATACGTGAATGAGGTGGTCCGTCGCGCGCTTCTGAGATGTCTTAACTGCATAATTTACATCTTCCTCAAAGTCATTCTCTGCGAGAGCATGCCTTACTGTATTAAGTTTATTGGGATTTTTAATTCTTTCATGCACTTTTCATAGTAAATCATAGTAGTCACCACGCCTTCCCAGATCTTAGTAAAATTATTATATTTTGTCCAATTTACATATTATAGCCAGCTGAGTTCGGAGTGGTGAGGACATTTTGCACTGCTCGGTCAGCACAGTTACAAGTAATGAAGTAGAGAGTGAAGGGCAGACAAGTGCAGCGCCAAACGAACTTGGGTGAGGGTGAAGACTATCGCTACAGAACTGAACACTATTGTAATATTAGTCACCTTTGCGCTGTTACGTGTCCAAGTGATTTAACTGAGAACCTCCCCCCCCCCCCCGAAATTTGTTTTTCTTCACTAATTAGCAGCTTGCGAATTAGTGGTATCCTGCTCACCACTACGTATTTGTAATATTAGTTAACTATGTTAACTATGTGTGGGTGTTGTCTTACATTTTTATTGATGTGTTTTAGAGCAAATGATTTATTGGTCAATGTAGCTTTATTGTTCTGCATTACCATTTATTAACATTAAACCCCTAGCCTTCCATGACGTACTGGAATACTAGCCCCTAGCTTACTTCTAGCTTAGCATACTTAATTGAGGTAATCCATCTTGATTATTGATTATTCAGATTTCCAGATCCTTTGATGAATTGGGGCATTGGTAATTTGACACACTATATGTGTTATTTGCTGTTGAAAGCATTTTTTGTGAAAATAATAAGGTATGATGATCCTCTCATTTAGTGGACTTGAGAAAATCATATTCAATCATTTCCCCGTATGTTAACTGTCTTCATTAAGCTGCCCATGTCTCTGCCTGCTTTTCCAACACCAGTGACACATGCACAGAGATAGTCATGCTAACCAGAATGTTTAATATGTACTTGCACGCGAACACTACACATCTTCAGAGATTCACTGAAATGAAATTAGAAATCAAAGAGTGAAGCAGAATTTGCACAGGTAAACATATTAATATACGATCAAAAGCACAGTCTGCCAACTTAAATTTTTTGTTAGCAAATAAAGACTAGAAGCAATAAAAAAGTCATTTCACCAAAAAAGCAAAAGCACATATTTATATCTTCTTGTCTGGCCCTCTGATCTCTGTCTCCCTAATCCTTGCGCTGATCTAAAATGCAGTTCTTTTAAATTAGAGACAGAGCTACTATACATGCATCGGTATTTATAAGAAATATGTTAATACACCGAACCTTTGACTGGGCAGGGCTGCTTTATTCATAGATAGCCATGCAAGTTCAATTGTAGACATCAAGTCCTTCTTGAGTTTGAGTACGAAACTCCAAATAAAAAATAAATTACTGTAAGAGTGTCTGTCTATGCAGGGTTTATCTTTGGCACTGGCCATTTGGTCAACAATGTGCATTGTGATATCCGCTGACTTTGGCCCATTTCAGAGGAACTCCTACACAGTGTGTCCTCAGTGACACACCATATAAGCACATGGGAGGGCCACAGCATCTGCCATCTGTGTTTTTGTTGGTTAGTTTATATGATTGGTAGCATTACTTGCTGGCTAAAAACTAGCTATATATGGCTGCACAAGCATGCTACTCAAAGGAATATTTTTGCAACATCAACAGCAAAAAAAATAATGAAAACAGCACTGATGATAATGATGATCACCAAAGCAGCAGTGAAACTTTTTTGACCATAAAAAATGAGTCTCAGGTGTCACCCCCACATGTTCAAAGCTTGAAGACACCATTTGTCTGTTTTTCTCCTGTTTAAAAACCTATTAGCTGACCCTCAGTTCCTTGATTGGGTTGATGGACACATGCTCCCTGTTATACGGACAAACTCAGATGCTCTTTTGCATTGTGCCCACATATACATCAACCAAAATGGCATTTAGTTGCCCCCTATGAATAATGAGCAGCCCGAAGTCACTGTTTTACCCTGAGTTCTGCTGGTTAACTGATGACTGATAGGTGGGTCTATATCACCTGCCCTCAATCTGCCAGCTGTCTGCCTGTGTACTGAATATCTAGATGACTGGGCTGATCATCAGTGCCAAGGATGAAGCCCAACAGAAATGTGTCTGACATCTCTCATGGCGAGTGGTAACCTCCAAATACCAATGCAATTACAATTTTGATTGGCTTGTCTACCTAAGGCTCAGTAAAGGCATTTACAAATTTAGTGAGTCTGAAAATTAAGTCAGCACATATATTTTAAGCATGATATTGTGCGTGCTATTGGGTCATATTTATTCTATACAAAATGCTTGAATTGCATTTTGAACTGTTGAAAGTAAAGAGCATAACAGATAAATATTGATCAAATTACAATTATCACAATGTGAATTCAATAAAATTGCAATAGGTAAGGTTCCATAGAAACTGGTAAATTACAGGGGGGATTGAGTCTGATGTCTCAAAGTACAGCAGAGTGGGGAAAATCAAGAGAGGTGATAACACTTTTCTTCTGGTATTTGCTCCAGAATGTCAGGGAATAATGACAACGGTGAAAGCAGAAGTCACTCAGAGGTGAACATGGCAGAATGTCAAGAAATATGTTACCATAGTTACTGTGTGACAGGCGCAGCCTCAGAATATAAGTATTGCAGGTGTGCAATCCTTCAGGAGTTGGTGATTGTTCATTCAAAGACGATGGATGCTGCACTTGGTCCTGGTCCAAGTATGCCATGCCACGTGTCCACATCCGTCTGCTCTTTCTTTTTTCTTCATCCTTTCCTGTCAGATCCCTTAACCTGCTTCATGTTACATCTGTCAACCACTTTTCCAACCCTTTTAAAACAATACAAAATCCAGCAACTGTTAACACCCTGCATGCATGCCAATGTGCATTGTGACACTTGCATATTGCGATAAGCGTATTCCTGTTGGATTTGGCAGCAGGACATTAGTGCTATGAGTAGCAGTCCTTGTTCCGTTCTAATCGCTTTTAATGCTTTTACACTCCCATTTATGAAGGACATCTAGAGCTGGGGAATATTATCGAGCTGGATTGTGTCCTCCTCCACTCCCAGCACTAATTCTCCCAAGGCAAGAACGCAAAGCCAGAAAAGCTGAATATGAGTCATAATGGTGAGAAATTGTCGTACTTTGTGTGGATGCGGTAGCTTGGCTACTAAGCGCAGCACTCATCCGTCTGGCTTCACTTGAACTGCACAGCCCTTTTGCGTAACAACAAGAAATTTTCTCCCCTCTCCTCCATGCATGACTGACCTTTTTCAAACAAACCAAGGGCCTTGCTCAGAACTCATTAGAAGTTATATGTGGTCCTCTTCATAATTTAGCGGTAGAAACAAAAATAATTAAATTTGAACAATATTTGATCTTGTGACATGACGGAGGTATTAAACAGAAAATACCTTCCTGACCAGTCATTCACGTGCTCTTTAACGTCACATATACAGCCTTAATCTGTATCAATAGCCATTACGCCATTCATTCATAAGTATAATTCAGTGTCATGAAAAAATGTGTGTAATAGCTTTATCAGTTGTACTTTTGTGCAGCAGAAATCTGGAGTAGCACTGACGATCTACACAGCAGTAAGTATGACAAAAAAGAGAAATTCAAACAAACTTCAAAGTAATTCCAGTACCACTTTACATTAAGGCTCCTTTTTGACACTTATACCTGTATGTGTCACACCCAGCTCCGTACGATCCTCCTGTGTGCCCCACCCACCTCGTTATCTTGTGTTTATGCCTGATTGTTCTCACCTGTTGCTCGTTATACTCAGCTTGTCTTGTGTATTTAGTATTTAGTGTAGTTAGTTTCCCCCAGATCTGTCATTGTTGTCAATGCCTTGTGTGAGTACCCATCCTGTGTTCGACTCTCCTAATAAACCCCGTTCCTCCGTCAACCTGGCTGCTCTCGCTCGCACGATATGACAGAGTTCATCCGGCCACTCTCTCCAGTATGCCGCCTCATGCAGCAGGACGAGCCAGAGATCCTCGCCCTGCTGCGGTGCATCTTTTGGGAGATCTGTCATTCTGTCATATCATGTGATCGGCGCGATATGCAGGTAGGAGTCCTCTCATACACGTGCACATTGCTGTGCCTGCACATACGTGTGTCCCTATGCCTGTACTGTACGTACAAGCGCGCATCCCTGTGCCTGCACACACACACACAAGCGTGCATCCCTGTACCTGTACAGTACATATGCATTCCTATTGTCCCCCTCTCTCCCTTTGTAGGTATAGAGTAAAATGCACGCGTTCCTGTTAGATTATACTCTCTAAAACATTTTATTCAAAAATATCTATACTTGATGCATTTGTAACTGAGCACATTCTGTTTGTATTCTGCCGTTGCAGGTTTTGGATCCTAAACAAGTTGAAAACTGAGCTGCCTTAAGTTGTGCCAGATGCAGTTCTGGTCACACAGACCACAGTGGCATGCAATACATAAAAAAGCAACCTGGAGAAAAACAAAGATCAGTCAGTGTTTCAATTAGCAAGCAATGTAAGTATACAACATTCTATATAGGCTTAATCTATACCAAGCCTATGTTTGATGCAAGTGTCAACATAATTTTCCCATATCTCTGAGAGGCTAATTATTGTTACTGCAGCAAGGAAAATGAATTCACCTAACATTAAATTATGCCAGTGAGAATAAAGCTATACATCTATGAATGTATTTAAATTTGCAACAAATTGTAGAGAAATCTGTTGTTCATGCTATTATCTAATAGGCCATTTCTGAGTGATTGGCATTCCATACCAGACAACACTGTAACATTGTATGTATGTCGGCCAGTGTCAATCAAAATGTTTAGTATTTTTCAAACTTATGTGTTCTGTGGTAAATGGAGGTGAAAATTATGTAAACTAAGTCTTACAGCATATATTGGTTATACCCAGTGACAATTCACAATGCACTGTTTGTTCTAAAAACACAATGCAGCTGAACTCACAGTTGTCACTGATCATCATGCCTGCCCCCTTTCCTTTATATGTTTGTATATCTATATAATTACTAGGGATACATGAGAGAGACAGATATTTTTATAGTTGTTCATGATCAAAACATAGGAACATACAGTTTCTTTTTATGAGTAACAAAGCAAAACAAGGCCAGGACTCTTAAGAAACAGTATTAACTTGTTTAGTGTAAAGCACAGGCTAACATTTATAGAAAACAAACTGTAAGGTGCAAAAAGGTTGACCTAACCAACAATGCACTTGGCCACGCCTCATTTAAAAAGCACCACTTCTACGAGCGGAAAGCGGGCACCAAATCGTTTGCTATTTTGACAACGTGAAAATGCGTGAAAATGAGCAATGCACTGGTACAAAACTAATAAACCTACTTTGCGTTGCCCTTTGCACTGGTGGAAAATGGGGCCCTCTGTGGCTATGCACTACAAACTAACTTTCTAACCAGAATTGTGCCCAATTATATTTTATCTTCATGGAGAACCTTAGGTATGCCTGTGTCATGTGAGAGCGCCACTTGCCAAAAAACTACCATTCTACTCTTTCAATGGCCCTAGTAGAAGTAAGTTCTCCTGATGCTTATAGTCTATTTAAAATTGACCTAAGATTATTAATAACTGATCGGTCATTTACAGCTTGTTTGTAGTGCATAAAGCCTTCAGTGAAAAAGCAGACATACTGGTTAAAACAGGAGAGGGAAATATTAACAATATTATTAACAATATTATTAACAATAATATTATTAATCTTCTTCTTATTAATAATACATACATG
>JAABNX020000106.1:12505849-12519465 GCA_015163995.2 Mormyrus lacerda | reverse complement strand
CATAAGAACATAAGAACATAAGTTCTCCCCAAGCGAGCTTGATGGGCCGAATGGCCTCCTCTCGTTTGTATATTTCTTATGTTCTAATCTGATCTGAGGTGCGTTTCCTAAATGCTTCGTAATACTAAGTAGTTTGTTATCTAGCATTGAAGATGAGCCATTAATTAGTGAGTATTTCCTGAATCACTTCATAACTGAAGTAGTTTGCAATCTTGTGAATTTACAAATGCTCCAACCCACTTATTATTTTCTTTTATTTTTTATTTGAACTTTTGCCCACTGTTCTGTTACAAAGACACACAGATCACTCAAAATAAATCACAAAAACACATTGACACTTTTTGGACAACGTAATAATGATATTGATGATAATATAATAAAAATTAGGTCAATGTTACAATATAAAGCTTTAATGCTGGCTATAAATTAACTCTAAAATGGGCACATTGTTTTCACACCATTGAAATTGGTTGACAACAGAGTGCAGAATTCAAATTTGAATAAAAGGAATTAGAATTAAAATTGAATTGATTTGTCATTCGGTCATATATATAGTATAGGTGCCATGTACACTATACCCCCCCCCATGATCAGAAATATCTACTTAATTTTGAGCACCTGGCTGTAAAGTCTGTGCTTGTTACTATTATTCAGAATGAAACAATGCCACATTTGAAGTGTCATGTATAGAACAAATATTTTTTTGTGTATCTTTATATTTTGTATTTTTTTGTGGTGAAAGTGTATTTCATGCAGTCATACAAGTAACCCTATCACAACCCTATCCATGGAAAATGACTTTGAGGGCTGACATAAACCAAATGCATATGGTTAGAATAGGTTAAAAACAATGGCACAATTTGTATCTTAAATCATATAAATATAAAATACACTTCATTCACCAGTACATATATAAAATCAATATATACATCTACCATCTAAAAACTAAATCTATTACTGTATATAATTATTTGTGTTCTGCTAGATTAAATTGCATTATTGTGTTGTGTGATCACACTGAATTTCTTTGAACTGAGCAATTAATAAATTAGTATTTTTATTCTTCCTGTCATTCCACTTCCAAATGAACATCTTTCAGTGTGTGGTCAGTTTAATTAAAATTCCAATAAATGTATGGAATAAATTCTGAACAACCATGGTACACAATGAGCTAAGAAATTAAACTTGCTACATGTTCAGTCACATCCTTTAAATTGGGAGGTGAATCACCCCTCAGGACCAGCACTCAACCAAAGATGGGATTTGAGACAGCACTGTCCAGGTAGCCAAGCTACATGTCTAAATGCTGTATTGTGGAACATGAACTCTTAGGACCTTCTTAGTAATGAACAATTCATAGGCAAATACAGGCTGGTCTGGGCTGAAATAATGAACCTCCTACGTCTGGTGCAGGATAAATTGAATTGAGGAGCATATCAGAATGCTGCCTTTAGTGCATCATTCAGATTCTGAGAGCTCTGTTTCTATGTCATTGATGGGTACTGTTGGTGATGCACATGGCCTCAGCAAGGCTGCTGTATCCATACAGTATGCATGCATGCATTGATCACATTTCTATTGCACTGTGTACATAACCACGTACAAGTTCCAGCTAGAGGGGATGCTTGTACAAATGGTTTTTATGTCATTGCAGGCAGTTTTGGTGCACAGATGGAACACGAAGCCCTATTCATAAGCTCTTGAATCCTATCTGTATCTGTTGAAAAAATGATTCTTGGCACTAGGCCTAAATGTCCAGATGATATGTAACCATAAAGGACATTTTACAGACACTATGACCAAGTGGCCTGGGAGGTACACTGATGCTTATATCTGGTCCAGCTTTGGAGTGTGTCAGATAGCAAAGGATGGTGTGCTCCCTGGTGGCTGGTTTGGTGCTGGCTCCAGTGTTGAATCCCCAAACTGTGGCTGAGGAGACACATAACACCACACATCAAAGAACACACACTGCTGTAGAGTATGCTCTGGCCATGTGGAAGACGATACCTGCACAAGTCCTTAGGTGTGCTCAGATATCCTACTGAATGCTGTTGTGCTGTCATCGTTGTGGATACTATGCTGCACAACACTGCAGTAATTATTGTATTAGAATTTATTTTTGACCACCTCCCATATAAAATATTTTAATGTTTCTTTTTAGAAGTGGTATTTCCTTTTCGTATTGCTTGCTTGCCATTGTTCTTTTTGAGCCCATTAATATATTTTGATAAATAGGTTAATTAATTTTGGTCTTAATTCTGTGTAATTTTATTGAATTTTTAATTCGTTTATATTTTTTTACAATTGTATGTGTATGATGCGAGAATATCATAACATATTTCAGCATTGAAATATGCCAGATTGATGTTACTTTTATCAACAGTCTGGACTTTTCTTAGATGGAGACTGGGGAGGAACCCACAAATTACCATTTAAGGTTTGTTCGGTAATTCTGGAATAACGAAAGGTTTTGGGAAACACTCGTGGAGCTTGTTCTTTTTTGTTTACTTGTTCTTTACCTACGTTGTTCTTGTTTGTTATTCACTAAGCTCCACTGTTGTTGGGAAACACACCCCAGTTCTGAAGTGGACGCAGATTTTTTAGGCCAACCAGTCCCACTGTGAATTTCATGTTTTCAATGCTCTAGCTCTGACTCCAAGGGGTCATGGTTCCAATATGGCTGTTGGGAATACTAGGAAAAAAATGTTTCCCTCTTTAGGGGACTGCCGCCGCACATATTTTAGCCATACACACACAAGATAGTCGCATAAAGAATAATGATTAATGGAATAATGGGCATTTCACAGAGAATGGGAAATATCTATTTGCATGGTACCATTTCACCTTTCATCCTGGATATTTTTAATATTCATGAACACATGACAAATTGCACTGATATGCTAGCAGCCTCTTACTGAGGAGCCCAGAACAATTAAACTAATGATTTGTAGTGATTGCAGGAAATTTCAGGCAGAAAACGCTCCCCACAGGAAGGAAGAATTTCAATAGCTGAGGTGACACTTAGCTATGAGTCAGTTTTTGATAAGAAACATTTCATATGCACATACTGTATTTCTCGCAGCACAGAGGGCAAAACTCTCTCTCTCTCTTTCTCTCTCACTCTCACTCACACATACTCTCTCTCTCTCTCTCTCTCACGCACACACACACACACACACACACACAAACAATGTATATAAGTCTTTATGGGGACTTTCTATTTATTTCTATGGGCATAACCCTAATCCCAACTATGATAACTCTATGTTCTACCCAGCCCTAACCTTAACCATAAGGAACCAAACAAAATACATGACTATTGGCATGTCTATTAATTAATTATATTATTAGCAGCATATTAATTAATTTTTGATTGAAGTCCCAGATTTTTATAAAATTGAGGTTATCCTTGTGGGGAATGAAAAAATGTCCCCACAAGGTAAAATGTTACAGGTTTTCATTACATTGTGGAGAAATCTGGTCCGCACAATGTAAAAATGACAAAAACACACTCTCACACACTCTTTTTCACTGAATCAAACCTGTCCTCAAATGTGAAGAAAATAATGAAAACAAATATAGTTTCACTAAGTTTTTTTAATTCAACTTATTATGTAAACCATGTATACATAGTATATGACTTGAGATGTGTGCTGTCATTACATTATTATATTCTTAAAAGCTTTAAAACCGAAGCAACATTTTAGACTTTTAATTTAGAATTCATAGATTTCGAGATTAATATATTCTCATGATTGCCTTTCCTCATTTGTATTAATATACTCCTTAATGAATTTGTCAGCTGTTTTCTTGCTAACATACACAGTTTTGCTTCACTGCTAAATGGTGTCCAGTGTAAGAACAGCTGGGCTCTATGTTTCTATATTTTTGCTATTGCACAACATAAAAGAGTCTGTGTTCAACCGCCATGCACTATGCTTTCGCTCATTCATATTGAAGTTGACAGCTATGCCATCATACCTATTTATTTAATTTCAGTGATATTCATAGCTTTCGCAAGTCTGAAAACTAAGAACACAAGAAATTTATTTTGTTTTCTCAAAGGTAAAAGACAACAACTTTTCTGGGACTCATTGTGCCATCTTATTACCATGCACATACACTCAGGCGACATTATTAGGCATGGCTAGCTAGAACTCAATTTCCCTACAAGAAAATCTACAAGAGAAGCTGTGAAGTTGTGTGTTCAGAAGAGTCTGTCAGCACTTTGCTGTTGTACCAAGCTGTTATTTTCACACTTCACCCTCTCAGCCCCACCTAGGACTTGTCTATTGGCATTTAGCTTTGTGAGATAGCATTCTATGCCCATGTTTAGAAGGCTGTGGGTTCAAATCCTATGTCCACCAAAGTAATGAACCATAACTGCTTCAAGGACCCTGGCTGATCTCAAAACTCTGATCACAAAACCTGAAGTTTTGATGGGGTATGTAAAAACTGGTTTCTCTGTGGAGATTAATAAAGTCCCTCTATTCCTTTTTGCTGTAATGAGTCATTCTCCTGTGACCTCAATTATTAGCAAGTAGTTAATTGTAACAAAAATACCATTGACTGGGTGCTTGCTCCACCTACACTTTTCTGTTCATTGTAGATGCATGAAGGAAGGCTGTTCTGTAGATGCTGGAACAATCACACTGTGTTCAATATTGCTTAGATCATTTATCTTAGCCATTCTAATGTTTCATTGAACTGTAGGTGAAGCTCTTGATTAGATATTATATATACACTTGACCCTTCCACCTTGTGGTTAGGGGTGCAGGCCCCATGCAATCTGAAAGAACTGTGTAAAATGTGCTGGTTCTCTCAGTCCTCTTGATGAACAAATCAAGCATGTGTGCAGAATGAAGCAAAGCGAAAAGATTTGAGAAAGACAATACAAAGATCTCTGTGAGATGTCATGTGAACAGCCGCCGTAAGCTCACTTGGCATTCTCCAAACCGGCACTGTACATATATTTTATGCATTAATGAGTTACTAAACCTTTTGTGTGTCATCTGCTGGCATGTCATCGGCAACTTTTGCTAAATTCCCAAACAATTCCCACTTAATTTCTTATGCTGATCCTACAATATATGATTGTCACGATGGGGAAAGTTGTGATGCAGAAGGGTCGACTGTATTCATTTGCAGCCACATGATTTGCTTTTTGGAGAATCAGTGATCTCAAAAAAGCAGTACACCACATGTTTCCTTATAAGGGGGCCTTTGAACCACCCGAGGAAACACAGCAATGAACATGTGATCCACAATCACGATCTTTCTCAATTAGCTGAAGTTAGAGCGCCCAATGCAATCAATTTCACCTCAAAGTATGTAAAGATTATATATATATATATATATATATATATATATATATATATATGTGTGTGTGTGTGGTATGTGTGTATAACTCTCTATAAATATTATTGATTAATGCAATGTATTAGTACTATGCTTGAGGCACAATTTTTTTTTTCTAAAGTAAAATAGTACCATGCAGAATGTGTGGCAGAATGTGCAGAATGTATGAAGCAGCTCTTAGATACATGCTTCGGAGAGGTGTTGACGTGGTGCCCCCTCTGGTGGTGGTAACCGTGCAAATCACTGAAACCTGCGTTTGGTGTCAGATACACCTGATAAAATCTTTCCTGGAGTCACCTTCCCCAGAAGTTCTCTTATGTATTACCATAAGAATGTCTTTCATCATCTGGTTCTGCTTAGGCCTGATGATCCTTTCAAGCTCTTTGAACTGTTTCTTGTCTCCACTAAATATGTGTTTATGTCTCTGTCTTTCCTTTGTACATGATAGCCTTATTTCCCCAAAAATGGTTATAATACTAATTAGCAACAATGCATCAATAATTTTGTCTTATTAATTAGGCATAAATTGAGACGAATAAACAATCTATGTGGCCTAGGATTCCAGTCAACCCGTGCTGGTTACACTGCATTCGCTACTATTACTACTATTACTATTACTCTGATGCCAGGTCTACAGAAATGAGACAAAATATGTTTGGACACAGCAAAGCTTCCTTTCCTTTGTAGCACAATGAAGCTATAGACCTCAGTCAAATGGACCACATGGTGATTAGAATCAGCGGTGTTACGCACCCCTTTCTCACTTTTAGATCATATGACAGGGATGATAAGGACACTGAAACGACAAGCCAAATTTAAGTACATCACCTGTAGTCTCCTGTCTGATCACCATGCCAGAAAAAAATTGTTATTTTGCAATACATGGGAACATAGGATATGTGCAATGAAAGTGACTTGCCATGTACAGTGCAAATACTCATTTCCATCTATCCATTTTCTGTAACTATTTCCTCTATTGAGGGTTGCAGGGAGTCCCAGAGGCTGTAGGCACAAGGCAGGGAACAACCCATCACAGGGTACAATTTTTGGAATTAGCTTTTTTGTTGTTCCTGTAACGCTATTAGTATGTGACATTTAGCTTGGCACCAAGGGTGAGAACACCAGCTGTAAATCACAGTGGCATTGTGAAATAGTGGCAGGGTTAGGGTTAAGAGAAGCATAAAAACTAGATTGCCAGCCAAGTAACTATACGACCTTTAACAGGCTACTGTGTGAAAGTGTAATGCCGATTTAGTGGTGCGGGCAACTTTTTTGTGTGCTAAAGGATGTTATTGCCAGTCCACAGAAATCAAAATGCACAAAAAACACTACATAAATACAGACTGTGTGAGAGGCCATGCTTAAATTGCATGATGCTGCTTTCAGTGAAACACTTCCACATATCTGTTAGTCCAACATTTGCCGTGCTACTGAAAAAACCCTGTCAATGTCTGAGCTGTGACACAAAGGTGCAAATGCAGACAAACGCAGATGGCAGACATGCCCCTTTCTCAGGGGTCACAGGAAAACTACAAATCTGCTCCCAAAGAGAAAGATGCCGATACGTAAACACTTCTGCTCCACTACAGTCACATCAGTTACATTCTTCATTTCGCTACCCCTCTCCCCCCTCCCTGTCTCTATACCTCCTTCATTATTGTATTCTGAGTGCCATAACTCTTCTTTCAGCCCCTCCCCCCTTCTTCAGCATTTTCCCAAATAAAGTTCCACCCCCGCCTGTTCTGAGACAGCCTGCCTTCTGCTTCATTCAGCGCTCTCCTCTGTTCCATCCCTTTGCATCCTTCTTCAAGGAGAAACTGACTGCCCAATCAGATGAGTGTGCATGCATAATCTGGAGAAACACACACATACATGACAGCTGAGAATAGCAAATTATATATACATACTGTAACCATCATTTTCTTTACTTTCATATGCAACAATGGTCCATCCCTCATCTGACAATTTCCATGTATATATTACAAAAAAGTACACTTAACAGCATTTTTAAAAAATGGGCCTTAATGTGTGACCTTTTCTACCTCCTGTGTTAAACCTGTCTGACCCCTGGCACATCATTTTAGCTGGAATTTAAAAATAAATAAATAAATATGAAAAATGCGGAGAAAAATAGTCTGGTAAAACCAATGAAGAAATTGACTAATCAGATCAATAATTTACTTTTCAGGCAAACTATTACGTGAAAATATAAACACCACAATAAAAGCTTCTTGGTAAAGAGCGTTATATTAGCCTCATGCTGGATTAGGGTTTACAGAATAAACACATAATAATGTATCACTTACAAAATATGCGCAAATGAAATAAAAAGGGAAAAAAATGAAAAAAGAATTAGCAGTCGTACATAATTCAGCTAATAACTGTTTGTACTTTGAAGTAATGTTCTGGCAATAAAAAAGAACAAAGGGGAAACCAAGCAATGAAAATATTTTCATGTGTGCACTTAAAAGTATGCGTTGAACTTCTTAAAGGGTTTATTGGTAAGTAACTCTAAATCAGTATGCTGACCTTTGCCACAGAGCACCATTTAAACATCTTGTGGAAATAAGAGAAAGGTTTGGTGATTTGGCGTGATGATTTTAGAGTTGACTTAAACCCCTTTGAAAGGAATCAATACAGTGGGCATTATGTCGTTTCTTCAAGCACAGTTGCAGTGCATGATTTGATAAACAGAAAGGCACGAAAGTCAGTATTCTTGCCTACTACAGTATACTGCAGCTGATTTAAACTTCAGACTGTATGAACTTGGATAATCTGTGTTCAGCAAGGGAAAACCAAGCAATAGGAAACTGCCGCTTTTTTGGCCTTTATGATTATTTTCTGGTCTGCTTTTTAGTAGTTTATAGTTTTTTAAGGCAGAGCCAAGTGGAACCTAAGAAAATGAAACACCCAGTCATACTGGTGTAGGTAATGAAAAAGTGATTTTGTGACATCAGTAGTATGCATAAATAAATCAATTGGTACTTTGCATTAGAATCCATAGTAAAAGATGTGTTATTAATGCGGATCAAATGTAGCTACTGTATAGACAGGCTTGAATTGAGTTGTACTCTGCTCAGAGTCATACAAAATCAAAAAAAAAAAAAAAAAAAATCCCATCCTGATACACATAGCTGCACTAACAGGAAAAAAAAATCTTTCTTTACTGCAGGTGTAATTGATGAGGTCAGCAAAAATTATGGTCTCTCCCATCAGGTGACAACAATAACAGAGAAAACAAGGACAGCAGAACCTTAGCTTTGAGTCAAGAGAATGAACTGAATCCATGTTTATAAAAAAGCAAAACATATCAAGCAAGGGTGATTAAAGACATCAGTCTTTTTCTGTTCATGCCCAGTGTTTCAGTTGTGTATGTGTGTGATTTGTTTTTATTTAGTTTGTACAATTTCCATTATTTTAATAGAATTCCTTGGCGTGATTAGTTTCACATGCTCATTTCCTGCTGTTAATCTTTAAATTAGTTTTAACATGTTCATTCATTATTTTTTCTCATTATTTCATTCACAATTGATTATTAACACTATTTTTGCCCTCTGTTTTGGCAATCTGTAAGTGATAAGACTTCACTACACATTTTGTGTGGACTAACATCATATGACAGTAACATGATTAATCACTTAGAAACTACTGGTCCATGCTGCATGCTGCTTCTCTGCCAAGTAATGTTTCACAGCGCATCCCCATATTTTGACTTATTTCTGTGATGATTACAGCTGCATGCAATTAGTGTTTTGCATTGCAACGTTTTATATTTACTAAAGGACTGCATATATTTGCATTCTCAGTTCTTTTTATAAAGGTGCATGCATCCATTGCAATTATATATACATTTGTGAAAAGCGTTGAGTTTAGCCCTGTTATTTCTGGAGAATTGCCGTCTATATGAGTGGCTATTGATTAAACATCATGTAGCAATAACTATTACAGTTTCAATAATACCCAAAGGTCACCCTAAATTCCTTTCACGTGACTGTAGAATGAGTTTCATACCTAGAGTATTAGGTTGCATGTTTTTTTTATGTTTTATAAATGGAATGAAACCGTTACAGTATAAATTACCATTCCACCCCACCACTCAACTAAAGCACAAAATGCTGTTTATTTCCAAAGCTGTTAACCTGCATGTGGTTTGGAAAAGCCAACAATCTGAACAATCTGAAGGGTATGTTACAGTCTGAAGGAGTATGTTAACATCTGGTGCCGAACAAGGCAGTGACGACTGATGACTAAAGTGTTCCTCTGATCCTCTGATGAGAAATATGCTGTTTAGACGCCGCAAACTGCTACTTTGTATTAATTGAACAAATATAGTTCAATCGTGATTGTTCCATGCTGACTGTGTTACATTCATTTTCAGTCTTTTTCTCTGATCCATTGAAGTCGGAAAATCAGCATCTTAGAGTGCAGTACAACCAGATTATTGATTATTCACTGGTGACATAAATCACTAGCACTGACTTTAACTAGCAGTACAATCTAAGGGATAATTTGCAGTTATAAATCCACTGAATAGAGTATTATACATACTGTACCTTGCAATACATACTGCATTTATTTTAATTCTCTAAGGTTATAAGATTATACAGTATGGAAATTAAAAACATATACATCTAGATCTTATATGACATTGATATGACAATAAAAAAACTTTATTACCAGATTAATGTATACATCAATCTAATATTTGTTTCTTAAAAAGTAGAGAAAAGTGAAGAAGAAAACAGGAACAAATAAATATCCAATGATATTACATATTTTTAAATATTCACTTCTACAGATCTACAGTTTTACTCAAAAAATAAACTTTCATGTATCTAATGCATTGCTTGTGTCTTTGTTATGCTTTGAAAGACAAAAACAATTGCAAATAATAAAGTTTATCCTGATTAATACATTTATATATTTTTCCCATTATGACTGTTTAAATAAATTCTAGGATTAGTGCTTGATTTTTGTGCCAAAATATCCTGAGAAGTAAATATTCATTCAATTTACATAACAGAATGAAATTGCATTCCAGGTTATTGATATGATTATATTTACATTATTGAAATTATACAATTTATGGCATATCAATAAATTAACAAATGAATCCTTAGAAAGTCTAGACCTATATACTATTTAAGTAAGGTTATTTATATACAAATAACTTTATGATTATGCAGATCAATTAGACATACCTTATTAACATTACTGGGTGTAATAACAGCTGAGTTTGCTGCTTACAAGGGATGCTCATCTCATTTTAGCGTCAGTCATTCTCACAACTATGAGAAATGTTTGTGGGTAAGAAAGTCTGAGGCTGATTGTGAAAAGGTCGGAATGGAGTGCCACCAAATACAAGTTTCTTCACTTCTTCCTCTCCCTTTCAACCCTCCAGATCCCGCAAAAGATTCCATAAAATTCCTTTCTTTTTAATACCTCCTTTGCTGGCCGATAAAGTGAAGATGTGCAGTGAAAAACCCAGATGTGTTTTCAACCTCATGAATAGCCATCACATCACACCTTGGATGGAGCTTAATCCCAAACAGCTGAGGCAAGTTTAGGCCACCAAACCAAACCAGCTTCCCCTTAATGGAAACAGACCCCGAAACATATCTCAGACACCAAAATACATCTCAGAGACTGATCATTATGTACTAAGCTGTCAGGAGATTTAACCCACAATGGTCTAGTAATGTTTCCCAACCCAAATCTCCCTCCCAGCTCCCTGCCATATTATTGCTTCTTACTGGAAGCTGGGAGGGAGTTACAATGTAGACTGTCTGCAGGTCTCCAAGGTTGGGATTGAGAAATGCTGGTCAAGTAGATGGGTAAGGGAAGCTGGGGGAATGGTCACCCAGTGCATAGATAGGCACGTACCTCATAGACTGCAGTGGTTAGTTCGAGCAGTATGTCCAAGCATAAAGCTCTCAGTGCATTGCTGGCTGCTGGATGACAGGGAGCGGCGATTGGATCGCTGGAAGCGACTCCTGCGGTTAAAGTAGCTCCCCGCGGTCCAGGTCCGCTGCCGATTGTGCAGGTACTCCTTGTAGTTTTTGGTGAGCAGCGTGTAGAGGAAGGGATTGATGCAGCTGTTGCTGTACGTGAGACAGGTGGTCAAGTAGTTGATGTTGAGCCTGGCTTTGTTGGACAGAGATAAGGAAGGGTGGAACTGTCCCAAAAGCTGCCAGATCCAGAAGGGCAAAAAGCAGGCCCAGAAGAGCATCACGATTGTGAAAATCAGGTACAGCACCTTTTGGTTAGGCAACTTCTTCGTCTGCTTGAAGATTTCTGTCTGACTGACCCAGTATGTCCGGGCCAGGCGGATGTAAAGGTAGCCAATGATCATTCCGGGGGCCACGATGCTTGTGCAAAAAAGAAAGGAGATGTAGATCTTATAGGACAGTTGGCTGAGAGTAGGCTGGCACATGATCTTGTTGCGCACCGGTATGAGCTGGATTCTGATGATCATGGGCAAGGTGAGAATGAGGGATGCCACCCACACCAGGATTGCAATGGCTTTGCGGTAGCTTTTGGACCTCTTCACGGTGTCCAGCGGCTTGAGAACAGCAAAATATCTCTCTGTGCTCATGATAGTCAGTGTGAAGATGCTGGCATGCATGGTCAGGAAATCCATACTAATCAGGATGTGGCAACCCGCCTCACCAAAGTACCAGCCCTTCAGGAAGTGGGTACAGACCACAAATGGGATTGTCAATAAGTACAGTAGGTCTGCCAGCGCGAGGTTGATGATGTAGATATACATGGAGGCAACTGAGCGCATGGAGTGACACATGACTACCAGAGTGTAGATGTTCCCAGTTACTCCCGCCAGGCACATGACAGACAGGATTGTGCCAATGGTAAAGGTGGCAGCCATATCCTCAGCTGAAGCATTCCGTGGAGGATCGGTGGTGTTGGTTATCCTCTCCAATAGGACTCCCATGGGCTCCAGGGTGGTCATCTCTGAGCATCAACGGAAAACACATGGCGAGAATATAGACACATTTTACAAACATCGAGTAATTTCCAACTGGGATTTTGTATGGAAATACTGTTTTTTTGAACATCAATTGAGTTTTAGTTTACCTGAAATATTGTTTGCTAAAAGCACTGAGTCCTGACAAAGTCCTTGAAACACTACCATATTGTAGTTGTCTGCTATGTGGGAGGTTTCACCAAAACATCTGAAAAGTACTGAGCTGAATTGTAATTAATATTTAAATTGTAATTAAGAGTTATTTGGTTCAAATTTTTTTTTTTTAAAACTGCAGGTACCACTAGTCTTAGTGAGTTACACTTTATTTGGTACAGTTTCACTAAGCCTAAGTAAGAAAGTACCAATTTGAACGCCTTACCTTGGTTGAGTACAGAAGAAAGCAGGGCTTCTTTGAGAGAGTGGTTCGACATTTAGGGCCAGTCATACAACACTGATTAACTCATACTGCACCATGTGTGATTCACATGAAGGTGTTAGCAGTTTGAGTTTCCAGTGGTTACAAAAAGAAGCATTTTCAATAAATAAATTAATAAATAAAACAAATAACAAAAAGATGTGCCTACATTCACAAAAAGTCCACCTTTAACCTGCGGTCATCGTGCAATAGTCTGTCAAAGAAAAGAAAATTAGAGCTTTGCCAGGAACAAAAATGATTGCCTCGATGATTAAGAAATTAGTGATTTTCAGGCAAAAAAAGAAGATTTCAAAGAAGGAAATGAAACAAAAGTGAGAACATAAAATTACACACAGAAAACAGCAAAGTTGATGGCAGTCTCCAGACACGCAAACCAAAGTGAGCCACTGCAGAGAGAATATCCCCTCTTTCAGCCACAGACAGAGTTGCGTGTGTGAGGGAGAGGTCTTCAGAGGAGCATTCGCACACGAGTGCTGGGTGGGAGGGGTGATGGGGGAGGCAGGGAACGACAGGCAGGGAGGCAGAGAGAGAGAGACTGGAAGGGAAGGGGCTGGCTTTCCGGGGAGGTATGCTGGAAATGCACCCGGCAGTCTCCCAATTCGGCTGCCTGTTCCTGAGCGGCGGGGCCACAGAACAGCACATAGGCAGCCAGGGCTACCGTACACCGTAACTCGCAGCGGTTGACTGCAGCGCCCTGAGTCATAAAAGTATCACTGCATCACTGATGCACACGTATGCTGCCTCACTGTGCTGCTCCATCATGCCGCAATAGAGCAGCAGCACAAGAACATCAGTATCATATCTATCTATCTATCTATCTATCTATCTATCTATCTATCT
>JAABNX020000106.1:12460215-12479126 GCA_015163995.2 Mormyrus lacerda | reverse complement strand
AGTTATTTCTGTGACCATTGTGAGTTTTTCTTTCATTGACTGAAGGGTACCAACAATTTTGTCCACGTGTGTATGTACTTGATACAGCTCAAGGGCTATGTGTTCTATACCTCTTTGTGTTATTGAAATATGCTATTGAGTTGTCTTGTGAAAAATCGATTTGTACTCACCTGTCTGCGTAAAGTACGGGCAAAGGTGTGGCCTCGACGGGGGGGAGGGATGCGTGGGATGCTTTCCGAGTCGGAGAGGCTGTGGGGGCTGATTGGGCGAAAGAGGTCAGAGGGCACCGTCAGCTGCTGGGAGCTCTCCTCCGGCTGGGACCGCACTGAGCCGCTGGAGCCTGCAACAAACACAAGGGGGCAGTGTCAAGTGCTCGAGTTAACTAACACAAGAGTCTGCAATTATTTAATGACAACATACAGTTAAAGTCAAAGAAAATAATACTTAAATGATTTTTGCTGCCCTTAAAGTCACCCCAAATACCCGCAGCAACAATCCAATTCACCCATGTGTTGTATGACTCAAGCACTATCCCACTTTGTGTGGAAAATCAGTCAATCAAGTTAACTAAGAGAGCTGGTAATGAAATATAACAAATGCAAAAAATGGCTGAGGTGTCTCCAGGGAGAAATTTACAAACCAAAACGGCATTCCTCAATCTATCCAACAAGATATCACTGACTTTTTGGAGAACAGAAGAAATTATTGTTATATTTAGTTTTTATTGTGTTACTCTTCATTTGCATATTTTAAATTGTGTTTTTTTTCTACTGAAATGTACTGGCCAGATGCATAGCTTTACACATTTTCTTTGACAATCATGCACAGTACTGTGCGTGTGATGAATGAGGAGTGAGTGACATCTGTAGGCGTCGATACCTGACTGGGCTCTCTTCGGGGAGGTGTGCTCGCCTATGTTGGACATGGCCCGCATGGGAAGAAACATGTAGCTGTCGTTGGGCAGGGAGTGGGTGCGGCCCACTAGTGCCTTACGCACACTCAGCATGTTCTCCTCCAGCTTCTCCCCAGTGCTGACAGGCTCCGCCTATAGATGGAGGAGCAGAATGAGCGGTGCAGTGGCAAGGCGGAAGGTGGGAGCAGGGGCCACACCGAGAGACCACTCCCCACAAACAGGCAGACATACAAAGGCTGGATGCGTTGGCACACGATGATTGAAAGACGGTACCATTTCACGCCAGCCACAAGTAGGAGACGGACACAGTGATGACACGGGCTGTAGCATGGTGGTCCTTCTCCCAATCCATCCTAACAGGACCATCCTGGTCACAGAATATTTGCACATATATATATATGTAATACATAAACATATACATAACAGATGCCTGATGAAATATTGATATGTCAAGAACAAAAATTCAGGTTAATGCATCATCAGTGTCATTTTATTTTGACCAAATTCATTCTGATTCGATGCCATGAATCAGTCATGACTCTACCTCTATCACGGCTGTGCCCATTTCCTCTCTGTGCAAGCTCTGCCCATGGCCTCTGTCAGAAGGCAGGAAAGGCAGCCTGTGGTATTTTACCATGTAAAATATGGAGAGGACCAGACAGACCGAACCCAAAACAGGAACAACCACAAAGCAGAGCGAGACAAATATACACAGAGAAGAAGACAGAGATAGACAGAGAGATGGATACACGGCAGAAGACAGAAGCTAGAACAGAGATGGGATCCAGAGATGTTGGAAAAGACAACCCAGAAAACCCAAGTGGAAGATGGGCAGAACTACTCTACTGGACTGGAACGTAGACACACCAGGCTGGAGGAGTGGGATGTGTACAGAGAGAAAGAGAAGCGTATGGTTAAGAAGCCCAGGGCATCCGAAGAAGCACACCAGCACAAACCAGCCGCACCCCTACGATCGGTTGTTATGGACATTTGTTTTTGTGTGTTGTTACCTTAGTTTTCATACACATCCTAATTTAGAGCTTTAATGTTCTGTTTCTGAATCTTTTACCCGAATGTAATTCTTACAAAGGGCATCGCTTACTGTATTCATTTGAAATTGTGAACCAGTTCAAATTTGTGAGGAACTCATAAGAATACCATTGCTACAATGTTATTTAATGTTATTATGTGGTATCATTCAGTGGGTAACTTGCAGTATTAGGACAGGAAGCAACACTGAGGATAGCCTGTCCTGAGACAGCCACCTTCTGGGTTGGTTGGTAAGGTGAAGGGGGAGCTTGGGTGCAGGTGTGTTTGGAAGCCCTCGGTGGAACAAGAGGACCGCAGAAGAGAATGAGCTTTGCTCTACTGTGAGTACATTGCACTCCAAACTGGTTAGTAAGAAGGGGTTAAAATCGTCGGGGACAGAGTCGTCCGTCAGAGCTAAGGACCAGGATTTCTCCGACGTCAGAGACAGAGCTTCCATCTCCGCTAGAGGGATCTAAACAGGAAGAGATGAGCCAAGGGTGAGAACGGGCATCCCTGGCAGTCAAGGACAGACAGACGAATGGGGATACAGAACGTTAGCATGTGGGGACCCAGGTAGACTTTTTGATGGACACACCTATATGGTGACATGCACAGAAGAGCCAGTGTCAGGAAGAAGTTGGGAGTGATACACACACAGGGGTGAGAAACACACTCACAGTTTTACTTACACAAAGAAATGATTGCTTCAGAGAGATAACCTATCAGACTGTAGAGGAGGTCTCAAGACAACTGATTGGTTGGTCTCGCCTCCTCTAGTTGCTTGAACCCACCTCTTCTACAATCTGATTGGTTATCTCACCAAACCATTCATTTTTCGTTCTGCCTTCAGAACATTTTTGCGTAAGTAAAATTCCCATGAGCAAGAAACACACATGTATAGAGAAGAGACAGTCACGTGGTGAAAGCAAATCCACAAAGAAAAGAACCCTGGCTGTTAGACAGCAAGGGGTGGACTCGCCATCCTGCCCTATGTTACAGAGCAGGCCTGCAGAAGTCAGTCATCAGCAGCAATCGCTCAGAATCCTCAGCACAAACTTTGTAGAAAGCCCTACAGTACACGTTTTCTGGAATTTTTCCATGCCTTGTTAGAGGTGCCGGAGACGCAGGCTGGGCCTGGCCTTGTGACCTGCGTTGGTTATGGAGACTTTGCTGAAATGCTTTCTGACAAGCTAAAGGAATAATCCAGGCAGAAGGGAGAGTGAGCCGAGACCTACAGGCAAAGGTTGAGGTGCCAGTTAATTTAAAGAAAAAAAACATTGCTGGTACTTTTGAGGCATTTAGAAACCTCCATTCACTTTAAAAAGCTTTAACATGGAATCGTTTCACCACACTATTCTTGTTCCAAGTCATATTTCATCCTGAATGGGTAAAAAAAAACCACAAAAACATTTATGTGCACATTTAAAGCATCACCTACTTTATTGATCACTGCATTATACCATAATAGTCCTACTGACACTCATGTACTGGCAAAATAACTCCTGGTCCCTGTTCATAGCCCTTATCTCCCGTCTCTGATACAGAGGCATAGATCCCATTTATGGTCTCCAGCCAAAGTGGTCTGTGTGGAAGCAGCAACATATCGAAGAGGTTAAGACTGCAAAATGTTCTCTAGCAACCTGACCTGATGGTGTATATATCCCTGTCTCACATGGTAGCTCTACAAAGGCTGCCAGGCTATTCCTTGATAGGGCCGAAGAATAATGACACCACTCCTCAGTGTGCTAAGTTTTGTTGCAATTGTGTAATCCACTTGCACAAAGCCTTGATTAAAGGACGACTGAGAGGGGACTTGGACACACAGCACAGGTAGTCTGGGGTACAGAGAGAGATGGAGGGAGTGGGTGTCAGTGGTGGCAGGTGGGCAGGGGGCAGCGTAGTGTAGGTTTGAGAGATTGACCTGTTTCTCAGTGGAGTACTTGCAGGGCTGGGGGGGCAGGGCGTAGCAGTGGAAGATGGAGTCTGACAGGTTGTCCATAAGGCTGAGCTCCCCCTCCAGTGAACCCTGGATCACCAGGGACACGGAGTCAAGCATGACCCTCCGCTGGGGACCAGCATGCAGGAAGGACAGAGAGAAAGGCAAAGGGGCACGGAGAGAGGGCCAATGTTACGGGATGGGAAGGAGGAGGCGGGGGAGGCGAGAAAAGGCAGGGAGGGTAAAGTTCAGGGAGAAAGATCCAGGAGGTCATGAGGCAGGACAAACACACAAAAAGAGACAGGAGAGAGCAGCGTAGAATTTCAGTTTATCTACAGCTTGTTACTGAAGTGTTAGGCAGGGTTGGGGCCATTCCGCAATACATCCATCAATTCCAGTCCAAATCAGGAAATGGAAAAGGAAAATACTGTGGGGAAAAGAATTGTAATTGCAATTTCAGGGAGATTTAAATTCCAACTCCATTTCCATTTCCTGAATTGATTGGAATTGATGAATGATTTCCAGAATTAGCACAGCCCTTTGTATAGGGCATAAGATGCATACATGAAACAGAGTGCTACTATGTATACCAGACTATGAAGACCAGTGTATTCATAAATACTCTGTATTGCAGGAGCTGTATACACTGTATACCCACATATGGCCTAAGTGAATAACACATTCGTAGTACACTAAAGCTCCCAATTAAAGATCCAAAGGGCCTTCATAAAAGTCTCAAGTTATATTTGTATCTCAGTGGTTGGATTGCTATGTAATTGGCTATATTTCTAAATGAAATCCAAAGGAATCCAACAGGGGGCACTACAGTACTGTTGGGAAACCAGTCTGTCTCACTGCCAAAGTGAATTAGGATGCATCAATGCATGTGCTAGGAGCAAAAAGGAAGGGGGTCTTATTTTGCAAGTACAAGTTTTATACTGTATACTGCAAGAATAAACCAACTGCATTATAAAATAAATAGTTATCAAGGATGAAAGAAGTGTATCTTCTTTCCCATGACATAAGTCTGACCTATACATTGTATTTTCTCTTCATAACAAAACTAACCATATCCTGTCTAGGCAAACAATGTCACAATATACTGAGCAGTGAATGTACTTTCCTACGTCAAACCAAATATAAATTAATTTGGCACAGCTTAATTTCTATGGCAACTGCTTTGTTTTTGACATTGAATCACTGTAAGCATAATGCACGGTGGCTAAAAATTTCTAGTTTTTTCGTGCTAGAATATGCTAGAAATCTGAATATAATGTATACAGTTCTAGAATATCATTACAATTTGTTACTGATTAAGAATGTGTCATTAATCATATTATGTATTACAACCACATTAATAAAATGACTAATTTTAAAAAGTAACTTTAATGTCCAGAATTTATAATAAATATTAAACTTAAATCAAAAACAAAATGCTTAAAGAAATGAAAAGATTTATATGATATGTTTGGGTTAAAAAAATAATACATCCAAAATCTTGTTTTGACGTGACCGTTCTGGCAGCCTTTCTGATATAAGTTAGTCAATGCATAATAAAAGATGAAGGCTTCAAAATGACATTTTCATGGAAGCCAGAAACTGCAAAGACATATGGAACTGCATCTCGTCTGACAAGACCATTTTTTGGTCAATTCATAATACACATGTCACACATCATGTGACACAGAACCAGCCCTGAGTCATTAGGGAGACCTTATTTCAAGTGTTCCAAGCTCTTTCCTGATGAAACACTGCTTTATTCAACGTGCGAAACTGAGCTCGAGGGTGCCGAGCTCAGAGTGGGTCATGGCGGCTGACACCCCAGTCTGCACGGACTATTCTCTGGAGCGGAAATACTTCACAAGCAGGCTGCATTCAATTCTGGCTTCAAAGCAGACTCAGACTAAGCTGGCTGTAATTGGGCCCATGCACTTCCTGCCCAAATCCCCTGTTTCAGCTCTTCAGAAAATGCAGAATATCAGTGGAGACAGAAAGTTAATCCTCACTGTGACTTTAGAATGACACTACCCAGATATACCACAACGTAAGTCATATGCTGAAAACAGATAATTTTTATATTAATACATTTCTATTACATACATATAAAAATATTCATTTATGCTTATATTTATATCGGTAACATATTATTTATTTTTATTAATGCTGAAATCATCCTTTAAAGATGTCTCTTTGAAGCTACTGTCATCAACAGACCGTATTTATGAAAAAATGTCCACCAAGATCCCCATTGTTTTTTCATGAGCTCAGCCCTGACTTTGATTGATTTCGCTGTCACTTAATGGTTTGTAAGGCTAATAACTAAGATAGGAATATGTGATCCTGACCTCCTTTTGCTCTGTGCTGTTTTTCACCTCAGGGTGGACCTGAACTGTCAATTCATCTCTGATGGTATTGTGTTCACAAATTCACTCTGGTATATCTGTTGGACCCATCTCAAACCACACTGAACGTGATGCTGCCCACAGGCATGCTCTCGAATAGCTTCTGCTCATAAATCCATTCATGCCTCTTTCCATTTCTTCTCGCCCATTTGTACCCTGACGCAGGTCAATCAAGTCCACACAGAATGGCATTATGTGATATTAGCACAATTACTATCTGTAACTTATGCTGGGATGTCACTCTATAGTATTACTTTGACTGTTTGTATTGCTTTGCATCTGGTGTGTTCTGTTGTCAAGTGACCACTTTTTGTTGATCTACTTTGATTTAAATTGCAATTGACATGTCCAGTTGCTAGACAGGATTAGTACACTGTAACAGCTCTGGGTATTACAGTCTAATGACTAGCTTTTTGACTAAAGACTTGGGCCGGTTAAACTGGCCCTGAATAACCACATAATACTATACAGTGATAAAATGCTTTGTAGCCTCTCAGCTAAGTCAGTAAGACATGAGTTGAACTGATCAAGTACACTGATTACTGGTTTGCAGCTTCTGAGCTGAGTGGATCAGACAAAAAGTGTATCAGAAAATGTATCAGTATCTGAGCTGAAGTCATTAAACTTAGTGACAACTGCCTTGCAGCATATGACTTGAATAAATCATATCAACTGGAATTGCACCAGTCCCTGAGCTGAATTGACCAAACATGCTGGCATTGTGCCAGCTTACAGCTGCCCTGCAGCCACTGAACTGAGCTCACTCAGGCTACTCCTGATCCTTGTGTGTATTGCTTAATCAGCTGAAAGTGAATCTTAAATCAGGACGTGACATTACAGTCCAGAAGGATTGAGCTTAGTCAAAAAAGAAGTTAGGAATAATCAGAATCACCCTAAATTATCTTAATATCATAAATAAAGTGTTTAAAAAATTTAATCCTAAACTAAAATGTTGAATGAAAGTTAAGTATTTTTTCAATGAAACATCCACATTCATTCAGAGCTTTCGGCAGCCCAATTGGATTATATCATTGGGCCAGTGGGCAGTAGGCTTGACTGAGAAAGTCTTAGGCTATATCCAATCTTATCCACAAAGGGCCGGTGTTTATGCAGGTTTTGGGGATAACCTTTAGGTCAGCTGTTCAAATCCAGGTGTAAGGACTCTTCAGCCAGTCAGTCCTCTAATTAGTAGTAATTATGTGAAAACCCACATACACAGAGGCCCTTTCTGGGTAAGACTGCCCACCCCTGGGATATGTTCACACTACCAATCAGAAATGTCTTAAATCTGATTTTTTTTTTTGCTTGAATGTGACTCAGATCTGATTTTTTCAAGGCTGTGTGGACACACAAATCTGATATTTTCAAATCAGCATGTGCTGAGCATTTCTTTGTTGTTGGTGACACAGATGAGTCGCGCAAAACTGTATCAATGTGCACATGCAAACCATTTCAGAGGACAGATGCGTTCACATTACAATTAGGTACAGGTCACTTTATGAATGTGAACCATCAAAATGGGCAAATCCGATCTGAACAAAAAACAGAATTGGACAGGGGGGCTTGTAATGTGAACATACCCTTATACCAAGCAACTTCATGCCCACTTCTTTCAGAAATATTTAGTACTTTAAGCAGGATGCTAAGGAATAGATTATTGGATATGATTATTGTATGTTTTCTCCAAGAATAAAATAACACAGGCAGATATTTTGCAAGTGTACTTGACCATGAGGAACACACTGACATTGACTGAACAGATGGTAAAGGTATTGAACTTTTGAAATACATCGAATATGTAGGTCATTCTGCACTGTTCCAGACATCACCTGCTTAGAAACAGTCTGCTACAACTCCTTGGGCAGGATACCGCCTAGTATTACTGGCACAGACATATGTTATCGTTTCCTGCCAAGTCCATGGTAGTGCGGTTTATCTGCATCACCACTGATTGCTGCTATCGTATTAGTAGTGTGATAGCCATGTACAGTTTAAAAAGTGTGAAATGAACAGTTTTCAGGCTGTCCGGTTCGTTCTGACCTTCAAAGCATTTCAATATGAACTGTAGAAAAATTGATGCCGACGCTCACGTAATTATTACAATGAAGAAAAAAGGCACCACCCGAGGTTAAAAAGGTGATGAGATACATAAATGACAGACTGAATGCACAGGAAGTCACTCACCGAATGGGGCGGCTCAAGGCATAGGGTGGAGTCTGCCTTTAAGTGTGTAAGGTCTCTGGGACTGTCCAGTGGGCCAGATCTTTCCTGAAGGTCTCTGCACATCCAGGGTGGCACCCCAGGCCCACCAGAATCACTCAAAGCCAAAGGAGAGAGGCGTGGTCCCATGACCCCACCCTCTCCCCCTATGGTTTGCAGCTCCAGTTCTGCTTCTAGCTCCGCCTCAAGCTCCGCTTCTTCCTTGGCCTCCTTGTTACTCTCTTCTAGATGCTTCATGAGCACGGCGATGACCACGTTGACCAGAACAAACTGTGCAGTCAGCACAAAGGAGACGAAATAGAAGGGTGAAACTACGGTGTTGTAGCAGGGGCCGTTGTCCTGGGCGCAGTCACGCAGTGTGTCCTGCAAGGGACAAAGGGCAGAAGAGGGTGCATGAAGCACTGGGTATTACAGGAACTAGACATGTGGCTGTTTTTTTCTGAATGGCAAATTGACCAAAACCTGATAATTTCACATGATTTCAGGTTATGTAATCATCTGGTATGGGTTACCTGATAACGGTGGCTCTTGGCATCTTTCGAAGATATACCTTATGGAAGGTGTTTGTTTTCCTAGATATATTTCTCAAACAATCTCTTAAGAGATATAGAATCAATAGGCGCCTGATTGGTTGACATCGATGGCTTATTCCCTCCATGCAGCAATGAGAGAAAGTGATGTTTTTTATAAATATAATACTGCAGGAATGCTTCAAAATATAGCATTAATTAGAACTGGGGAGAATCTAAAATAAAATACCAAATTAACAAATTGAATCATTTAACCATAAATTTGATTTTCACCAACTGTGTGCACACACCTGCCTTACTAGAATGTAGTATCACCAGTTTATTTATATTTGTTCTATAAAACTTCTGCGTGCATGTCATTGATATCAGGACGATATCAGAAAGAATATCAGAAAGAAAAGTTGTGCTAATATCTTAACATAAGAGATTGTCCTTAGTTGTTCAGTATTGACTACTAAGAACTATTATAGGGTGATTTTTTGGGGGGAAAATATAATAGACATATATGTAAATGAATGTGCAGTGTGGACTCATGAACCTCATGAATTAAAGTTTTCATATATTGTGACTTTTAGATGGTGTGCGCATTCCAGGGGTGTCGGATATTGTGGGATTCTGTCCCCTCCAATATCGGCAGAAGCTTCCCCCCCCCTTCCCAATTAATAAATAAATACAAAATTCACAGCGTGTTTCTTATGTTTCATTATGAATTGGAACGTTACTGAGGCCAAATCACTGCAAATGCAGAGTGCAAGTGTCATGACACGCCTGTCCTGTCTGCCTTGCCCATCCTGTCCATCTCGTCAGTGCCCCCTGCTGGCCGAGAGTTGGTGCCCGAGCTCTCTGCTGCACCGCCCGCCCGCTACGTTCGAGGTACGTTCAGCGCTGGCCCTGCCTCTGCCCATGCCTGAGGTCCTGCTCGTCTCGCTGGTTCCGCCCATCTTGCTGGCTCCGCCTGAGTCTCCACCCACTGCTGCACCCGAGGCTTCTGCTGCATCTCCGCCTACAGCTTCATCCGGGACTCCTGCGACGGCCCCGCCTCCTGCAGCGTCCAAGGTCTTGGTGCCGCCTATGGCTCCGCCCATGCCGCTGATTCCTGTTCCTATGACTCCTGTTCCTGTGACCCCAGTTCCTGTCCCCGAGGAGGTCCCAGACTGCTTGACCATTGCTCCTCCTTCCTGTAAGGATTGGGAGGGGGAGCTCGAATGGGACCCCTTGGGGATTTCCCTGATGGACCCCTTCAAGGGGAGGACTTGCCCCAGCGTGGAGGATCCCGGCCAAGTCCCTGCCTTTCGGTGTCCTGAATGGCCAAGGGACACATCTGCAGGGGTTGGGTCCTGCCCACTCTGCTCCCTGGCTTGCCCATGCGTCCCCTGGCTGTGGCTTGGTGGTTGCCTGCGTTTCCTGAGGCTCCGGCTAGGCTGTCGCCTCCGGGTCCCCCTCCGGTGCCTCGTCACCCGCCTGCGGTCCCTCCGACAGCACCTCGTCGGATGCCTCTGGGTTCGCCTGCTCCGACTTGCTGTCAGACGACACGTTACGCGGCTCCGGCTGCGCCGTCACGGTTTCCCCCTCTTGCTTGCCTGCACCAGTGTCCTCTCCTGCTCCCTCCTCATTTCCTCTGTCTGTCCGTCCATCTGTCTCCTTGCCCCCTTCGTGGTCCCCTCCGTCTCCTGCCTCCCTGTCGCCTGTGGCTCCTCCAGCTGCCTTCCCTCGCCTGCCTGGGTTCCCTCGGGCTCCCTTTGGTCCCCCGACCTTTTCTGTCTGGCCTCCCTTGTCCGCTCCTCGTCCCTTTGTCCCTCCTGTTTCTGCTACTCATCCCTCTGTGCCTCCTGTGTTCACTCCCGGCCCTTTCGTTCCTCCTGTTGGTGTTCCCCCGGTGTCACCCTTCTTGGTTTGTTTGTCCTCATTCCCTGTCTTATGTCAGGTCCAGTCCTACTTACTGTCCCTGTGCCTGTTCTTTGTGTCTGTTCTGTTCCCAGTCTCCTGCTACTGTTTTTGCACTTTTTCAGGTTCTGTTTTCCCAGTGCTTTTTTTCAGGTTCTGTTTTCCCGAAGTGTGTGCCTTTGGGGGGAGGGGGGGTTCTGTCACGACCTGCTCGTCTGATCCTCCTGTGTGCCACGCCCACCTCATTACCTCATGTTTATTTCTGATTGTTATCACCGGTTACCTTTTATGGTCAGCCTGTCCTGTGTATTTAGTCCACGTCTGTGTCAGTATTCCTTATATCTGTCATTGATGTTCATTGCCGTGCGCTCCCCAGTCATCCTGTCAACCATCAATAAACCTTGTTCGTTCGCATTAACAGCTTGCTCGCCTGCTTCCTCGCTCGCCTGCCAACCGGACGCAACAGCAAGGTCAAAACCTAACGAAGATTGTAGTCATGTATCAGACAAAATAATTTCATCATATGGATCAGTTATTTTTTAGTTAAGTGATGTTTGTTTATGAAACTGTAGCCATAACAATGTTAGTCTTATCTTAAATGAACAGTATGAGCTGACAACAGCGATGAGACAGCTAGGAGAGGCTCAGACCAACCTTCTGAAAGAATATGTTACGGAAGATATACTTAACTAAGAACAGTTCTGAAAGAACATTGGAGTGTTATGAGACAACCTAAGGCAGAACTTACGATCGACGTAGTGTTAAGAGGGTTTTGAGAAATGCACCCCTGGTCATGAGCACAATAAATGAGATTTTGAAATTCCCCTTTAATTAAAGCATAGGACCACAAATGCTGTGAGATATGTTGGCATTTCAGAGTTACTTAAAAATACAATGATAAAGGGCAAATTATCTTAGAATATATTTTAAAAATGGAAGGTATATAAATATATATGTAATAAGGCTGCCTAAAGTGAGATAGGCAGTATAACATTTAAAGGGGGTTGTGACTCCCTCATTCCCCAGACTTGCCTTCATGATGCCATTCCAGTTGTCCCCAGTGGACACCCTGAAAAGCAGGAGGAACGCCATGCCAAAGTTCTTGAAGGTGGCGTACCGACCCAGACCCTCACAAGGATGGAGTTCATCACATACTGTGATAAACATGGCGGGGGAATAAGAGATAACAGTTAATTTACTATTTCTGACTGCATGCCCTCATCCCCCCCAGACACACACAGGTAAACTTAAGTGCATGTGTTTCCCAATCCGATGCTCCGGGACCCACAGATGATCCACATTTTTTCTCCCTACCAGCTCTCTATGAGACCGTCCGAATATGGAGCTGAGACGGAAGAGAAACATGAACTGTCTTGGGTTCCCCGAGGACCGGGTTTGGAAACCAAGGAGAAGGATATTGATTTAAACAGCTAGATACAAGCAGGCCTTTACTGGTTTTTGACTAGACAGTATCACACCCCGGGGAAGTGTTCTTCTCTTGCATCAAAAATTAACAGCTCATTTTCTCAATTATGGTTCCTATTACTGGGTCAGGGTAGCGGTTCTGAACCCCAGAATTTTAGACGCCCCAGTTTGGTTAAAATTGTCTTATCGGGTGAAATATTGAAGGTACGTCAAGGCTATCCGGAATGGGAGGTGTGTCACTTTCGATGGTAGGAGGCAGCTTACATTGAGAAGAAGGAGAATGACAACTGGGGAAAAAAATGATTGTTCAGGAAACACTAGGTTCCAGAGAAGATGTCTGAGTCTTCTAATCTTCTCCTCAGTGCTAATCCAGAAATCCACAGCCCTGACAGAGTCATTTGGGGTGGTGGGGGTCCATTTTCAACCAGTGGCCTAACTGTACCTGCTGCTTTTATTCTGTTACTTTCAGTTCTTTATTGAATGCAACCACAAAAAACAGAACTTTGGAACAGAACTTTGGAGTGAAATTTTAATATATGATAATAAAAGTAATTCTGAAGAACCAATTAGATGAATCAATTCATCACTTTAACAAACTCTTCAGGCAATTTAGAGTTTAAATGGAACAGAACCCTATGCAAGAAAGCACACCCTGAGAGCATCATAGCTCTTGATAATTAGCGAGTGTTTGTAGCATATGTTTTCTGAGCAATCTGACGGTCTGTCAGCATGTTGCACGCTGTGTTTGAGATGCCTTACTCAGGTCACCAAACAGCTCCACACCCAACGCTGCGAAGATAAAGAATAGCAGCATGAAGAGAAGACCCAGATTCCCCACCTATAGGCAGAGGAGGAGGATGAGGAAAAAGAAAGAGATGCAGAGGGAAATCAGAAGCTGCATCAGATAACACTTGAGGACGGGCAATGAAAAATCACCTCTGACCAAAAATATTTCATTGTTATCATAGCCGGTCATGCAAATATCCAAGATGTACAGGAATTTAGATGGTGTCCGAAGGCTCACTATGTACTGAGATCAAAATAAATCGGTGCCCGATATCAACTGTGTGCCCCTGCTATGCAGGCATCCGATTATCTCTGCGACGCATGAATCTGCATTTCTGCCTCCATGTAAAATGCAAATACACATGCAGAATTGACTGGGAAGATATGGGATACCAGGGAAAGTAATCTGGGATAGCCCACAGTGTGTCTGAATCCCTGCCGGTGGGTATGTGTCTGCTGATATTTAACTGCTTATTTAACTGAAAAGGTCACAGTAATTGCAGGACAGAAAAATAACATTACAGTATTTTCAGCTACAGGAAGTATGGCAATTAAGCAACTGGACAAATGACTGTCCGTGATATCGGGAGCATGACACAGTACCAAACTTTTTCCATATATTTTAAAATATTTTCATTTCAAAGTACCAGCAGGAACTCACCATCATGTAATTATTTTTTGCTTTAAACTTCCACATCTATATCTCCATTTTGTGCATTTTTAAAATACCAATTTACTTATAATCTTTACTGATCTGCAATACGCTTTTGTTATATTTTATTTTTATTATTGTTTATTTGTTTTTTGTGTTTTGATTTGAAAGTCCATGCAGCAATAGTGCCAAGACAAATTCCCAGCACATGCAGGTAAACTTGGCCAATAAATTGAATTCTGAATGCGTAATGGTGTGAAATTGTGTGGCAGCTGATTTGGAGAACAGAATCCTACAGCTTAGATAAGAGGATCCCACCATGACATTTTCCAGATACCAGGGAAGAAGTGGTGAGCACATACCTGAGGTAGGGCTTGTATCACCGTATCCAGGAGAGCCCTCATTCCAACAGCCATCTTCAGCAGCTTCAACACTGCACACATGCACACACACACACATGTTTATATTAAATCTTTGTGACGACTGTCCATTTATTTCTATGGGCAATGAGGACCCCTACCCAGCCCTAACCTTAAGCATAATGAATGCATTATATCTTGACTGACTGAATTTAATACTTCGTTACTGAGCATTCTATTTCCTCATTTCAAATACATAAATACATCAGTAAGACCCCCCCCCCCCGGGGATGTAGTTCACATTCCAGTGCTGTCACTCAGCATTAACTTCGCCTGTCCTAGCAGGGTTCTCTCTTTAACCTCCTGTCCGCTCCAAAAACCGCACGCCACCCTCCCTAGCCGGGAAGATCATGCACTCGGCATGAGAAAACGCTCATCCCCCCGACATCCTAAAAAAAAACCCAGGGGCCCTTAGGCCCTAGACTGTCACGTCTCCCTGATAACGTGGGCAATACAGCAGGGAGGAGACGCGTGGCGGTAATGGCTCGAGTGGGACACCCATGGCGCCGTTGTAATTTCCGCAGGTCGCAGGATGAGTCAGCGGGTGTTATTATTGGGGCCTTGCTCTACACAGTGGGCATATGTGAGGGGTTAATGACTTTGGTGACAGGGTGATTCAGCCCTCACACATCAACCTCTCAGGAGGACAGTTTTAGAAAAATCAGCGCTAGCCGGCATTAGCGGAGGCTGGAGACTTTAATTAAAGCAGTGCCCATTCGGTCCTGGGCAAATGGGCTGCATTCAGCAGAAGAAGATGGCTCAGTGCAGGTATGTTTATACAATGGTCTCTAAGCTGGGTGTAATCGATACTGACGCCCAAAGCATTTTTTTTTGTTTTAAAACAGGGGAATTAATTTCTCATTGCAGCCATCTTGAGTCCTGCATGTCAGTAAAACGACGTGCCCAGCATGATCTAATGGGAGCAGGGCTGTGACTACAAGGAGGCGTGACTCTGTCCTTTTGAAGGAACCCTCACATCGGCCTGAGAAGAGGAGGAGGAGGTGACACAGGGAGGGGGATAGGCAGCAGCTCTCACCACGGGCAATCCGCAGGACCCTCATGATGCGTATGATGGTGGGGTTGATAGGCAGGGAGGCGTTGACCTCGATTTCCTCGAGAGTGATGCCCATTATGGATAGGAGTACGATGGCCAGGTCAAGCTGGTTCCACCTGCTCGGAGTGCAGTGGTTTTAGCTCAAAGTGCAAAGTTAAAAAACCTAGAGAAACATGGCCAACAAACAAAGTCACGGCTTGGCGCATTAGGTTATCTGGCTGCTACAGACGAGCCGCTGCATTACCACATCGTATCACACCACGGGAACAGTGTAATGTATGGAAATAAGGGACAGTCGGTTCAATGGCAGCACGAGTGCTTCAATGCGAAGAAACTGATTGATGTGTGGAAAGAATTTCAATTAAAGTGCATTCAAGATAGAGGACTGACGTGAGAAATGTGGTGTCTGAACAGCGTTGCTTTCTGAAGAAACATGCCCGATTAATCCCCTAAATTCCACACACATTCCTGGGTACCTGGGTACAAACGCGAACAAGCTATATTCATAACCAAGCATACACATACATAAATACTCTTTAAAATAGTTCAACTTTACATAGAAAAAAAAACTCCACATCAGAAAAAAGTCTGCTCTTTTACAAAGAACTTTGTTCACTTTAATGTTTTATTTAAATTTGAAAAACTGACTAAATTCCGATGCAGCCTGTCATGGGATCAGCATTCAGTTAGAATTAATCATAAGGAATGATTTTTAGTTAGGCAATCTCTATAGCTTCCTTGGAATAATTCTATGCATTGTGTTTGCTGGTGTTAAAACTAAAATCATAAATATGGTAGTGATATAAAAGAAAAACTGATGTAATGCATTTTTGAGTGACAGGAAGATGCAGTGCGTAAACACACAAAGCAGGCTCAGTCTAAAATGTGCTTGAAACATATTCTTGTATTCTTTTGTGCATATTTCACATACACTTGTGGATTGTTAGCATTAATGATATTTTAGACAATTAAGATTTACCCAAGCCTGCCATCAACCTGTTACCCCCCTGACTAAAAATTAAAATGCTGTGATTTGCATAAATAAAGACATCAAAATGTATGAAATATGTATTATTTATTGACTTTTAGGTTACCTGTTGTCTTTTAAATTTATTTTAATAATTACTTAGACACAAATTCTTAAAACATGCAGGAAATCTGTGTTGCCTAGGATGTGGAATTTTCCTATAAACATTTCATTGATTCCTTCAGATCAAACAGAACTCAATTCAAAACAGCAAAGACTAAGGTGTTTTTAAAGCAGGTAATTTGTTACTTGTAAGTAGTTTATAATTCAATCACCATAGTGTACTTTTGCAGAATTTTCCTTCAGAATTTTTATGCTGAACCTTGCTGGTAATGGGAGGAAATGTCAGGTTTAAGATGTAAGAATACTTGACTTTTGGTGAAAGTGGTAAGCAATACAGGCCAGCTTGTGTAGCACATACAGTATAACAACAGAGACTTGAAAGGTTATATATTTATTTTGCAATTTTCCAGGACTAAGTGCAACTGGTCATTATTTAGTTCTTTGAAGCAGTTTGATGCAATTGCCTCAAATACAGCTTTTAATCTGAATTGGACAGTTGGTTGATTTTTTTATGAGAGAGAAAGGTAGACCTGTCAGAATGTTCTGGTGTGGGAGTTCTAGTAAAAAAATAAGAAAAAACAGGGTCCTTGCTTAAGCCAGGAAAGGCTAAAAATAATTATGTAGGAGAGCATAGCCTATTTCCAAAGGCAGGTTTTTTTTAACTTTTCAAAAATCAATAATTTTAGAACACAACAACAACAACAACGATTATATGTAATATGTCATACAATTGGTAAGAAAGTGATTTTTTTAGTAGCTAATAACTGCATTCTACTTAATAATCCTGCTGTGTTTTTGTTATGCTTATGGTAGGTTCACGTGATCAACTTCATATTGTTAAAAGTAAGGGCTTTGTAATGGGATTATATGAATGACTAAATTTAGTTTCCAGGGAGTATTATAAGCCTACTTTCTACCCTACTGAGTTTTGACATAACCATTGAGTTAGTGCTCTGACCTGTCTTTGAAAAACCTGCGAAAGCCAAAAGCCACCAGCTTGAAAACAGACTCCAGAACGAAGATGATGGTGAAGATGTAGTTACAGATCTTCAGCGCTTCATCCAACACCTGCATCAGACAAAGAAAAGGATGATGAGCAGGAAGAGAACAATTTTATGCAAGTGTACCACTTGTGAGAAGCAAGATACCAACATACCATGGTTTATGAAACATTAAAAAGTCTGACATTTAATATGACAACAGGTCATCTGATTCACCAGTAAACATAATTCTTGGCATCACATCAAGTACTACAGGAGCCTTTATTGAAAGACCAACTTTATTGAAAGAGTTATCAGTTACTGAATGTTCTACTGAGTTTGTCGAGTAATTATGGAAATCTTGACAGATTGTTACAGTATATAAAGTCCATCATTTGTTAACACTTCCACTGTCTGTGCTGTCTTGCTCCCCTGACTCTGTCTCCATGCACAGACGCACCGTAATTAAGACCTGCACGCCTCGGACTCTTCACCAGAAATCGATTGACTCCCTAGACTGAATTACCCTGAATGACTTTGGGGACAGGGCTGGCTAATGATTGCTGTTACTCTCCCACAAAAAATAAATAAATAAATTGGAAAGGAGGAGAAACTAACAACATCAATTAGTGACAAGCGTAAACATCAGGAAACCTGGATGGCTCAAGGGTTGGGCGTGACGCAAACATGGGTCACCTATTGAGCCACTTGGGGAGACACCTAAGCAAGTCCAAATACACACACACACACACACACACACATATATATATATGATGTGTGTATGTATGCACACACACACACATCAAGAGACACAAGTCTTAGGCAGTTATAGATCATAAGAAATGTTTAAAGTTATTTATCTGGGTAGTAAATTTATATTTTCTCAGTATGGAAAACACAATTTAATATTAGAACATATGCAAATTATGAGTAAAACAATAAAAACTAAAAGGAATTTCTTATGTTCTCCAAAACGTTATGGATATCATGTTGGATGGCTAGATGAACACCATTATGGTTCCTAAACCTCTCCTCAGGTTCATCTCAGCCATTTCATGTGCTTGTTAAATTTCACTACCGGCTCACTTAATTAATTAGTGAAACTAGTTTTAAAAAGTCACGGAGGTATTCATTAGCTATATGAGGTGTGTTAGTGGTGATGTCAGAAAATACATGGGTGTATTGAAAATACTGCCAATAGTGGGGTGACTTTGAGAGATTTTGAAATGGTTACGGGCAAACACGGATTGACAGACATAATATTATAGATTTACATCAACATGGAAATCATTTAGACAAGTGTCTGTGACTGCCTATGACTTTTGCACAGTACTATATACATATATATGTATAATACTATATACATATATATGTATACATGTATAAGATGTGTGTGTTTACACACACAAACACACAGGAGAGAGAACAGAATATAATAATTACTATTCTCAGGGTTTGCACTAGCTTAACTCCCCCCGAGACACTTTCCTGTTCTAAATAAACTCAACGCAGGACATAAGAAATAAGAACATAAGAAATATACAAACGAGAGGAGGCCATTCGGCCCATCAAGCTCGCTTGGGGAGAACTT
>JAABNX020000106.1:12446566-12460115 GCA_015163995.2 Mormyrus lacerda | reverse complement strand
TACACCACCCACCTTGGTGTCATCTGCAAATTTCACTAGTTTACTGTATATATTGGTGTCTATATCATTTATGTAAAATAGGAACAATATTGGTCCTAAAATCGAACCCTGCGGTACCCCAGTATGAACGCAGGCCCACTGTGACATTGTGCCTCTTATAGTTCACTTCAGGAACATGATAAGTGTACATAGATACTAAAGTGCTAACAGAAAGAAAAGCCACAGAATACTTTCTGTACTTTCTTTATAGGTATGTTACTTTATGATGTAAGGCAGTCTTTATGAGCCAGGAGTATGACTGTGATATGTTGTTCAGCATTTTAACAGGGAGGATGAATGAGGAAAGATCGGCGATGGCTAAGTGGAGACTGAGGCAGCCAAAATCCCCGTTCTGTCACTTGTCATCATCCTCAAAATGATCGCTAATGAGGGCAATTTAGAAGCTGCCAGTCTGTACGCTCTGATGTTCGGAGTGAAAAGGAACTTTGCTTGTCTTTCAGGCCATCTCTCCTCAAGTACACCTTCCATTTTCACTCCCTTCTCTCGCTGGTCTCCAGCTCCTTTGCCTCACTGAGTTTGAGAGGCCATAAAGACCGCTATGGATTGGTATAAATTTACAGCGTCCCTTTTTCATTTAAAGGTTAACCTCGACAGACAAACATGCAATAAAGGGATGGCAGTACACTGAGGGTTTACCGTCTAACCAATAGCTCCGGTTGCCTCCCGTGGCTCATTTGTTTTCTGTATCCCTGTCACTTCAAATAATCAATGATTAATTTGTTGCATTGTAAGAATTACAGGCCAGAGCCATTAAATCTCAAAGATTGTGCAGTCTGGAACAATGCTGGAACACTCCTGTCACGGTAACTCACAGCACAACAGATGGGGGAATTTCCCTGAGCAATATGGCTGTGAGTGTGTGTCACTTATGTGTGTGTGTGTGTTTGTATGCATGCTACACAGGCTTTCCTGGATTCCCCTGCTATGCCAGCAGATGCCATCCTTACCTTGGGTTGCCGGTAGTGTTCCATGGCCATGGTGATGACATTTAGGCCTATCACCACGGTGATGAAGAGGTCCAGGTAGTGACTGGTGCACATCTTGTGGATGAGCAGGCGGGTTGGCGAGTAGTCCGAGTAGTAGGGCTTACACTGGGCTTCTGTGGCAGGAAAATTGGGGCAGGAGTGGGTCAGGGGTTAAGGGTGGATGAGGGGGGAGAGTGAGACCGCAGCCCAGACGCACACGTTGACTCCACCACTCTCCATCAGCACATGGGACCGAGAGAAGAAGACAAGGTGACAGAGCAAAAAGAAACAGGCCGAAAGACAGCAGAGCAGAGCATCCACTCTCCAGGGAGTCATGTTACCAAAAGAAAGAAAGAAAGAAGGTCCAGCTTTTGTCTTATAACCCTGAAATATGAGGACAAGGAGCAGGCCATGGCCATGAATGGCATTGTACACACTTAACTGGCTTAAGACTAATGAGCCAAATAAGTAGATCTGAAATGCTCTCTTTCAGCCACCAAATAATTGCGAGACAGATCTTAGGATAGAAAAAACTGAGAAAATGAGAACAATTATTTTCCTTGAGGAATGGGAATTATGGGAGGGCACCTTTGAGTTTAAGTGGGCAGAAATTGTACTTAAAGTTGTTTTTTTATATGGCAGTGGCATTACCAGCTTAACATACCTAGTTTCTTTCTTTAGGAAACCTCAGAGAGGGACAAACATTAACTTGTGTTGCCATGACAAAAAAAAGAAAACTGGAAAAAAGAAGACAGTTTTACAATTTCCAGTATCTTAGAAGGACTGTATAAAATGATACAAAAGAAAATGAGACAACCAGTAGTGTTTGAAGAAGAGAGGCAATTCTTTTCCTGGCCTACATCAATGCTGAAGTGACAGAGAAGCAGTGGTGTATCCATGTGGGGCCTTACTGTCCAACGGGGGCAGGACAAAAAGGGCGTCTCCTGGGACATGCTGTCCATAGAAAAGCAGTGGGAACGCGAGGAACAAGCACACTGCATTGCAGTGCATCATAACAGAATATTGGAAAGCACATGGTTATGCACTGATATAGTAACTTGGATGCTTTCCGCAGTCTATGGCTTCCAAAAGACCCTGGATAAGGTATGGCTATGAGAAGTCTGAACAGGTGGAACATTTCTCATTGGGAAAAAAGAAATACAGGGATGACATACCCATCTGTATTGAGGTATCTCTGTGCGCATGGTATATAGAGCGCCAGGAGTCAATACGATGGGGTTCCAGTAAAGGATGCAAACCAGACCAGTCATGTGGTTCATTATTACGAGGATTATAAGAGACATCTGGGTTCAATGCAGACTAATTGGAAACATGTTCCTTACGTTCCCAAAGCTGCTGACTTGACATTAAATAACTTTCATAATCCACAATTTATGAATTGGCCTCACATCTTTTCAATAGCGTCTAACACCTCACTTGCTCTCTGACATCAGGAAAATAATGCCTCCACCTGTGAGCTGTTGCAGGAGTAGACGAGGTCAAATAAAAAGCAGCAATCTGGGGTCGTTCATTGGCAATGATGGCAATGGCCAACTCCACGTAATAAAAATGGTGTCAGACCAGGCTGCCACTTTTCTGTCTAGAGCCAGCTTAGCTCCTGCCCCAGATCGGCTTGTAGGTTTTTGAGCCTAGATGCTCTAGGAACTTAATATAATAATAGAAGCAAAGCCCCACAGGTCAACCCAGCTCCTCTGGTCCTTCAGCCCAACACTACTCACTTCATTAGCCTCTCAGCTAGTTTTCCCTTCCCCCACTGGGCTTAGCGAATCAACAGTGTTCTCAGTGGAAGTTAAAAAGAAAAAAACTAGAGGGCATTTAAGCTAAAGGTTTTTTTTCTTTTTCCCCCTTAGTTTAAAATGATTTCGGATATTTAAAGCCTTCAACTAGGTTGTTTTATTGTAACACTACTTCTTTAGAGCACAAGTTGCTCCTCAGAGAAAAAAAGTCCCACAGAGGAGGAAGAGAAATGATACTGAGAACTCAGATTATGCCCTGCTAGTACTGCACTGAGACTGTGGGAGGCAGGCCTTCTTCCACTGGCCACCCTGCCAACCTACCTTTCATGAATTCAAGACTTGAGTTCTCAGCTTGCTTGAGAAGCAAACAAATGTGATGTTAGAGAATTATACTGTAGGCCCCAGTTACAACAACTAAGCCAAGTTAGTTTAAGTTTAGTTTAGTGGGTTTAAACTGAATAAAGAATCGGCAAATGCCATTCATTGGGATTATCAGTACCTGACTCCAAAAAAATGGCTGGTGGCTCAGTGCAGTACTCAATTGGGTTCAAAACCCACAGATGCCAACTCATTCCCACCTCCCCATCCACCAGTCGGTATTCATGCTCATCACGCTGCCTCCGCCTGGAGGCCTGCATATTTCGCCCTGTGCTCGTGCAGGCTGATAGCTGGATTTCTTCATCTACCCTTATCCCTCGCAAAGGCCACGGACCTTGCACACTCTGCCCTCACGACAGCGCGAATCAGTCGGTTCCGCAGTGGGCAATATTCCTCACAATCGCTCCCTCTGTCTGGGCAGCTGACATCGAGTGGATGTGGTCGAGAGGATAGCTTTAGACTGAGGGGAAACCATTTTCAGGGCAATTGTTCTGGAGGTCCAAGGCCCCCCGTCAAAAAAATACATCCAAGGTAAATTGAGGGTTGTTACAAAAGGCAAAAAAGGAACATCCATTAGCAGAGAAAATGCACATATCAACCTGAACCTGAGGAGCGTTGGGACATACAGTAAGTGTCTATCTATCATCACCTAACTAGGTATAACATCAGAGACATACATAATGGGAAATCTTTGTCATATTCATTTGTCATATAAATCATGGGGGTATCTGATTAAAGGTTAATGGAGCTTTAAAAAAACACTTACATTAGCTAAGCCAAAAGATTTTTCTGTTGCTATTTCTACCAGTGGATCAAATAATCTGGATCTTATCCTCTATGGGCCAGACCTGACTGGGGGCAAGGTAAGGAGTGTCTGAACAAGGCTGTGGTCTTATGGGGTAAAAATGCTTCTGTGTGGAGTCACAGCCAATATTTTAAGCAGAATGTGGAGCCCTGAAGGGGTAGTGGCCCTGGGCAGGAGGTTAATGTCATGAGCTGTGTGACTGAGACCAGGGCTGGACAGAGACAGCTGAAAAGGTGAGAGAAGCTCAGAGCCCTGGATGGTAACGATGTCTTCAAAAGGAAGAAAAGGACAGGAGTGGTAAAACCAGCTGCAAAAAGGTCATCAATGTCACAACTGTTCATAAATTTAAGCTTCTTTTTGTCTTCCAAGATCCTATTAGGCCCAAGATTTATTTTAGTTCCACTGGTTTTACACCCCTGACATCAACAGTTAATGACCTAATCACATTAGAGTCAATGTTTGCTGGATGCTGATATTACAACCACTTGTCTGTCAATTTAAAGTAATACATTGCCTTTCTAATAGCTAAGTTTTTGTTTTCCATCATCATTTTTAACCAGCATACATTGAATCAAAGGCTAACTGTATAAAAGAAGTGAAGAAAAAAAATGTGTCGAGAGAATTCTGTTGGATTTCTCAAATGCTCTACCCTCTTTGACATCAATATTACAGAAGAAAACACGAAAGACGGAGAGAACGAGCAGTGGAGCTATTTGAGGAGTCCATAAGAAAGAAGGAAAGAAAGAAAGAGAAAGGCGGAGAAAGAAAAACAACATTGATCACAATGACAAAGCATGATAGCATCATAAACCAATATATGTACAGATACAATGCACACACAAGCACTCATACATACAGAAACGCACACAGACCAATGCACATACATGAAAACTCACACACACACACAAAAAGAGATATGCTAAGACAAACGCACTCACACGCATCATGCGGCAGGTTAACATATGAAACAAATCACACACTTCTTTCTGAGTCTGACTTGAGCGAGATGGGCCGTCTGGAATGGAAACTGGATGGCGACTGGAGGTGGGCGATTATGTAGCTGTGAGTGGTGGACAGCTCACTGGGGGGGGGGGGGGGGGTGTGAGATAATACCATTAAAGGAGACGGAGATCATTAGAGATTTAAACGGAGGGGAAGAATTGCAGATTTGACTACAGTATAAGCCCCAACCAGAGGTACAACTGTGTTTTCTATTCAGAAAAGGTATTGTTCTAATCTAATTATTACCCTTATTATTTTCCCAGAATACATTCTAAAAAATCTGAATCATATATTTCATTCTATACACAGTGGATTATTTGGCTCTTACCCATCAAGGAACTCATTTTGCAAGAGAAATAGAGCTAAAAAGTACAATCTAGATCTCTTTCACTACTCCATATCTACTAGCTTAAAATGTATTATATATTACTTACACTCATAAGTACATGCTTACATAAACTAAGACAACTGTTGCTTCTCATCCAATTCATTTTTGCAGGGATTATTTGAACTTTGTCTTAAAATTGTGAACTTAAAAGAAAAAAAGGGAAAAAACATCAATCAACAATGCACAAAGGCTTTCAAGTAGTCCCAGTCACAGCCTCATCCAAGAGGGTAACTATACCTACCACATTAAATTTTCACCCTCCTGCACATGTCAGGAGTGCCCCCCTGCCAAAAGATTATCATCTGCTGATGAAGAAAGCTGTCTCACTCTCTACATTTCAGCCTCGTTTCTTATAAGGCCACTCCCTCACTCTGTAGCAGAGATGGATTTGATGGGCTAATGGGCTGTCATAATTAATGACCTCCTCCCCCCCCAGTCAAGAGAAAAAATGTGGGAGGTGGAAAAAAAAAATTAGTTAAATTGTGACCTAGAAAGAAGCTGAAAGATCACCATAACTTGAGGTGTTTGTCAAATCACCGATTCTTACATTTAGAAGAGTTTCAACACTCACACTGTAATCTCTTTGTTTACCATTTTGTGGTTTGCCCCATATCAGGGTTTAACACTCCGGTGCACAAATATTGCTGTGTTTCTTCTTTCCATGTATAACTGAGTTACTGCTCTAAGATTAAGTGTTCTCCAAAGTTCGCCTTCAAAATGTGATTCGCTTAAACTTTTGGTATTGTGTATACATACACGGTATCTTGAGGAGCCCTTCATTGGAAAATACTGCTCATTAATATTTTCAGTTAAGCACCACGAACTTTCTACAGTGAAAAAAACACTGCAATCTACTAAATGTTTTACCTCATTATTGATGAGTCATTTTTGATTTGTACAAAAAAAAATTTTCAATGATAACAAATGAACTAAAAACAGACACCTTTAGGTGGACACATACTAGATTATAACACCATCAAATGCATTTGAGCAATACCTCCGTGTACGCAGAAAAGTTCACACCATCTGTTCATTCTGTGGAGCCACTGTGTCTTGGAGTTGCATTAAAACACTTCTCATCAGTTTTGCTCGTGGGGTGACAAAAAGGAGCCGTGTTTCTCACTGCCAGATTGCGTAAGAAACCACACTTCCTTCAGCTGCCAAAAGTAGAGCTAAAAAGTATAATTTCGATTTCTCTCTCACTACTCCATATCTACTAGCTTAAAAGGTATTATACACTGCTCAAAAAAACTAAAGGAACACTTTGAAAACACATCAGATCTCAATGGGAAAAAAAATCCTGCTGGATATCTATACTGATATGGACTGGGTAATGTATAAGGAAGGAAAGGATACCACATTGCTTGAGGGAAATGAAAATTATCAACCAACAGAGGGCTGAATTCAAAGACACCCCGAAAATCAAAGTCCATTTTGCCAAAATTTCATTGCAGCAACTCAAAATTGTACTCGGTAATTTGTATGGCCCCCACATGCTTGTATGCATGCCTGACAACATCGCGACCAGGGCATCACTGAGCTCCTATACAGTCTGAGATGCAACCTGGATGCGTTGGATGGACTGTAACGTAATGTCCCAGAGATGTTCTATTGGATTTAGGTCAGGTGAGTTTGGGGGCCAGTCAATGGTATCATATTCCTTCATCTTCCAGGAACTGCCTGCATACTATCACCCATGAGGCCGGACATTGTCATGCACCAGTAGGAACCCAGGACCCACTGCACCAGTGTTGGGTCTGACAGTGGGTCCAAGGATTTCATCCCGATAACTAATGGCAGTCAAGGTCCTCAAGCAGTCCTAGAGTAACTGCTCTCTCCTGGAATCTCCTCCATGCCCTTGAGACTGTGCTGGGAGATGCACCATCCTGGAGGAGTTGGACTACCTGTGCAACCTCTGTACGGTCCAGGTATTGCCTCATGCTGTCAGTAGTAACACTAACTGAAGCCAAATGCAAAACCTTATGAGAACACAGTCAGAAAAGATGAAGAGGGAAAAATGTCAGTGGCCTCCACCTGTTAGACCATTCCTGTTTTGGGGGTCGTCTTATTGTTGCCCCTCTAGTGCACCTGTTGCTGATTTCATTAAAACCAAAGCAGCTGAAACTGATTAACAACCCCCTCTGCGACTTAACTGACCAGATCAATATCCCAGACGTTTAATTGACTTGATGCTATATTCTGATTAAAAAGTGTTCCCTTTATTTTTTTTAGCAGTGTATATTACTCATCAATACAATACAGCCATAAGTACAATAAACCTCTACAATCAAACTCTTAGTTCACTTATCAGAGTGTTCATATATGTTGCATCTTTTCATCTTTTCATACTCCACAACTCATTAAGTTATAAACAAAGCAATATATGTAGCATCCATTATGAATTTTGTTTAAAAGCCAGCCATATCTGATCTGACAAGTCTCAGGGGGCAAGTGTAGAAAAATGAAAAATGTACCAAATTCTCACAGCTGTGTAGATTCCTTTGAAATTAATGAAAGCACATGTGTTCTTCTGTTGGAGCTATGTGACCCAGAAGTGGTATTATATCCTAAGCTGTAGTTCTCAGAGAGGTGACGGTCGGCTACAGTGGACCCTTGGCCATCATTCAGCGGGGGCAAGGGAAAGCTTTGTCTCACAATATCTCAGCTGGCAAAGCAGCTCCACCTGCCCTGAGCATTTCAGCCATCTCCAGGTAAATGAAAACAGCCTCAGATGAAAAGCCAGAGTAGGATGAATAAGTTATGACTCAAGGAGTCATCAGGAATGAGGAGGAAACAGGAGCAGAGAGACAGATGGTTCCGGTTCCACAACTGAGTGAGATTATTAGCCGTCACCTCTGATCTGGCGTGCTGGTATGCAGGATCTTCAGCCAACGTGGGCCGTCCAACAGGAGTGGAACAGAAGCTAACTGACAGAGACAGACTAGTGGGTGGCCTCCCTATCACAGCTGCCCAAAAGTGTGCCGAATCACACTGGAGGACAGGCTAATTAACACATTGCCTTCTAATTAGCAAAAAACACAGGTTCCCTGGCTAGTAGGAATGGATGAAAGTGCATTACATCCCTATATGTTAGTTTGGCCACTTCCCACTGTATGTCAAGGCTTTTAATAAGATCTCATCACTCTAGAATGGGAAATGCAATTCCAGACTCGAACGACCGTGCAATTCTGCAACTTATCAACCACATAATGCAAATCAGGTGGACATCAGGTGATGCATCCTGAAGAAACTAGACTTGACAAACATACTTGAGCTCAATTGTTTTGGTGAATATCCAGTAAAAATGGATAGTCCTGTATTTAGAGTCCTGTATGCTCTGTAAGTCACTTTGAATAAAAGCATTTGCTAAGCAAATAAAATGTGCAATGTGACCTGACACAAATGAGAATTCTCTGCTCCTTTTTATAGATGCCTCCATTTTATGGATACTTTTGTATGGATACCAAAAAAATATATTCCATTTCTGAAGCCAGACAACTTGAGAATTGAAAGCAAACACTATGGGAACAGGTAAAGGCTTATGCTAGTCAAAACAATGCAGAATGTTCACACAGTGAATTTCAGATGAGCTGATCGCACACCTTACAACTTGACCTGTTTTTCAAGGGTGTGTTTGAGATGACCAGGAACAAGGGTCTCATGCTGTTCATGTTGGTGACAACAAAAAATTTATGGTGCTGTTTTACAAAGCTGTTATTCCATTAAAAGGATTAGAATCCCAGAAACGAAAGAGGAAATGGACCAGAAGCACAACCAATCAGAACTGTGTGCTTTCCGAATATTTTCTGACATTTATTTTTCCTAACCCTCCTGTAAAGTGGGAATGCTGAAGGCCTTTCATCTTCTTAGCACAAGGTACGAATGAGTCACAATCATGCATTTCTGAACAGTCATAAATGATAAAAACCATGTGGTTATAAAAAAACACACCCTGGCACACTGTTGCCGTGGACAAGGTCACGTATACAGTCACAGTACAATGCCAACACCGGAAGGACCAACAATGAGACTCAAAGCACATGAATCTGAGTTTATGAGTGGCCCTGCCTCACACAGCAAGCCAAGAAGCATCACGCTGGGAGAGTGAGTGTGTAACAAAGGAGAGGACTAACACACACGACCAGATACAGTGTTTGTCACCACATTAACAACTTACAGTGATACCTTTGTATTAGAAGTTGAGCATTTTTGGTATTTTATTTTGAGTCATTCTATTACATGGACCAGATCATTGGCTCATTAAGATGTTACTTTTTAGTTGTTCTTTTTCACTTTAGACTGAAGCAACAATTCTTGACGCTAAGGACTGCACTCCTCCGATGCACCCCTTGGCCAAGTTGAATGCTTTTTTACAGACCACATGTTATATGTCCCCATACGGAACTTCTGACTGAAGCTACTTCTAATTGAAGGCTGTAGGAGGCACTATTGCTAGACTAGATGAGTAGAATGTAAACTGTCTTTCTGCTGACAAAGCAGTGTCAATTACTTTCTACACTAGTGGCCAAAATTGTGGAAACACTTCCAATTTTTAGATTGCAGAACTTTATTCAACTGTTACTTAAGTAATTGTCCAATGTATGATATTTGTAACATTCTTTACAGGTAACATTGTTTATGTAAATTACGAGCCATATTCATGTATTAATTATTAAAGCATAATGCCAAAAATCCTAGATTTTTCTGCAATTTTGGCCACTAGTGTACCTGTACAGGACTTATGGCCATCATCTGCAGATGGCCCACATATAGCTCAGGCTTGAACCCTGGCTATAGATCTCAGAAAGAGAAAACCTTCACAGGCTACTCTCTGCTTGCTTGAGAATGTCTACCCTACTCTCCCCAGTTTGAACGTGAGGCTGCCTGGCTCTTCGAACCCGGTCAACGTGGCTGGTCCCCTGTATGAGTGGCACACAGATCTTGACACACAAGATGTCCCTATGCATGGTGACCAGTCGGTGAGACAAGAAAGGGGCGAGAGCATGGAAGGTGCCTCTCCCCCTCCCCGTCTGCTCCCAAAAGTAAGCCCCCTCCCATCCCACCGTAGGGCAGCGTTACATAGCGGCCCAGAAGCACAGTGTACACACACGGACATGCTAGAGCTCAGTACCTGTTGGCGTGCCTCCTGAGCTGGCCCAACTTACACCCGTCAGCATTACATCTAGAAAGATGAGACCATGTTAATCAGGCTGAGTGCAGCAGCAATAGTGGGTCAGAAGGAGAAATGCCAAATGTGTGGGAGAATGTCCCACATTCACCAGCATTCTGAGTCCAGCTTAAACTCCTGCTACTCCATCACAGCTATTTGAAATCTGTGGAATTCTGCGTCTGTCCGACCAATAAGCGTTTCAGTTTCAAATCATATATCGGATCTTATTTTTTTTTTACTTTCTTGTGAAAAGAAAAGGCGATATTATTCTATAGCTAAAGAAAGTCTATTTACAGCACGTTTCACCGTTCCTCCAATTATCTACTAGTGTTCTTCACTGTGTGGATGAGCCATCATTATACACAACCTTTTTGCTAGCTAAATAGATCTACTTTAATGAAGAGCACTTATGACATATTTAGTGTTGAAAAAAAAAAAAACGTCAGATTTACAACAATGTAATATCCTAATTGTTAGGACTACATAATGGCTAGTGATAAAAATAGTATGTGGATAAGTATGATAGGCATATATATATATATATTTATATATATAAATCAATAGCATTATAAATATATTTATATATAAAGACAATATGTAAATCAAATACATAATAAATGTAGAGTATTTTGAACTGAGGGAAATGTGTGAACAATATAATGAAGCAAAATATTGGTACTAATATTGTGTTGAAATAGTATATACTAATAATACTAATAATCCTGGTTTCTGGTTGTTTCTAATGACCTCACTGTCCTTTGATGATGATGAAGTCACTTGATAGTCCCTCTGACTCACCAGAACTGGAACTGTGAACCAGAGTTTATGCCGTAATCCTTACAGCTTTACACTGTTGAGGATCATATGCAGCCATTATGGTGAGACGAGAAGGTGTGAGGATTGACACCATCCGCAGAGAAGCAGAGGATCGCTAAACGCCAGTGGGAAAGCACGCACATTCCTCCAAGATATGAAGGAGGGTGATGGGGGGGGGGCGTTTGGGGCAGTTAAGGATGTTGCCAAGCAACTGTGCTTTAACTCCCGTGTGGTTGTGAGCTGTCAGTATGACAGAGCATGGTGGACAAAGGTCTAATATCCTTCAACTTTTGCTGCCGTCGCTCACTATCCATCGCTGATGCTCGGCATGTCTTTGCATTCTGTGCTTTTTGCTCCATCCGACCTCTCTGCATCATATAATGTCATTTCGATCATTGATGATTGCAAATTTAAGGTACACCTTCCACATCAATCTGCCAGCCCTTCCACTGAAAACCAAAAACCCACCATAAAACAAGAAGCTGGGCAAAATATCAGTTCCCTCCACAGTTTCTTTATATGTAAGGCCTTTCTTGGAACAATTATAACAACTGTTATAACTTATGCAATCAGCAGCATTCACAATCAAAGCATCTTTAATCCACACTGTCCCCCCTGATGTCAGAGGGTGACCTTTGACTCTGTAGGTCTGGACCTCAGCTTCCCAGTGAAGGCTGATGCTCTTTATTGGTGTACTTTGCAGCGTCAGTCATCCACACCAGTGAGCGAATGGATTCCCAGCAACTGAAAAGAGCAAGCTGGTGAGTGAGTGGGTGAGGGGGGGAAATGAGGGGGAAGCTCAGTATAGCTTATGATGTTTGATTAATCAATGGAAGTGTAAATATATCCATATAAAAATAATAATTATGGATCAATGGAGACCATTTAGTGAACGTAAAAAAGAGGTCTAACCTCTGACTTAAGGGGTCAAGAAGCAGTATGTTTAGGGGGGTCAATTTCAGAAATGAGATGTGTGCGTGAATTTCTCCCTGAAAAAAACAATAGACTTCCACCTGTTTTTTGTTTTTTGGGACCTTCAGGAAATTCTTTCCATTTTGTCAGAAGTAAGGGTGGACAGGAAGTGTTTCTGATTCTGTGCTGTAACAGAGACAAGTGGTATCATCCAAAAGGGAATCAGGGGTTCTGTCTATTTTTCTAATCCAAGATATGCTCCCTTCATTTGGGAGCTATCAGCATTTCGCATTCAGCTGCGTACAATCGGCAAACGCTTTTAGAAAGGGATGTTTAGGCCAGGTTATCAATTGAGGAAATTGCCATCCTGTGGTTATTTGGCAAATTTTGTATAGTGAATATTGGGTGGGATTTCATCTTTCAGACTGGAGAAACAGGTTATAACTGGTTAGATGGGAAAACTAAGCGGCAGGCACCCTGACACTTGCCGCTTGTGCCCTGGTGCCTGCAAAGCTGCACTGCTGTTCTGAGGAACATGGTTTGCTGTCTGCCTACCTGCCTGGCGATCCTGGCCTAAGCGCGGAAGAAGAGAGGGAGGGGGCAAGCTGCTGAAACTGTATGGGCATGCCACAAGTCCACTCCACCCCACCCTAAGCGTTCTGTCATGCAGATTCCTGCGTATGCACACAAAACATGCTCTGGAAAGTAAACCAGGCCCAGGCGCAGGAATAGCGGGCAAGGCTGGGGAGGGGCATTCCCTAATGCAAAGAGGAGGAAATACTGGGCTAAGGGCTTTTTTTTTTTTTTTTTTTTTAGAGGAGGGGCTTCATTTCACGTATCAATGTTTTGCTTTCTATCAAAAGTCAAGCAGGACTCAGAAAGATGTGGAAAAGCTACCGACCAGCCAGCTGCTTCTCCTTACTGCGTCTCTTTTTCTCCATCCGCTTCAGCCGCTTCTCCTCGCGTCGCTTGGCCTCCTCTGCCTCCTGATGCCTCCGGCACTTGTGGAAGTTCTCCACCACCACACCCACGAACATATTGAGGACGAAGAAGGCCACGATGAGCAGGAAGGAGATGAAATAGAGCAGCATCCACGGGTTGTGGTTCATCATGGGCTGGCAGATGGGAAATGAGTGAGAGCCACGCTTTGCGTGCACAGGGAGTACCGTACATATGGTGATAAACAAAAAAACTGGCCATGTGTTGCACATCATGCTCTCATAAGAACATAAGAACTATACAAATGAGAGGAGGCCATTCGGCCCATCAAGCTTGCTTGGGGAGAACTTAACTAAT
>JAABNX020000106.1:12416932-12429079 GCA_015163995.2 Mormyrus lacerda | reverse complement strand
GGATCTTAAGAGAATCCAGCACATTTTGGTTGCAGGGAACACAAAACAAACTGTTATTGTCATTTTCTGATCTACTTTCAATTGAAAGTATTAAATTTAACCTGAAGACGAAGAAAAATAAGAACTTATTATGACCTGAGAGTGATTATTTAATTATTAAAATGCTCAGCTCTCAAGTGTTAGCAGAGTGCAACAAGCTTTGTATGTTTTCTCGCCTTCTTCCAGAATGTTCTCTTGATGAAGGCTAATGGAAGTCGACATGCGCTTCAAAGACAGGCGGGGATGTGAAAACTCTGTTTGCCGGGAGCCTGCTATGCCCCACAAGTGTCAGCTGAGGCTCTTGTGTGGAACCAGCATTACAGTGAGTAAACAGGCACATTGCAGGTACATCTGAGGTAAGCCCATAGTAAAGCTCACCTGGACTGAGGCGGGAACAGGTAGAGGGACCAAGTTCTTCTCTGCCGACACCACTCTGGCTGGCGCCTCTCAAACCACCGGAACAGCCGATCCTTGCGACTCTGGAAAGGTGGAGTTTGCAGTAAGGTTCCAGCATGATCAATCCGGTAACACTATACTTAAAGCACTCATCATAATGCATTATAGATACCTGCGTAATACATTATGATGCATTCATAAAGTATTGTAAACACAGCTTTAACTATTCATAAAAAACATATAATACATTACACCCATGTTCCTAATGCACTGTAATGGTCAGTCTAAGAATTAAGGATGCTTTGTACTGCATTATGAAGGTATCTATATGCATTATAGATGACGGTAATAATAAAAATGGTTATAATGTGTTACGGCTTTTCATAAACATTATAACCATGTTTTAATGTAATATGAATGCTTTACAATGCATTCTCAAAGTATCTATAATCCATTATACATGACTGCTGTAATTTAAGTGTTACTATAACTTCTTTAGACATACTAACAGTCCCTTCTTGAAAAATTTAAATTTTTATAACAATGTGAAGAGCCTGCAGCCCATCCGCAGACGCAAAGGGCACAAAGCAGGGGGTGCCCGGGGTGGGATGTCAGTTCATTAAGCAAACTGGAGATACTAATATACCTAAAGACGTGTCTTTGGGCTGCAGGAGGAAGTCTGGGTATCAAGAGAAAATCAACACACATATGAAGAAGAAGCAAACTCTCCCAAACTTGCAGATGTGAAGGCTATGGTGCCAGGTACTGTGGTTTCTGACGTGGCTCCTGAGCAGGATCAGCCGTTCATTACTTAAATTTGCTTTAAAAATCACCCCTCACTCTTTCGTTTTTGCATATTACCCCCACCACAGTTGAGGACCACAGGGTCAGCCATTTATTTGACACTCCTGGAACATTTTTTTGGGGGAGGGAGAGTTTATGGAATATTATTTAGCATTATATAACGTAGAATATCATCATTATTATTACAATGTAATCAATACAATATAATCAATTGAGTATGTATTTGCACCTCGTGTTAGCCTAAGAGTGTCTGTTAGCTACTTTAGGTTAGCCCTGAATGCATGAATATTCACTTTTATTAGTATATACCTTATCACTATGTTGAAGGACAAATATAATATGAACCCTCTAGTTAGACAATGTGCAACAGGCTGAAGCTGCCAAGGTTTGCTACTGAAGGAAGGGATCCGCCTGAGTTCACCAGAAGTTCACGGCTGAGCATTTTTAAAAAACCAAGTGAAGGTGGTTGCATTGAGGGACCAAATGGTAAAATAAATGATGGACAAACTTATTATTTAGGGATGTAGATTAAGGGAAAAAACAATGATTGTGATTGGATGAAGGAATGATGATGCTCAAGTGATGAGATATTGTTAAATTATTAGAACTTGTATAAAAATTGGTGGAAAACAGTACTGGACACACTTGTAAATGTCCGACCTTGGTTGTAACTTCATCGTTGCAATAAAGACTGAATTTGGATCTACACAAGTGAGGAAGGAAAAACCAAAACAAGCTTAGACCCTTGCTCAAGTGACCAATGAAGAATTAACTATTCAGCCAAAGATGGGATTCAAACATGCAACCTTCCATGACCTGGGCATAGAGGCCTAACCCACTGAGCCAGACAGCACTGCTCCAATTGCCACCATGACTTTCTCACCATGTTAACCTCTTCATCCCCATTGTCGTCCTCACTGTGCGGGTCGTCCAGGGATACCTGGGGGGGCAGGGTGGTGCTGGGGGAGTTCTTGCCATTGCAGTCTATGCCTAGGTTAGGAGGCCGGGCGCTGTGCACACTGGCTGTGCGGTAAAGGTAGGAGGGGACCTGCAAGGTGTCAGGGGGCAGGTCGAAGGAGCTCTTGGTCTCGACGGATTCCATGCGGCGATGGCGTGCCCGGGGTAAGGAGTCAGAGCGGGACAGGGAGGCCTCGTCACCCTCCGAGGTGCCCGCACCTCCTCCCTCCTCATCCGAGCTGGATTGGCCGTCCCCTGACAACAATGAGCGGCGTTCCCCAGATTGCCACTTCTGCCGCTTGAGACTCGGGGCCCGGCCTAGACTGTTCCAGCTAGAACGCCGGCTGTTCCAGCTACTGGCCGAGCTCCAAGGTGCATATGGGGAGCTGCGTGCGCTCGACTGAAAGATCACATAGGGGACGGCCATCAGGAAACTCAGCAGCTACACTCAGAGTGCTAACTATACGTTATTGCAGGAGTACGTATAGTGACATGACCTCTGCACACTATTGATAAACACTGTGGTTACATATCACAATTATGCACAATGGCTGCATACAGAGTAGATGATCATGGACACTAATTAAGATAATAAGGCCAGGATGAAGTCTCTATGCTCTAACACACTGTAGATACACACAGTGGTTACATATCATAATTATGCACAATGGTTGCATACAGAGTAAATGGACACAAACACTGAACAAGATACAAGATAAGACTAGGATGGGTGGCAGGAGGATGATGCACTGACCGGGGACTTGGCATCATGGCAGCCAGGCTCTACGGAGACGTTGCTACCTCTGCGTGATTCATAGCTCAGCGCAGGGTCTCCAATTCCGGAGATCTTTGGTACCGGCATGGGCGTGGCGGCGGTGTGAGTGATGAGGGGTGGCGTCAGGCTGTTCTTCATGTCCACATGGCCATTAATGGGCACCACTGGGGGGAAGAGGTACTGGGCTTTCAGGACCTCACACTTGAACGGCATATCCAATATTTCCCCAAATACATTTCATTTTACAAAAGATCTAATGGTAATTGCAGGTACAAACCTTAACAGTATATGAAAAGATTACAAGAATTCCTCCACTGACTTGGCACCTTAAGTATGTAGATTCAACTTGTCAACCTAGTTTCCAGTTATTTAACCAAACATTAACTTCAGTATGAATGCATACAATCGGTTGCATCATTAGATACATTTATTGCTAGATGAACAAAATGTCTTATGTCAATAGTTGCATTTGAATGAATCCATCAATGCTGGAAAATAAGGGATTCTTAATCATGTGTTTACATCTAAAGACCAACTGGTTTAGGCTTTACGTTAACTGGAAACCCACCTCTATCACTTTCATCAGGTGAGACACAGATTATTTTTCTCATTTAGAAATAGAACACAAAGTAGATACAGTAAGAGAGGAGAAGAGTACAATATGAATGTGATTTTAACTCAGTAGAACCAGAGTTAATGGGAATTCAGAAAAGACTTCAAACAATGAACAGTGAAAAAAGGTGAAAGAACTGTAGAAAATATTGAAAGGTTTATTACATATTTATTCCCCTGTAAAACAAAAGAGGAAAAATTACAATTGTTTGATACCAAACACTGAGCGTTAAGGGATGGGTGGCACTCTTGAGGGGTAACTCAGCATGTGGGGGCATAAGGGGCAGGAGTTCCCTTGGTAAAATTTGCCATCCTGGGGAGGGGTTGGTTCTAGGTAAATTTTGCAGTGGCCCCCTGCCGTGATGGGCCCTAGATCCGTTGACCCTCATTTTGAATTTGGGTGTGCATGACCCACCTGCTGAGGCTGACCCATCTTTCTTGAGACCCCAGACGTCCTCCATGCTCCGAGTGTAGATATCGACTTCTGACTCCGACTTGGAGGCATCGCCCTTCGTTGGGTGGTAAGAGAGAGCAGGTGAAGGGGGCACCCAGGGTGGGAGGGTGGGAGCGTGTGGTCGTGGATGGTGATAGTGATGTGTGGAATACGGGAAGGTGAGGTCCCTGTCCCTTTTGTACCATCCAACCCTCAGCGAGGAGCTCAGGGGATAGATAGTTCACATGAGGAAACACCCAACACTCACAGTCCAAACAGGCACAGAAGTCACATGCAGAAGGGGGCCCAGGCCGTGTATCATACCACACTGAAACATCCAGTAAATGCCACCCCTTTGCTAAAACGCCCCAGGAAGCTTATCAACCTTGTTACATTTTTCATGACACATAAGTAGAATTTGTGTTGTTAAATGTTACTGTGTAGCAAAACTAGATTTGGGGGAAAAGTACATTTGTTAAGGATGTATATTGACATTTCTACAATCTTCATGGAAGATATCCCATATTCATGCCATAAAAACTAGGGCCCAAATATACATCCCCTGGCTGTTTTTTCCCCAGTAGCTATGCCCCGAGGCAATAGGGATTAACCACACAGCAGAAACATGGTACTGTTTCAGTGTGGTTTAATACAAGACATCTACCCTGTTTGTCAGAACCTCAGAACTGTTCAAGTTCATTTCCATCAGTTGTGCATATTTGCTGAGCAAATTACATTTAAATCAGGGCCGTGGCATGAAGTCTATGGACTTCAATGCCCAAGAACAGTTTCTTCATTTCTGTTCTAATAGTTTTTTTCTTTTGGATTTTGGAAGTTGCCTTTTTAAATGAAGAGCCACATTCCATCAAGAAAGGCCCGATTAGTAACACAGTCAATTGAGCTGACAGCTCTACACAATTTATTTCAAAATAGCATCTGCATTAGTTTGCTATACTTTCCATGCATCATTCTTCAAAGTAATTTTTATAAGATATAAATGCGATATGAAGAGACAGTCATGATAATTCTGACAAAGATTTTGACCTGGGGTGCAACATTTCTCTTTGGATTGTAAGGCTATTTATCCCTTTGGTGAAAAATAGTTCTTCTCTTGAAGTAAAGACACGGGAAGTTCTTACATTTTAGGAAGTTTATACGGAAAGATATGAGAAATCTGTAAAGTACAAACCAATGAGAGCATTGCACCATTTTAGTATATCATATAAAAAAATAATAAATAAAACACAACAGGTATAAAACAAAGCAACCAAAACAAAGCAAAAGAAAAATAGCTCACCACCACGAGGAAACACAACACATAAAAAAACAACAGCAAAGCAAATTAAGCAAACAAAACAATAAACTCCCATGGGAACACTCTCACTCTAAACTCTGAGCTCTACTAAGGTGCTGGGGAGAGGAGCAATGCCAGGGTAAAAAAAGAGCTGTGATAGGTTGAACTGAGCAAAGTAACACCACAAAGCATTATGGGTATCCCAGCGGTTCCTTCTCACCCTTGTTAGGCTAGCCAGTGGGACAGACAGAGGAAAGGGCTTTCTCCTGCTTTATTTACTCACAGTATGCCCATCCCTGTGCCATGGGCCCTTTTCATTCCCCTGGTCTGTAGTGGACAGATGGCTGTCTGGACAAGCCTTAGTTACCTGTGTCCTTACTCCCACTTTACCTTTCTGAGCAAAAAAGGGGGTTCAATTGTAAGAGACTGGCCAGGCTAAGGACTCTATAGTCATTAAAGATTAGTTTAGTGTTAGTGCTCTTTAACTTTATATGATTACTTCTACTGGTTAAGCTTACATAATACAATGGGATATTAAACACTGGAAGCACTTAAAGGTAAACAAATATTCATGTGAGATGAATTTATAAAAAATATTAATATATAGAGTATATCAAGGAAAATACTTTGATATGCAAAAATGAATAAAACACTAGTATCTACTGCCTAGAAGGCCAAATGACTTTTTACACATATATACAAAAATAATGTAGGTAGTGAGGAACACAGGAATCAGTTCTAGGTATATAAATCTTTAATATATTATTTGCAAACTAGGGTTTAAAATAGTTAAAGAAGTAACTTGTTCTGAATGAAGAATGGACAGAAATGTTTTCCTTTCTCCAGAAATTGAATTATGCAGTGTGGGTTTTGGAGAAGATGGTGACAAAGCAGTATTATAAAGCAGCCCCCCCAGTCCTGGGTTTTTTCAGTGGGGTTCTCTCACAGGATCACCTACCTTACTGCTGGGATGAGTGCAGTTACAGAATGGGATATACAAAGACACCGACTTGTCACTGAATGTTTGATGTTATGGTCAGTAAACAGACTTTTTTTCAAAGTCCCTTTAAATGGCACAGGCATGCTGGTGGAAGCACCGTTGAAATCATTTTATAGCACTATAAACTTTATATCTCTATAGACTCTATATTTAATACCATTCCATTCAGCTCCTTAGTGCCATTTACAATAATTTATCAGTGAATAAACAATAATAGTGAAAACACTATTCTGTCAATCAACAAAGGCTGAAACACCCAATAAGACCAGTAAATATTTACAATGATTGATCAATAGGAAAAAGACTTTTATTTTGACTGTTGGAATCTCCTCTATTTTTTTTGGCAAATGTGTTTGTCGAATGATATATATAAATGGCAGAAATGTTTCCTCTGCTCCCACTTTGCCAGCCCACCTGATATCTGCCTCAGCCATGTTCTTCCCGGATTTGTCTGATTTCACAGAATCCTCTCAGAAATCTACAGCACAAGCCTTTTAGCCGGATGAAGCAGGTGAGTCCCAAGACAGCATTTCTATAGGATTCGCAGCTAACGCGCCAAACCTGTGAACCTAAAAAGGGACTTCAAATCAAGTCTGCTTTCACATAAACGACGTAAGCACAGGTGACACTATCCACCAACGTCAGGCCGGCCCGGTTAGTCTCACTGTGTGACATCATGCGGAGAGCTACATACCCCCGAGTCTACAGGCAGCTGAATACAGCTCAGCCGGCCCAGAATGTCCTCCCTCTTGGACATTTCCTGAAGTGGAAATGTGCAAAGTTTGACCAGAGAGAAACAGGTAGCTACTGTACAGTGGCAGACAAGAACACAAAGGGGCAGAAGCAGAAAGAGCTCGTTAAATGTGTAATGATGAAAGAAAGCAGGAGAGAGACACAAAGGGGCCAATGAGATGGGGGTCAGCGGCGGGGGGGTTGAGCAGGTGCGAGTCCAGCACTTTCATCTGACAAGACCATGAGAATTCGCACATGGCGGTCACATGCAATCATGTCAACAGTGCTGAAAAATGAGCTGCCATTTACAGACTGATCTTTCACTTGCACGCATGATACTGGTTTGTGTATTGTCAAACAGTACGTACTGTGTAAAGGGAAATGACCTGCCTCCAGTACCTGTCACATTCAAAGGAAACATCTGTTCATTTTGCAGTTAGCAGTTTGTGGTAAGGGATAATGGATCTGGTTCATAATTTTACGTTTAACAGGAAAACAGGTGCCATTCATCATTAAGTGTAAATCTCACATTAAACGGAGCCTCTGAAATTGTTGTTCCATATGAGAAACTGAGGCCTATCAAGGGATTAAAAACTGGATTGTAAAACATGGCTGATGAGTGTGTGTGTGTGTGTGTGGCTGTGTGTGTTTTTGAAATTATTACATTGTAGGGACCAGATTTTTCAAAAATGTGATAAAAACTTCTTTAACTTTTTACCTTGTTGGGACATATATCCAGTCAAGTTTATAAAAATCTAAGTGTAATTAGAAAATTTAAAATACCTTGTCTTGTATTTTGTTTGCAGTGGCCTGGTTTGAGATAGTGTGAAGGTTACTGGGAAGGGAGTCAAACCACTGAAGCAGCATATGGTGCAGGAGTGACAAACAGGAATGGACTGAATCGAAGTATGTATATTCAATTACATCTCTAACATGTATATACCTTCTTTTACACTTATGCAGCAGGGTACTTTTTCACTTTAACTGTCTTGCTTAAGAGTGCAGCCACCAGCTTCTAAGACCTGTCTCATATCATCAATGTAATTGTTAATAATATGAAAAACAGAGGTATTACCGCACACTGTCTTTTATCTTATTACAGTAAAAGATGAGACGTTTTGTTCTGGGTAGAGGATCAGAATATCCGGATCCGCATTCAGCATACGTCACTCACCCTGCTGTTCCCTAGCAACCCTGACGCACTGCAAAGTTCAGCCAACTAAAAATAAACTACATGTTTGCAGGAAGGAAGGCAAGTCCAGAAGTAAATAAACAAATAAAAGTAAAGTGAATAGCTTTGGGAGGTAAAGAACGAATGAATGATAGAGCTGAGAGCCAAGCTATCGGGTAGCTGTGGCATACAGGCAGCAGGAGCCTGCAGGCAGGGGTGCTGTGACCGTGTTTCCTCGGACGCAATGAAACAAAGCAGCAGCGCTTCGGCATGAACACCCATGCGGGTGGCAAGGGGGTGGGGGGGCTTAGACATAGATGTGCATCGCAAAATTTGAGAGGGACACACACCCTAGGTGCTGTCACTCAGCTCAAAGCCAGCCACCGTGCAAGGCTATGCTGTGCTCCCACATGGGACCACTGAGAAAGATCAGACGCTAAAAAACAACAACAGCAGAATATACGTGACGTCCCCTTGGTGACAGGAAACCTAATGAGTTTCTTTGAGGGCTTTCAGGTCTTTTTTAAGCTGTGTCTAGAGCATAACACAAAATAGTAACCTGAAAACACATTTCCTTGTCTGCACTGATGTCGTGGCCAAGCTATTTATCTCTGGCAATGGGGATGCAGTAACTATGGCATCCTGGCAGAATGGAGAGGACCAAGTCTCGGTGAACTCCTGGGGCCATGGTGTACTGGTCTGTCTGTGCAAATGTCCTGCATGGTTTGTCAGGCTGTGCACATGCAAATGCATTTTTATGCATTTGCATGTGGCAACACCTTCCCACCACTGCTACACTAAATGATACTTACTACAAAATTATATAAGAACTATATAACTACATATATGTTCCTGGTCCTGTCTGACCCATTTTGCTTTTATGCAAAACGATTGTCTCTATGCTGCATCGTAAGCTACAGGTTGTAATAATATAATACATTTTTGGATCATATGTTTTTGGTGTGTTTGTGGAAAACATAACAAATTGTCAGATCAAACTTTATTTTAATTTTAAGATTCAAGCATTAAGGGAGAAAAGTATGTGCAGCACAATGTGCTGTTTGGATTTTTTTTTTTCCTGTCCTTGTAAATCCCCTGAAACTCGGGAAAACAAAAATCAAAAAATGTCAGGGCACGTCACAGCGAAATTCAGACATCTGCTCAATCACGCCTCATTGAATTAAGAGATCTGCTGGCGCAGCACAGAGGGTGCCTCAGGACCATGACCGCAAAGTGATTATCACGAGTTCCTGTGAGCTTTCGGCCCAGTGACTGAACGAGGCCCAGAAGCATGGGGTTGACCAGATTGGTGCCTGCATGGTCCAACACTTGCATAGTCATCATGCTGCTCTGATAGCAAGAGTGACGGCATTGAGTTCTGCCGTGATTCAGGACATCCTACACTTAAGCAGAAGCAGTCTTCATTTTTTATGCTGCTTCAGATCTACATCTTGAAAGAGAGCAGCCCCTGATATTTGCTGTCTGAGTACGTCTCCCAGAAGGAGAAAACAAAGCATCAGTTCAGCTGCAGTTCAGCGGGAAGGAGGCCCCTTGCAAATAAAACAGAGTTTGAGGCGAGATTTGTGATTATGTGTCATACAGCCAAGATTATGACAAAGCAACTCAGAATTCTCCCGCCAAAAACATATTACCTGGAGTCCTGTACCTCAAATTACATCCTAAACAAACACTCGAACGTCCCATTTAATTATTCTTTTAAGATGTGCACAAATAGACCCTGTTAATGTGGTCGGTGTCAAAAGGTTTTAGCAACACTGAGGAGAAAGGAAAGGAGAGGAGGACATAGAAGAAGAGGTGAGATATGCCTGGAGTCAGGAGACCATGTGACAGGCTGGAGCTGAACTTCAGCACATGATCTCCCATGGTGGTCTGACAGGCTGAAGGCCACAGATGGCCTCCTGCAAACGACTGGCATGAGACAAAGAGCAAAGACTAAGTGTGAGAGGAAGAAAAGGTGCGAGCCAAATGGGCAGGGGTAGAGCTGGAAAAAAAAGACTGCGGGAAGAAGGGGGGAGACAGAAGGAATATGACAAAGGGGAGGGAAAAGCCAGACGGAACAGACTGAAGGCTGATGCAGAGCAACTTTACCTCTGTCTGGAAGCCTTCGACCAGAATAGCCACCAGCAAGTTGAATAGAACGTAGTTGCCAAAAGTCATGAGGGCGATGAAATACAGCGCTGCCCATGGGGAGGTGGAGGCCATGCCGTTGTACAGCACTTTGTTCCAGTCTTCCTGAGTCAGGATCTGGGGCACACCCCACAGCATATAATAAGGAACCCAAAGGACAGAACCAGCTGAAACCTTTTTAGGACCCTAAGCAAAATTTGAATAATCTAACTGTCATTTGTCATGGTCTTTCCCAATATGACAGACTAATCAGATGAGGGGCCCCCTGGTGGCCGCTGGGCCGTAGGCAGCTACTTAGTTCGCTTATGCCTTGGGCCCGACCTGCCAAAGAACATAGAACAAAGAACATGAATTGTGGCCTAAGGACCCTGCAAGCTCACCTGGAAAACAGTAACGATGGCCCAAAGCAGCGAATCAAAGTTCTTGCGGTCAGGCAAAGTGTCCCCGTCCCGCTCTGAGCCGAACTTGCAGCCAAAAAGGTGCATTCCCAATATACTGCAAACAGAAATACAGGAACAAAATATGAAAAGAAAGAATGCAATGTCTCACTCAATTTGTTTTTTTTTCTGTTTCTTTTTAAAATCATTATTTATACGTTCTTCCTTCTTTTCATTTTTTTCCCGTTAGTACATTTTAAATAACATTAACATTAATCAAGGTTTGCATAGGGCTATCCGTATCCCTCTCCAGTTTGTGAATTTGGCTCCTCTTCACAGAGCAGTGGGTGTTTATTTAGTTACATATTTCCATTTTGAAGCCCACAGCACATTCTTCCTTGGCTTTTTTTAATACATTTTGTTTGCATGCTTGCCAAACCACGGCCGAGCTCACAGACGCACTACAAAAAAATGAAGAAAATATCTGAAATGCCAGCGTCCTAGTTTTATTTGGAGGGAAGTTACAGGTCAGATGAGTGACAATGTCACATCTCTTACAATATACGTTGGAAGGGCATAGACTACGACACATTACGATTAACTTCTCTTTCCTGTCAGTCTCACCTGAAGATGAAGATGAAGAGCATGAGCAGCATGCAAAAGGTGGCTACATTGTCCATGGTCTTCATCAGCACCACTAGCTGTCTCTGCAGAGCTGGCATGAAACGCACCAGCTTCAGCACGCGCATCAGCCGGAAGGTCCGCAGCACCGACAGACCGCCGCCCTGCTGGCCGACTATCTCCCACACGCTGTGTGAGTTTGATGGAGACGGGATGTTTTAAAGCACATGACCCCAAAGCCAGACAAAATCATCACAGCAATGCAAATTCTACTTATATGTGAAACATATAACTAATAATATGTGAAACATATTAATCTGTTTTTGTTCATTTTTTGAACTTTGAAAACTTCAAGTTTCCTTCACCTGATCACCACAATGATTCCGTCAAAGATATTGTAAGGATTCTTAATGTAGCCAAAGGGTCCATACACCAGGACCTTCAGAAGCATCTCCAGAGCAAACAGGCTGGTGAAGACAATGTTGCTGATCTCCAGGGCATTGGTCAGCTCGTCAGGCTGGGCAAGGGAAAAGTCAAAGGCAAGTCAGGAGAGAGATAGATGGGGGGAAATTGGAGACAAACACAATATCACACTCACATTCACTGACTTCATAGGGCTTGTTGTCTTTATATTAATAATGGCTTAATGGTAGGCCACACACTTTTGTGTTAGAACAAAGGGGTAAGAAACATAACAATACATCATCTATTTCTATGCCCTTGTTTTGGCTAAAATTCAAGCCCAGGGTTGCAGAACAAAAGAGAACTCACTGTATACACAAAAGTTT
>JAABNX020000106.1:12368987-12410526 GCA_015163995.2 Mormyrus lacerda | reverse complement strand
AGAGGTAGCTGTGACAAGCTGCTTGGATGCCAGTCTGTGTTGGGCAAAGAGAAACAGGGGTCTGGAGAGTGTGTGTGAGATAAGGCGGTGAGAGCGTTCCTCAGATGCTGTCCCCAGAGAAGAAACCAGCAACCATGGAAAGCTGGCTTCACGTTAATCACATCGCTTGATTCGCTCAGATGATGATGGTATCCAAAGCAATTTTAATAATTTGGCTGCATGCATGTGCACAACTGCACTCACCATTGCATGCAATTTAATAACCAGATATTTACAGAAGCAATTTGGACCTGTCTCTCGCTCGAGGGTACAGAAGGAAGCTAAAATCACAGGCAATGTACTGCCATACGTATGGTGTCCAGCTCCACAAAATGCTAAAATGATTACATATTTATAATTTTATGATCTCAGCAATAAAAAGGGTCATATTTGCTGGATAAGCCAGTTAAAATTTAATCCTAACATAAAAGGCAATAGCACGAAAGCTGAAGAGTTGCTTAAAAAAATCTGCAAGGATATGCCAGTAGCTTGGAAGATCAGCTTGTGAGTCTTTAATGTCTTTATGTTAAGGTCACAAATGGTAAATCAAAGACCTTAACAGGAGGAACTACACTACATTTGCAGTAAATTAATGCAACTTTGGTGATTCCATCCTCACAAAGAATTGGAAGGATATTTCCAAATTTTGAGACTTCACCTACTCAACTTTTAGATTTGTGCATAACTGCAACTGTGACTGACATCCAGCACCACGCCTAGTATGCCAACTTGTGGCTGAACCACAAACCATCTTGAGTTAGAGCCCCAGGAGTATCACTATGTTGTGAACTAGACTTAACCTCGAGTAACGCAAAAGATGTCTGCATTCCTGTGGCCTTCTTTTTCATCTCAAATATACAGATAATAGTTAAAAGGTACTATTTTTAGATTTTGAAACTGCATGCTTCCTTTGGTTCCTAAAGTAACATAATTGGATCAAATTGGTTACACACATATTAAGACTGAGAAAGTAATAAAATACCATCAGTCCAACTGCTTATCCAGTACAACATTATGAGGTAAATGGTCAAATATATGACACACATTTCCATTAAATAATAATAATAATAATAATAATGTATAATTTCCATTTAAATGTGTGTCTTACTAGAAAACTGACACAAAAGGCAAAGAAATAGGAGAATAAGTTTTTGCCCAGTTTAAAATCAGCATACAACATAATTTCTTCAAAAGAAAAAAAATAAAACAAGGGCTACCATTTAAATAAAATAAAATAAAATAGATAAAAGGTTATATTTTGTGCTATTAACAAAAACAAAACAAAATTACAGATTGCTGTATAATTAGATGCAGCAAGGGAGACACTGGTTTGGAAACTGTTGAATGTTTTTTTTTCTCATGTAGCTAATGGGGCGGCATAGTAGCTTGTACAACACTGATATAATCTGAAGGTTTTTCTTTTTTGTATACATTGTACTCTTTTGAACTACTTTCAAACAATATCAATGGCACTTCATCCAATGTCCCACAAGAACAACTTGAGTGAAAATAACCACTGCAAGACCGAAGGCAACCTTCTTCAAATACAAGATTCTTAAGCCTGCTGCATGACTAACTCGTACATTGTATAATACATTTCATTTTTTCGTTATAGGGCAAACAGTTATGTGTACCTAATTCTAATGTAATGCTGATTGACTACAGTAATGTAATACTTAAACTTACATAGGCAGTTCAACACCGATCCGAAGTGCCAGCTTATCTCCAGAAGCCCAGTACCTGCTTAAAGTTGACAGGAGGAAGTAGCCTAAGGGCAATATGGAAGCTTGGAATGATAGATTGTGACCTGAGCTCTCTTGGTTCATCTGAATGCACCAGGCAATGTAATTTAATACTGTCAGTAGTAGGCTGCATAATGCTGAAATGGCTAATTACAAGAGTATAATTCTGTTATATTGCTGCGAGTTCCAGAACTGAAACTGCTGCATTTAACAAAGATTGGTTTTGCATAATTTGTCTTGAAATCAATATATTAACATAAAATTCAGTATTATAACAGTTTTTATAATAACTAAGGCAGCACCATGGTGCATTGGTTAGTACTGTTGCCTCATATCTCTGACCCCTGGATTCCCTGTGTGTGGGGTTTGTATGTTCTCCGCATGTCGTTGTGGGGTTTCTTCTGGGTACCCTAGTTTCCCCCCACAGTCCAAAAACATGCTGAAGTTAATTAGAGTTGCCAAATTGGCCATAGGATAGCATGCGTGAGTGAATGGTTTGTGTGTGAGTGTGCCCTGCAATGGGTTGGCGCCCCATCCTGGGTTATCTCTTGCCTTGCTAGCTAGGGACAGGTTCCAGACCCCCATGCACCTGAATGAGATAAAGTGGTTTGAGATAATGGATGGGTGGATGTATAATAACCAATCACAAATGAGAACTTGTGCCATAGTGATGGATCACCCACATTATAATTTCAGATATTAATTAATATGTGGATTGCTGACCAGATTTTTGTTATTATTGAGTAACTCACTTTTTTTGAATAATCATATGTATTTTTTTATAACACGTAGCCATGTCTGTGCCCTGCTGCACTCTATCAAAAGGCAAAAGCTCAAATACAGTATATGAACATGAATACTCCTGACTCTAATAACTAAAGAGCATTTTGGTGTTTGCAGCACAAAATCCAAATTCAATGGTGCTTAGTGAGGCATGCACGTGAGAAGAAGAAATGCATTAGAAATAGTGGCACACACGGTATTACCATAAATATGATGCATTTGACCAAAAAAATACAAATAAAAGTTCATTGTAAAAGCCTTAATAATGCTGTTGTCATGATCCAGGCGCAGTAAAACAAATATGCTTATTAAAACCTGAACCTTAAGACAGCTAATAAATGATAAAAAGAACACTGTTTCAGATAGTTGGACCAAACCCCTTAACATAAAAGTTACCCCAATTTAACTTTTCTGAATTAGAAATTCCTACGATTCTTTTTACAGATTTCTCTCCAAGTAAGCCTTATGTCAAGTACACACATAAACAAACAGGTAAATAGATAAAAACAAACAAATAAACAAACAAGCAGAAAACGATGCTTAGAAAGTGGAGAGCAGTAGATTAGATAGCTTCACATGCCCAACGTGCATTTTGCTTACTCAGGAAAAGAGCAGAGCAGCCGTTCCACTGACAGGAGCGCCACACTTCATAGGCCCTGAGGCTCAGCATAAAGAGCTCTGAGCACTGACCTTACTCCACAAGGGAGCAGCACCAGACAAAACAATTATGCTTAGCTCTGGCACAGGAAACTGACATGACTTTTAAGCCAGCAGGAAATGTAGAGAGAGGGGCTGAGGGATTGAGTGGTTGGAGTGGGGGGGGGGGGGGGGGTTGTGAGAGCCAACCAGAGTGAACCCAAGCTTCCAGTGCTGTCCTGGCTCATCAGGTGTCTCGTACTCCTTGACAGTTTCCTTTTGGTAAACACTGCAGTCTATTGCCAATAGAGGGCCATTGAGAAGATGGCTGAAGAGCCCAAAGTACAGTATATTTTTCTCACAGAGAATACATTGAAATTGCAGATACAGCTGTCACTTATCATATTCCGTATACAGTCCACAGTCATTATTTCCTTCTGTATCTGATAGCTTATTTAGTTCTTTACATTCTATGTTTACTTACCATTTAAACTACAGGTATCCATCGACTTATGTCCTAATGAGCCATGTCCGATCGCATTTATGGGTAACGTCCAGAGTAAATAAGATACACTCATTGAGAGATGCCTGAAAGAGGATGTAGAAGGACATGGGTATCACTTAATTTAACAGGTGCAGAAGAAGAAGCAGCACTGACAGACGTATAATGACCCACTGTCCATAAGTAACTTGTAATACAGTGTGCATACAGTGATGTATATATAAGGGACAGCTACTATAAGCAGATGATGCAGCTACAGATACAGTATATGGACTTTCGTTACATAAAAAAAAACTTACTGTACTGTACAACAAAATATTTTGCCGTAGCTTCAGGCGCCGTCTTTCTCAGCTACTATTGTTTTTTACTGTGTATCTTTTGATTTCGTAGTACAATTGGTGCCTTATTTTTCACGAAATTTAAGTGAGATCTCTTTTAATGATAAAAGTGTCGTGATTGTGTATTTACATTATGACATGCTTTCACACAACTATTACATTTTTCTGGAACCAGAACCTTTTTCTGAAATCAGGGACTTGTCGTATTCACACTGCAAGAATTCAGCCCGATTGTAGTTCATCAAAGAAACTTCCACACCACTTTTTAGGATGCCTTCACACCTATAGTTTGGTGTCTTTGGTCTGAATCAGATCATGAGTTCTTAAACGTGTAGCATTTTCCCCTCGGTTCAGTTTGCTTTCACACAGAGAAAAATCCAAGCGAAGTAGCAATGCATCACTACAAACCACCTGAGAACATTCATTCTGCTTATTGGTCAGATGTGTCTGCGGTGGAAGCAAGAAAGTAAAGACAGAAAGGAGGTCCTGTGCCCTGGGATATGCAGTATATACAGGAAGAAAGTCCTGTGTCCTGGGCTATGCAGTAAATACAGGAAGAAGGTCCTGTGTCCTGAGCTATGCTGTAAATACAGGAAGAAGGTCCTGTGTCCTGGGCTATACAGTTAATACAAGAAGAAGGTCCTGTGTCCTGGGCTATGCAGTAAATACAGGAAGAAGGTCCTGTGTCCTGAGCTATGCTGTAAATACAGGAAGAAGGTCCTGTGTCCTGGGCTATACAGTTAATACAAGAAGAAGGTCCTGTGTCCTGGGCTATGCAGTTGACCGTCATTTATTGTTGCCTCATCTTTTTGTTTTGAATTTCACATGGCAATGTTCAGTCGAACAGTCTAATACTCTCTCTTTCACCCATTGACTGAACATTTAGAAAACATTTAGAGTTTTTATAGTTCTTTTTAGGAGCGGACAGTTGCAATTATCTGGCCAGATTTCAAGAAGGCAACATACTTCGCTGCTAGGCCAAATAAGACCTCAATTGGTTTCTCCTTCTCCACCTAGCTGCTGCTACTGGTTTGCGTGCTCTGCCGTATCCCAGAATGCAAAGCACACCTGGGTATGGGAACAGTTTAGCTCAAACTCGTGGAGTACCCCTCGAAGTGGGGTTGGATTGTGGTCGCATCATGGTCACACCACAAACCACAAACCGCTTCATGGTTTTTTTGGGCCTGGACCAAGACCACCTCCTCTCAAAGGCTACAGTCTGATTGTTTCGGTCTGTGCCCAAATGAATCGTACCAAGGAAAAAATCAAACCAGAGTATGTTTTAACTGGACTAAAAAGTGCTGGATAGTCCATACTAGTTACATTTCATTTGAACGCAAACAACTAGGGAGTCACGTACAGCCATAGCTTGGTTGACCGCAAGCACCTCACTAACTGATGGTTATGCAGAAGGGCAGAAAAAAGAGATGTTCTGGAGCAATAATTGAGCAGGTGGAATTGTTTTTGAACCTCAATTACTTTTAATGCATCGATCAATATGTTTTTTGCTTGGTTCTCCATATTTCTGCATTGGAAAATTCGATTGCTAACCAATATATTTTGTCTAATATTGCCGGCGCTGGCTGTGAAACTGGCCAGCACTTATTAGCGGGATAACATTATATAATTTTTTATTCTGTGGAAAGATTCATCTGCTTGTTTGATTTAACAGGAGTTATGAAAATGGTATTAGTCGTATAAGTAAAATATAAATAAAAGGTTGTGTCCTGTTTTGATCATGACCATTCCCCCCAATAAATAACAAATAACTAAAAAACAACTTATTTATACTCACTTGTTTTGGTGTGGCAGTATAGTTTCCTATAAAATTATATGTGAAGTATAAACTTACAAAGATTTGTCGTTCCCCATGGTTATTTGGCATAAATGTCCCAGTTTCTGAAGTATGGTGTGAAAGCAACACACGAAATGAGCCAGGACCATTAAAAGGTCCCATTGGAAACAGTGCAGGGACTTGTAAATAAGGTTCCGGTACCTCAGAGTAAAAGTGTCTATTATTTGCTGTAGAGTACGGTGTGTATATTACAGTACTGTATGTAATGCCTTGTCTCTCTCCTATAATTATTGCAATACATTCAAACTGACCTGTGTCCTGTGGTTATGGTCCCAAATGTGAATGCACGTCAACAGATTCCCAGGATTGCCAAATTTGCTCAGCTGGCTGGCCTGAAATTTTCAATTTGAGACGTCTGCATCCTTATTTACATGTATGTAACAGTTTTATTACCTCATAAATAGTCTGTAGGGTTTGCAAGCTACCCCAGCAGTTTTGATGTAGCTAATTTTAGGTTTATAATGAAATAATTTAGATTTGCCATAAGATTTCTGGCAGGAACATGATAGTCCGAAAGCGTGAGTGGCAACCCTGGATACCTCTCTCTCTCTCTCTCTCTATATATATATATATATATATATATATGTGTGTGTGTGTGTGTGTATGTTTACCCATTGAGGTAATTTACTTGTTTACTCATCCTGACTACTGAATACAAGTCAACTTTTATATTTTTAAATTTTAGTTGGTGCTGGATTGCTTAGTAGTGCACATTTGCATGACACAAACAATTATCATTAAAAGATTAGTAGTGACAGAAAGTCATTAACATTAGCAATACAAAGTATTAGATGATTGATAAATTGTGTTGTGGTCTGGGGTGGAATCGGCAAGCCTGTGCAGCTCTAGGGAATAGCTTGACGCTAATGGCTGAAAATGCTCAACAACGAGAAATCAGCTATGTTGCCTGCTTTGGTTTTAGCAATCTCCTCTGAGCAAAGAAAGTGTACATTCCATTAACAGCCAATGCAAAAATGGGAGTAAATAGGCAGCCAAACTGGAAAAACAGAGAGGAGAGTGAGAAGTGATGGGGGTTAGAGTGAGGCTATAAAACTTCCTGGAAAGCTAAGGGGAACAGATGCAATTAGGCAGGTTGGCGTCTGTTTTTATTTGTCGAGGGACTGGGTCAAGGAACCCGAGTAACCCCGTAAATTTGAATTCTTATTGCACTCCTGTCTCCCATTCACTAGATGGCTCAAAAAACCCCTTGGGGAGAGGTGCAAGTGGGGGCCGGTGGCCACTTCCCTGGGAATCAGCAGCAAATGATGCAATTAGCGATGTGCCAAAGCACAGAAACGCATCACCTGGATCTTTCACTGGAGAGTATCCGGCAGCAGGAAAGGGCAGAGAAGCTGACGCAAAACAAAGACCCTGCTTATTAATAAGCTGCGTGAGAAGCAAAGCACCCTTATTGTCAAGCAACTTGCTGTTAGATAACATTTATGCTAAAGATGGCCTACAGCAGCAGTAAAATTAGTACTGAAATGTTAACAGAGGCTTACAAGGCCGCCCTCTGTTGAAGCAGGATGTGTGTGTGTGTGTGTGAGTTTCAGTCTCCAGCAATTTCTGTTTAATATTATGCATATATATCGAATCTTTGTTTGTATGACTTTTTATAAATAATGTCAAACTGTGAATTGTGTACAACTCAAAGTAATGAGCTTTATGACTAAAATATTAGTTTCCGAATACATGAATCTCACAAGGGACAAAAGTGAAAATCTATTTATTTATTTATTGCTGAGTAGAGAACTTCTGATGTTGGATAAATAAAATAAGTCAGCTCAGTGCCATTTGTAAGATAAAAAAAAAGCAGAAAACAGGTTTTAGTTTACAAATGCAGCTGTAGCAAACCCATAACCGGACGTATATTCTGAATAAACTCCTAAGAGTGTTTGTATAAGTGAAAAAACATCCTATTGTTCAAGGAACTGCATCAGATTTACAGTCAAAGCATTTTCCCTTGCTATTTTCCAAAGTCATCATAGTCAGCACTACTGTATGCAGCGTGTGTCGAACAAATAACCAAATAATATTCTCTGGTGAAGGGGGTTGAACTAACATGGCCTCAGCCAGATACGATTGGGCTACAATGAATGATAAACAGCTGATGAGGTTTCAGGTCGAAGCACATTGAAAGACTGAAACACTGATCCATGGTAGTCCTTAAATAAGTGTTATATATTATCCTGACATCAGGCCCAGCCTCTGGCACAATTATTTCAGAATGAGAGGGATCGAACATCACTGCCTCATTCCTCTTTCCTTGTAACAAAGCAGAAACCATTTTTATCTGCTGCCAAGGAGAGAGTTCACAGGCCATTAGCCTGGAAGACGGAAGGAGCACCTCCTGTGATCTGTTTTGCCAAAGACCACAGTAAGAATGCTACAGAGAAAGATAGAGTAGTGGTGGCTGTTTCTTTTTTCATCCTCAAAATCACACCTGCTTTCTTGACAAATGCATAGTAAGTTTTAGTTGAAACCCTTCTTAGACTATGCACTGAGACCAACTGGAATTAATCACCCGTACCTGAGGCCCAGGCGCTAAACTCCTACACCATTCCTGAAAGGAATTTATGGGACATTTTTGGACAAATTACCAAACATACTGGCTAAAAATCTCCTCGGTACATCAGTATGTTTTACCAACATTAATCTGACAAAGGCTATGGTGAAAACACTATGAGAGGACATTCTTTGGCAAAATCAGGATCACTTTAGCTCTTACTGCTGAGTTCTATAAATCAAAAATTGCCTTGACACCTAACATTTTAGACTTAAGCAGAAATAAACATGATAACCATACAAGGCTTCTGTCTTCATGAATGCAGATCTTTCTGACCAGGACAACCAGGCCTTGTGTGACATTAGCAGAATGCCTCTGAGAGCGACTGGCACCCACCTGCTCGTGGTACTCAATACCCATGCTGAGTGTGTTGATCAGGATGGCTATCATGATGCCCCGGCCGAAGTATTTGCTGTCCACAATTTTGCGGAAAGTCTCACACACGAGCCTCCAGAAAAGTAGCACTTTTCTTGCCCGTAGACCCAACATCATTCTGGTAGACCCCCCTTTCTGGTTAGGGTCCCGGCGGTCACGATAGTGCATATCTTGAGTGAACTCATATATGCCCTCGCTGTCCGAGTCGGCGATCTCATTCCCTTCTGTGCCTTCTGAGTCCAGACTTGTGGATTTTAGACAGTAAGGACAGCTCTCGGGGTCAAAGGTCAGATTGGTGTCCTGGCTGATGCCGCAGTTAGCTGTAGCCAGCTTGCAGGAGACCCTTCCTGCACAAGGTAATAAATGTAAAATCAGTTAGTCAAGCTCTCAGCTATTTTGAAGAATCAATAAAACTGCGTTAATTGGCTTCTGTGGTTCCCTGGATAGATAAACAGCATGAAAAAATCATTATTGACCAGGGCATTTTAAATCCAGTGAACTGAAAACTGTTAGGCATTTTCAAATCAAATAACGAGATAGATCACTTGATGTGGTCTGACAGTACATTTAGTGTAATTCATTCTGCATTTCATGCATACTCATTACCTTCATTATATTTGCGTTCTTTACTATAAAATGTTATCTGGTGCAAATGATTTTTAATTTCAAGCAGTGATTCCTACAAATATAACACATTATTTTTCAGTTGAATTCCCGTTGACAGAACACTGTGACTTCAAACTTAATGTGTTGACAACCCATTGGATGGTGACAGTCACCAGTTGATGCAACACATTTGTCACTGGCTCTGATTGGACACCCTTTGTCATGGGGCAGACACCTGTTGTCTTTTATTCACTATCCATTTAGACTATTGTTATCTGAAACTGTGGTGCATTAGTAAGTGCTACTATTGGTTGGCTGTGTGTTAAGTGCTCTGGGCCAGCCACTTTGGGATTATATAAAAATATATTGAATTTTAGTGGATGTTATACACAGTAATCCCAACCACCATGGATTTGAAGCTTTATTGGTTCCATCCCTATTAATTTGTTTCTGTATATTTATATTTCTATTTTATATTTCTATTTCTATTTTATATTTCTGGGATATTTACCTATGGGACTGTGTGCCTCTATGAGACACTGTGTACTGTTTACAGATGGAGGTGGGATGTTGAGGTTGGTAACTGTGAAGGTGCCACAGCTACTGGTCATAGGATCGATGGGCATCATCTCCCTTAGATGCTCCTGGGGGGAGGAGGGGTGCAGGGTAGGATAGTTTTTTGGAGCTACTGGCAAGGCTCCAGGCACAGAGTTCCTCTTGAAGCCCTGCAGCAAAGGGTTAGCAGTTGGGGCAGAGGACGCAGAACAGAATACAGGTTCGAGGTGGCAGTCAGCATGGTAGATACTGTGAACCGAACCGGAACTCCCGACCATAGGATGGGCAGTTGTGGTGGAGGTAGAAAGGGTTGAGCTGGGAGGCAAGGGCAGGGGGGCCGGTGAGGTGAGGCGCCTGCCACCATTGGTCACAGATCCACTCTCCACATCCCGGGGCTCCAGGCTGGCTCTGTCAGCCCTCACGCTCCCATTGCCCAAGTGGTAGTGGTGATGATGGTGGTGGTGGTGGTGCACCAGGTGGTGGATGGAGCCCGGTTGCCTTGTGCGACGGTGCCTTTTATGCTGGGGAGGCTCCGGGGCGGGGGAGGTGCAGACCCGTAACCCTGCCCGGCGTGCGGCAGCCCGGGAGAGCTGGGCCAACTGCCGGCTGCCCTTTCTCACCACGTGGACTAGGTACTTGAGCAGCTCGTCATAGCAGCTGCCCGGCTCTGAGAAGCTGGCCAAGGTGCTGGCGTTGGACATAAAGCGAACACGCTGCTCCTTCATCAGTTGGCTCTCCCGCTGCTTGGTTTCAGAGAACTGGGTGGCAATGACGACCAGACACAGGTTTATCATGAAGAAGGAGCCCACCTGAGCAGGGAGAGAGGAAGCCACAGCCCTGTTTAAGTCATCGTTAGTTTATTTATATAGTCGTACATATCACAACTGTGATGTCATGTCTAACAGATCTGTTAAGGCAGTCCTCCTGTAACCCTGGGCAGCCCACGTTTTTGCTCCCTCCCAGTTCCCAGCCTATCAGAAACACCAAATAATTGGTACAGGTGCACTGGGAGCTGAGAGAAAGCATGTACTGTCCGGGATTCCCCGAGGACTGTGCTGGCACTCAATCGGCACATGTAAAGTTGACACATCCCAAAAATTAAGAGTGTCACATTGATGGGAGAAAATATTTTCAAGGAAGAATCCTCCATGCTGATCAAGCTATCACTTTAACTGAATGGACTGTAGGAACAGTTTAGCATTCCATGTTGAATGTATTTGGCATTGCCAATGAAAGCTCTCACCTCTGCCACATACTACCTCTGAAACTGTAACCTGTGTAAGCTGTGGTAAGTTATAACTCAATTAATTGGAGCCAACTACTCTGCAAGAATTTCAGCCACTGTCCCTGTGCAGGTTTCCTTCATCTAATCCTACTGAATAGCCAGACACCAAGTCCACCCCCTTTATTGGTAGGGAGTAATCTCATGCCCGGATAGAATGCTACACAATAAACCCAAACCGGTCCTCAGGGACCCACAGACACTCCACGTTTTTGGTCCCTCCGAGCTCCTTGGCAGACAATCCACGTTTTTGTTAACTGTCTGGCAGGGAGCTTGGAGGAAGAAAAAACAGGGACCGACTGTGGGTCTCAAAGGACTGGACTGGAAAACATTGCAATATGCAATTAAAGCAGAACCAACCAAAATTCTATTCTATTCAGTTTATTTTTTAATGGCACCTTTTATAACAGAGTCGGCTCAAGGCACTTTACATATAGGCAAATACAGTAAAATATAATGTGATTCATTGGCATCTTGAAAATATGAATCTGCCTGTGTTTGTGATGTGATGCTTATTATACATGGACCTTTTCGCCTGGGGCTTAAGGCTAGGCCTGCAAGTGCTACAATACTTACTATGATCAGGAGGATGAAGTAGATAAAATTGTAGAAGGAGTGTGCATCCATCACAAAGTACATAATATCAACCCATCCCTCCAGAGTGATCACCTTCAAAAAGAGACCAAGACAGGAAGACAGAGTAAGCTTTCATAAAAAAATGCATTCTTCCAGCAATTATATCTCCTCTACACCAACAAACGGAACATGCAGACAGGACTGTCTCTTAGGTTGGCAAAGGGAATGTTTCAGCTGATCCTGTGAGAGCAGCATGTATACAGGCCCTGCAGTACAGCTGAGATTCTGCCCCAGCTGCTAATTGGCTAGTACTATAAGCCCACAATAGCATTAAGAGAGGCTAAGGAGCTGCTTGTGCCTCAAGTACATTGTATTTGCAATTGATGGGCAGGGAGAGGTGGAGGGTCCGACTTAAAGAGAAAAAAGAAACATTTTTTTTTCTGTAATTTACAAGATGTTACTGAGTGTGAAACCAAGATGAAAAGCTGTTAGACAGCTAATTGATTTCAGAGGCAGCGAATTAAGCGCAGTGCAGGCTATTGGCAGCTCGCAGCTGCGAGATTAAGTACTCACATACCTCCCAGTACTCAGGACATGACAGCTTTAGAAACAAATATCAGTTTTGAGCTTCCCGAAGGGTAAACAAGCAAGGCAAACGCATTACCCTTAAATGCAGTAATTACAGCTAGCAATATGCCTTAAAGTTTGGAAAAGAAAGCCTAATGCTTTAATCATACATGCCATAGTTGATTTAGTTTTATTTTTGTATTTGATCTGTTAGCAGCTCTACTGCAGAACAACTTCCATATCCAATTTAAATGCCGATAAGAACAAAGATAATTAAGTGATATTTATTAGCTAATGGAACATGAAAATTAAAAGACATGCATATGTGACAGAGCAATTATTAAAATTATATTTGGAGACAATCAGCAGCTTGTCTTGGCTTTCGCCATGCAGGCAATCTCTTGGTGTGTGAATTCATCTCCCTCCCTGCACCTCGGGCACTGCTACGCATTTGGTCCAACTGGAACCGGCAGCAGTCTGCTAGGCCTCTCCAGCTAGATCGCCATGGTTACCATGAAGATGGTTCGTGACTGTTCTGTGGGAGCCTGACAGTGTTTTACGGCACGTCTTCAGATTTGCACCAGCATTAGAAAATGTGTCTGGAAATGCCGTACGAGGCTGGGAAGGAAAAGAGCCAGGTCCTTAAATTCATTCATGTGCTGCTCAAGCTAAACACTGCAGCAGACCCAGCAGGACAGATGTGCTATCATGATCCGTTCCAAGTGAACGAGCAGAACCTGGGCAAAAACACACATATTCAAAAAGATCACAGTGACTCAGGAACCTAATGAAATGTCATTTAATCATACCACACCACTCTGTCACCTTGTACCCTTATTAATACCACTAAAACTACAAACAGAAAGGTGATTTAACATGTTCATGTTCCAGATTGCTACCAACAGAAGTTATCTTCCCTCTGGTTTCACTGGTACAGGTTGCTTGCATTGGACACCAATTTTCCAATGCCTGATCATTTTCTTGGCTTCACAGCTTACGCTAATACTCCCTGCATTATGGAATACGAATGTCTCTCCTTCCCCACGTTACTCTTTGATTCATTAGGCTGACATCATCTTCGGGACAGTTCCTCATATTAGTAATTTCCAGAGCTAATGTCACTGGACTGCTTACGAAATGCATCCAAAAAATACTCTTCATCTAATAAGACATCATGCAGGCTGAAAATGATTTATTTAAGGTGATGTCTGCTTAAACAACAAGAGTGGCTTGGAAAGAGTAACCAGCATAATATTAATATATTAATGATAAGTCATGCTGACGGGTCTTGTTGTAATCAGTGACTGTTTTTCCATGTGTCTTATTTTATGTCAATAATGTGATTTTTATCATAATCACTACTGTATTTCCACAGTTGTTATCGATGTTTTTACCACTAATAAGAGGCAGAAAAAAATGAATATTGTTGCTCCATTTATACTAAATATTTAATATGTCTGGAAAACACAAGGACAATAATTTACTACAGGAACAATTAATTAGTGGCAAATAATGCCTGGCAAATGATTATTTTTCATTAGAGAAGAATTTTAAAAATTAAGGGAAGTTGATTCGCTTCAGCGATAAAACCAACTGCTACACAGTAAAAACAAGAACAGTGGTTTCTGTGGGGCACTACAACTGCAAACAAGACTTAATTCTTAAGCTCAGCTCAGATTTTTATTCTGTCACATTAATGTTCATGGTTGCACAACTTGAAATTCAAAGTCAGCATGACTTAAGTTTGCTTTTTTTTTTTAAAGCAAAACTAACCATGGCATATGTTGTGATCTGTCATCTGGAAGTAGACAACAAGCATTGTTTTATTCATGAATAAAGTTATCAATCTGTAAATTGCCCATGACTAATAAATATAATTTTGTTAGTGCACTGGAGTTGATGATGATTGAAGATAAAATCCTCTTGATTCCGTTCATTTACTAGTCATTGATTATATTCAAATGTTTTTCAGTTATTTTGGACACAAGATCAATAACTCTAGAGCAATAATGCCTTTTACAATCTGTAGTAAGAACTTGAAACTTAGACATTTTGAAGAGAGCCAAAGTTTCCATTCTCCATTTAAACATCTCTTTAAGAGACCGGATGAAAGGAAGCATTCAAAAAAATCATCTGTTTGCCATCCAAGGGTAAAACTGATCAGACATTAAAACAAAAAACCTGTACTAACTTCTTAGATAATTGTCTATACGCATGCAAGACCAAGAACAGGATAAAATCTGCATATCTCAATGAACAAACAAGCAAGCAAACAAATAAATATATTATAGGTAAGACGCAAAGAATGATAAGTTTTGGCAACAGATGCATATAAAGGTTGAATATTCCACCTGGAAGATGGCGATCCAGGCATAGCCAATGTTGTCAAAGTTGATGGCACCCTTGAATGGGTTAACGTCACCGGCGGAACAGTTAGTGTAGTAACGGTTCCAGTTAACACAGGTGGTGTTGTCGGTGTTGTTGTAGGCCGTGTGGTCCAGCTGGCACTGCACACCCTCCTCGTGCAGTGTGGGCACCGAGCTGCAGAGGCGCATGCCGTTCTCACGTGGCTGCGAGCAGATGAATGGGTTCTCGTCGTCGTTCTCCGTGTGGTAGTAGCTGTACAGGTCCAGAGACAAGGGGCTGGGGGGGTGGGCGTGGTCAGACATGCATTCATGATTCTGCGACACTGTAACACCTAATATTGCCATTGAGTACTGCACACAGAAAAACTACAGCCTCATTTAATTAAGTTTATCCTGCACACCACTACTGTTCGAACAAGCCCTGGGCTTTGGATCTCGGTTTTAACAGCATGCCAACCGACAGCAGAAAAACATCACTGCTGACTGCAGCAGAGAGGCCGTCCGGCGTGGTCTCTCTTTAATGGCACATGTCCCTGACTGACGATAATTGGGGCGTCTGTCAACACAGATTCTATTCACTGTGAAAGTGACTCACTGAATTAACTCTTATACGTCACTAAGCACATGAGGAGCTTCTATGGCCCATTGACCCTAATCTCACAAAAAAACTGTGACAAACACCAGAAAATATGCATTTAAAAATACCAAAATATATCTGGTTTGATTTTCTTGCTGTATTCCACTTCTTCATTTTATATCAGCTTTTATTCAGATCATCCCAATTTCTGATCACTTCTTAAGCAAAGCAATTATTATGATAATCAAGATCATTAATTCGTTCATTTAGTTTCTTCACTGTGCACATCACCAGAGTTTATCGGCTGGCTCCCTCCAGTTTGAGAAAAATGACAAAAGATGGAGGAAACACTACGCCTCACATTGCATTATTGCTAAAATGACCTCACAATACCTGTGTTGACTGTAAGAGTTTGTTTCATTTACCAGTTACCTTGACTTGCCATAAAAACCTCTTGCTTTAGGGTCAGGATGAAGCTGGAAAGTTCCTATCTTTTTATTTTAAGGACTGACACCATAGTCTGAAATGCTTCTTCAATGCTCACAGGGCACCTGCTCCACTAATTGAAATACACACGCCTGTGGCAGGAAATACTCTAGTAGTTAATGTAAGGTTGCAGGAAGTCACTAAAGCAGGTAAAATCAGGTCAAATGCACCAGGTAAACAAGTAAATGTACTCCAGGATTGAATATGGCTATACTACACCCAGTCCTGGTTTTGTTGTAACTTACAGGGTGAAGTTCTCTGGAAGGAAGCAACGGTTCCGTAGCAGCCCGGCCCACAGCTGCACCCCCACAATGCCGAAGATGAAGAAGACGAAGAAACAAAGCAGCAGAACGTTGCCGAGCATGGGCAGAGTGTCCAGTAGCAATGTCACGAGGATCCGCATGCCTGCAGAAAGGATACCCTATGACAGCTCTTTCTCCATGCAGTCACATCTTTATACCCACACGCGAGAAAAAACAAACTGCTCTTAATGTAACAAAGGAGTAATGAGATGGTTCTTGATTTTTATGCTTGACAGGAATCCACATCATACCTTCTTAATGCTGGAAAAGCTTCCATAAGCCTCAAATCTATCCTGGCAACCATGAACTAGAGTGACGCATACACACACCCACATAAATGCACAAGCATGCACAAAAGAGGAAATGTCCTCCAGTCAAATATGAGTCGATGTATAATATCACCCATGTTATGTTTCCTCACAGGATCTTACAGTCCTACGCACAAATATCGCACACCTGTTCGTGAGGTTAATCATACATTCAGCAATGCATATTGCTTTAGTTAGGGCAGGGTAATGTTCCACAAAAGTACCATCAGAGCCATTTGAGTGGGGAACTGGTTACCTCATCTAAATAACCAACATTACCTTGCCGGCCAAATGTTCAGTGTAGAATAATTGGTGCAGAATCCCAACAGAATGGCTGGCAGCACTGTGCCTTACTCTAACAACCTAAGCGATACAGTCTTCACATTCTGAGGAAAGACTGATAAGGGGGAAGCGCTATCACCGGAGGTGGATACTTAATGAAAAATCTGTTTCCCAAGATATAAATTATCCTAGTGACTGCAGTGTGTTCTTCTCCAAATATTTCCTATGACAAGCCCCTTTGCTAAGTACATGAACTATGCAGGCATTCGACTTTCTATTCTAAATACATGTTTAGAAATGTAAAAGGACTCATTTCCATAAATTAAAAAGGTGACTGAATGGATTTTTTGTTAAGACTAATACTCAAATTAGAATTCTAATTAATTCCGTTTCAAAATCGTTTCATTTCCTTAATAACTGAACTGCCATATACTGTACTGTACAGTATATACTCAAAATAATCTTAACAACATCCAGACTTTACTGAAAACAAGCAAATTTATGGGTAAAATTTTAACTAAAGGCTGGGAAATTAGATAAATGTGACGGAAAGGCATCTGAAAAATTAGCACCACTAAATAAAATCGTTTTAGCCAGCGAAATACACACTTTTAAAGCTTTAAATCTCAGGAGGCATCTGCTGAACCTTGGAATATGTAGGTCACAATGGACACAAGGGTTACCTAATTTAGTTACGTTTAGCGCTTGGGAGATCAAGGTCTGTCTCTCATCACAGGCTATCCTTCGGGAGTTACTAGAGTTACTAGAGGTCAAAAGCTCGAAATGAACTGAATTTTTACAACCATGGAATTGAAAACTGGACGGCATTATCAGTGTTCAAACCATAAAATGCATCATGGGAACCGGTGGGGAGGGTCCACATTTAGGGAGTGTGCAGATATAAAATAGCATCCCATAAGAAACCTACTGGTAATGTAATTAAAGCTGTAGAGATGGGGGTTCAGTTTGGACTACACATTGTCTTCAGGAGAGTAGCTACAATCTAAAAAGCAATTTTACTGCTGTTTGTTGTGAACCCAAAACTCACAAACACTTAGAAACAAATTCACTTGTTTCTAACAGTTTTCACTTGGCACTGTCATGTATGTGCAGATAACTCAAATAAAACAAGTTTTATTCTGCAGAAAAAAATAGGTGTGTATCTGCACTGCTGAAGTTGATCAATTGTTATTTTTTGGCATATCTACCCAAAAAAGCTGTTCATGGATTGCAGCACTGCTTGGGAAGCCCATCTACCTACTTTTGAATGGGTATATCGCTAAAAAAGATCTCCATGTGAAAAGCGAGCCACTTACAGTACAGTACAGAACTTATCAGATCACCAAGTCTCAGATTATTTGATGATTCATGTCTACCAAAAAAACATCACAGTATTTCATCGACTCACTACGATGAAAATTGCTACAGAAGTTAGATCCAAACAGTTTTTTCATTTCATGGATTTATCAGCTCCTGTGTTTTCACTCCATACAGTGAAGTACTGTAGGCAAACTCAGCAAAAGATATCTAATTAATCCATTTGATTATTATTTTGGCCAAAGAGCATGTACAAAACATTTTAAGTTGGGCAGTTGCAATTCATATTTGAAGCCAATAAATATTTCAGGCAAGATACAGTAAAAGCACTCTGTGCCCTGCGAGTTTAAGACTCTCAGTTGCTGTCTAGTAAAGCTTGATCACTTCCAGTCAGAGTAGCACAATCTGTCCCTGTAACCCTCGAGAGCTGATACTAGCAGACACAAACACCAAACTAAAACCCAAATAATGCCATTTCATATAAAACTTGTACTGTTTTTAATTCAAAAGAAACCAAAATGAAAACCAAAATAGTGATCTCTCAAAATAAACCAGATTCAGCAAAAACAAAAAACAAATGTTAGCCAGGGGCTAAAAATCAGAGGCTAAGTCAATTATACCAGTTTTTTTTTTCTTTATTTAAGGGAGACTGGCATTGGGGCTATAAATATTCAGGGCTAGGCTTAAAATACTTGGGGCTAGGCTCTGTGCTGACTGGATCTAGGCTGAGGGACGTGCTTTTTGATCCTTCCTCAGGGGTGACCACACCGCACCTTCAGCCACCGTTCAACACCACCTTCAGCCTTGAACAGACTGAGAAGTCCAGCCCCATCTGTTCCCCAGCTGAGCTTTTAATTCATTACACTTCATTGGTGATTGACTTAATCGCTTAAAATTTTGATTTCATGATGATTTTATTTGAAATCACATTAAGCTAAACCTGTTAGCTGGAGACACACTTTAATTTTTCAGTACTGCTGAACAAATTTGTTGGTTAAATTAATTGTACCCTTGAAATAAATGACTACGTGATTCGAAATGTATTTAGTTTCCCCATTTACATTGTTTATTATTAATTTTGAATTATCCCACGTTTATTTTTGGAACACTTATGCAGCACATGAAGTTTCATTAAATTAAAATTTGTAAATATGTTTTTGTAACACCGGCATTCCCATCCAGGGTGTCCCAAATCTTGTGTCCTGTGCTGCATGGAATTGACTCCAGTCTCCAGTGATCCAGTAATGAAAGATGGATGAATGCATGGATACCGATGGATGTTGCCATAAATTCTGAAAAAAGGCTAAAGCTTTTGATACATTTGATTTATAGTTCAATCATGCAAAGGAAATTAAAAACTCAGTTGGTCTGAGAATAGGTCCCAGAAAGACCGAGGTTGGATAATATAGACTTAGAGGACTGTATTGGACATGTACACTCCTGTGTAACAAGAGAGATCATTTACCAGATGAGACGGAAATGAAAGGTACAGCAATCACAGCTAAAGATACTATTCTTCTTTTGACAATAATAATATACATATTGCATATTTAGTCATTCCTCTGCCATAAACTCTGAGATGTCATCAATATATGATGAACATATATTTAGAGAGAAAAAAAAACGAAGGGCAGCTAATATTGATCCAAATGCAGTTATTTAAATTTGACAGTTCATTATAGTCCCTTGCAATGATTTTTTTTCCCTTGTGAAAGAGGTTATTTTGATATAAGAAATTTGATTACCACAATTCTATCGGACAATCTGCAAATATTATTAAAATTCTACATATGAACAACAAAGAATCAATTTCCATCTGTAGCCTCACTATTGCTGAAGCGCAAAGTAATAAGTCACAGCAAACTAAGGATAACATATACAGTCCGCTGACTGCCAATATTTTGCAATGAAATCAATATTTACGAAAGGGCACAGGGTAAAAGGCTCATCTAGAATCCCATCACAGATGAAAGAGCGATTTTTGGCATACACTGTACTAACGATCATTTATTGATAACCTCTCTCTTCATCATATTGTATATTAAGCATTTTACAGCAACAAAGCATCTCCTATTTTATATATAATAGCCTTTTCATTTAATTCTTTTTCACTCCTGGTCTTTCTTCACCTCACACCTAAGCTCTTGTCACTTCTCACTCTTAGACATGAGATCTAGGCCAGCTTTTCTGCTAGAAGACATTGGTGCCAGTCAACATGTCCAGGAAGATTTCAATGTCCTGGACAAATGTGAGAAATTCTAGTCAAATATTATTTGTGCTTACTACTGAGCTTGATAGGCAGACTATATAAAGAATGACAGTCAAGGCATGTAGATTATTTTACTGAAAAGTAGGCTATTTCAAATAAAACATGTCCTGCCTATAGACTTGCGTGTATAATGCACAGAAAGAGAAAGACATTTCACAGCATGCGAAGAGCAGTTAAAACAATTTCCAAATTAATAAATTATGCAAGCTCACATTTTAGCATGTAAACACAAAGAATTTTGTTCAGCTTCTGGTCTGCATATTCTCAGATAAAATAAATTACTGTAGGATAAAAATAATTCGCAAACAAACTAATAAACTATATATATATAAACATATCAGGCTATAAAATTTTAATTATGGGGTGCTGCTGCCAAATTGAAATCAAATTGTTTCTGTGACTTCATACTGTATCTGACATTCATCATCCTCATTGTCATTATACCTGCTTGGTTTCACAAAATACTTTTTAAGGTTTGCTTATTTGGCCATGTCTGATCTCTCTCGCTCATTACTGTTTGCTTCATCAAAGTAAATGAAATAAATAACGGTCTTTTCATTCTACATATAGGTAAGCTTATAGCCTACGTCAGGGGTCTTCCACTCCAATCCTGGAGAGTTATTATCCATTAAGTTTTCTATTCTCCCTGGCTTCTGGGGAGCCATTGTTGTTCCTGCTATTTACCTGAGAACAAGTGTGGCTCATCAGATGCCAGGTAGGATAAACAACCTACTAGACAGTAGTTCTCCAGGGTCCCTGTCTACACATTCATCAAAAAAATGAAGATTCATTTTTTAAATGATAGGATATGTGGAGGTTTAATTTTAGGCCATTTTAATACTATTCATTTGCTTAAAGGGAATTATTTTCACTGGACTTTATGACTGGAGAGATTTAAATCTGACAGACTTCAACAGATTCCCTCAGTCAAACTCCGTAATTACTGTATAACGGAAACTATTATTCCAGGCCTTACAACACACCTAACCACTGCACCTGTGTCTGTACCCCACTGTCTGTGTCCCAGTGTCGTTAACCAGGCTTACCGCACTGCACTTCTTCTTCAGTATCGACATCTGCAGTTACAATTATGCTGGGTATTCCAGGAAAGAAGACAGGCTCATTGTCCCAGGGGCTGCTCTCCAGCCATGATCTCATTTGTCATTTGAAACAATAAATGGATTTTAAAAACTGCAGCCGTGTTAGGAGAAGAGGTTTTTGATTAACCTGCTCCCAGTGCTAACCACAGAAGAGGTGGTCAGGCTGTATGCTTATCTGGGGACAAGGACCTGAGTGGCCTGCTGATCCAGATACAGTAGAAATCTGTCATGATGACCTCAAGCTACCAATTAACCTGAAAATAGCCAGCAGCCAGAAAAGTGATAAAGGAACTGTACTTGTGCACAAGGTTGTCATTTATAGTTCCAGAAGGAGCACTATACATTGTACACTTAAGCTAGGTGCTTAATCTGAGTGGCTTCCATAAATGATATCCAGCTATACAAATGGATTTTAGAAAATATCTGCCAAACCAATGAATCATGCAAAATGACACCTGGCTGCCATAAAATTAAGAAAGTAACACCAAGCTAATGTTAACAATTGCTAGGAGGTAACAATTTCAGAATTATTATAATTATTTTTTACTAAAGATACAATGTTTTTCATTCATAATTATTGCAATAATTGGCACAAACCAGAGTGACGCATTCCCAATACAATATGCAGAATCTCCTTTTTTTTTAAGGAGAATGGAAGGTTGCAACATATTCTGGTCATTTTTATACAGAGGTGATGACCCTGCAACAAGCGCCGAGTGTTTAAATCATATGTACAGTCTTCGTTTACATCTTTGGGTCACACAGGGCCAAACTCTGGCAATCAGCCAGCGCTTACACAGTCCCAGATGCTGAAACCTGTTACTAAAGGCTCAAGCTTTCTGTCAATCGACCAGGACCCTGCCGGGCTTTATTAAATAACTTGATGATTAATGCTGCCATTTTGCATCTGAACGCATCAGCACATCTTGATTAACTAGTAGAGAAAAAAAAAGACAAATAACACCCACCCGCAATGCACAGAAAGAGAAAGACATTTCACAGCATGCGAAGAGCAGTTAAAACAATTTCCAAATTAATTCTTGGATTAAGAGTATAATTAGACAAAGTGGCTCCTCAATGAGCAATGGGTCTGTCTGACCCTAGTCCCCCCCCCCTTAATACCCCAGCAACCCCCTGTGGTTTAGATTGGCTTGAATGGTAATTACAGAGAGTGGTTGTGGTGGAAGGATCCCAGGCAGACCTGCCTTGGCCCTCCGTCCCCTGCTCTGTATCCACACTGAGAATGATTATGAGGCCACTTCCTGGCTGAAGATGGCCATTCGCAGGGCAATGGGGAGACACCCACCATTTATTAGACATTTAATTTGTCTTGATTAATCTTCAAACTAAGTGCTAAACCCCTTGTGCATTACATGCGTCAGGAGATAAAAAATAGAGCTCTAAGTAAATGAATAAAGGGCCTGCAGGTGTAATGAAAACAGTAATAGCCTGACTGTGGGTAATGAAAGATGTGTTGTGTTTACCCAGGAACCTAAGTGAAGCAAATAAGGATGTAAATAATGGCGTTATTTAAATGGGAGATTGGTTTAAGAAAGGAAAAACATACAAATCACCCCCAGCAAAGTCCCAGGGAACTCGTACATGGACAGCTCACTCTGTTTTCAGAATTTTATCTTCTTTCTCACTCTAACCCTAATCCTAACTTCATCGAAAGGTAGGATGAGTCACCAATGATCCATGTGAAGGTACAGAAAAGCAAGATCTGACTTTTTGCTCTGAATGACTGAACATCAACATCTTCCATGGCTGTCTTTTTTGAAGATTTCTTATTGACTATACCAATGGACTGGAAGCAGTGGACGGGAACATGTTCTGTGCTCTGCAGTCCTGAGCACAGATGGGCAAATGTGAGCAGATGGAGATGGGGACAGTCCCAATAAACAGGACCCCAATTTCTAACAGAGGAAGAACAGATCTCAAGTACAGTTACACAGCAGAAACCCAAAAGAAAGCAAACTAAAGCAAGGCAGCCACCAGCAAGACACAAGACACATGTTGAACATAAATTACTTCTGCAATTGTCTACTACACTACATTACTCCCAACCTGAAAACTAGAGGTAAACACGTGCTAATGCTTGATGCTTCTATATACTGTATAGTAGTAATTTTGCTGTCTTGGTCTCGTCTCGGAATCAACTTTGTTTTGACTCGGTCTTGTCTCGGTCTCAGACATAAAGGACTTGAAGAACAGGCAAGACCGCTCACCAAAATACATCAATGTTGATCACAAATTTCACTTTACCAATCACAGCGACAATAGGCAGAAAAACTATAGAGATAAAGATTCAGTATTAGACTTCAAATTCATCTGTTATTGTATGCCTGTCATGCCCGGCTCGTCCGATCCTTGTGTGTGCCACGCCCCCTCATTTCCCACGTGTATTTCCCTGATTGTACTCGCCTGTTGCCTGTTAGTTTCTACTTGACCTGTGTATTTAGTCCGCGTCTTTCCCCAGTATGTCAAATCAGTCATTAATGTTTGTCGCCGTTTACTACTCTGTTTCCTGAATTAAACCCCGTTTACCCCGTATTTTGGCTCGTTCCATCCTGTTCTGTTCGCCTGCCTTCCCCGGGTCACAACAATGCATGTGTTTAACCAGTGGATATTAAACTAACGTATGAATTTCTATTTCAATTTCTTTCAGATGTTATATATAAGTAATAAATAAATATTTATATTTATATATTTATAATATTTATAAGATGGTACTTGTAGTATGTGCAAATTTTTATATTAGGTGACACTAAAACGCGCAAGTAGTTTTTTCTCTTAATAAGGATGATATCAAGAATATGTCAGCATTTACACATCAAAATGTGACATACCTGAGTAGCCCAGAACATCCTGAAAACAAAACCTTAAAGCACATGTGACTCACATACATGCAATGTAATAAGCATAAATTCAAAGGGATAGAATACCACTCAAAAATGGATAGTGTTCAAAAGGTTAGTACAGTACTGTCACTCAATGTTCAAATGCAACCAATAAGGTGCCTTTTATTTTTAAAAAACTGTCACATTTTTGCAGAAGCGATATATATTGAAATTTTAAGAAAAAAGTCCATGGTTCAAATTATAATGTGTCTACTGAGCATAATGTGAGTCAAACGATCAAAAGTCACAATTAAATCAAAAGTAACAGCAAAACATTTTGACAAAACAGATGAAAAACAAAATCAAAGATAACAACATTACATTAATAACAAGAAACAAGACAAACCAGACATTTCTGATGGTGATGGTGATAATGAGTTTTAAAGATGGCTATGGTTACGATGGAGGAATATGGTTCTGATACTCACTGGGCACCCGGTTGATGGCTCGGAGGGGCCGAAGCACCCTGACAGTGCGGACGGCAGAGAAGCTGACATTCTGAAGGTTGAGGGAGTACTCCAGCATGCTGTCACAGACACACAGGGACACTGTGTTAGCATCAAAGCTTCACATTTTCCAGCTTGGCTACACCCCCCACCATGCCCTACCTAAACCGCCATCCATAGACTTACTGAGAACAATCTATATCAATGGAAAAACACAGTGGTAAATCCAGTTTTCTTCAATAGAAACCACAGCAGCATTGGTAGCTGTATAGTGTCCTCCAGAATTAGGGCAATGGTACAGCTAGATAACAGTGTGGCATTTTGGGTCAGTAACAAATGATTGTGGGAGACAGTTTTACGCAATTAGTCATTTGGAGTGACCATCCCCAGGAATTTCATAAAGCCTTATTTCAAATTGCATATACTACTACTAAAGCTAGCTGTCAAGAGTACATGTAGAGAGTAGATGTGAAGTGTGGTGCCTTTCCACTGGCATACAGAAACCAAGCTGACCCATACCACAAAGATACACTAGTTATGCACGGTTCCAGCTCGCTTTGATTTTCCACAGCAGAAGGTAAAGGTGTTGCCAGTTTTGGAGAGTGACAGTAATGCAAAACCAAAGAGATGCTTATTTACTGTTCACATGGTGTACATCATGATTTACTATGTGCTAAAACCAAAGAGATGCTTATTTACTCTTCACACGATGCACATCATGATTTATTATGTGCTAATTTCCACTAGAATGTCTATGAGAGTCAACGTGTTATGTCAGCATCAAACACTAGCAAAATGAGCATTAGCTTGCATTAGTTTGCATTACGAGTCCATTCCATTCAGTAGTTCTGTAGTACTTTTTTCAAAGTAGGAGGTTGGACATTTTCAAACTCCAGGTTATTGGGAATGCAGCAATAATAAGGGTATAATGAATAATATATAGAATATGCCCTCTTTTTCTTCAAATAATCCATGCATATTACAGTAAGACAGATCACTGGTATCTCCGTGCATTTCAACCAATCAGATGGTGGTGACACAACCAGCTTGGACTGGTCATTCTTTCGGCCCTGCTAGTAAGCAGAGTCATGTCAGCGCGGGTACGCCTGCATGAAGCTTGCATGATTTAAAATGGAACACCATCTCAGAAGAACTTTAAGGACTTAGGAACAGTCAGAGCAAGATGGCAAACATTACTACAAAATCTAAATGCCACCTGGTGAGTCAAGCAGCTGAATCTGAGACATCCCAGAGCTCTTGAGTGTTGTGATCTTTTGCAGGAGATTAATGATAAAAACACTAAAAACACACTTATGCGTTACACCTGTCAGTTCCAGTGGGGATTTAGATGATTTTATGGTAATTATTAAGAAATAATAAAAGGAGATAAATGCAGTTAAAAGTTACACAGGTTTCAATTTTGGGCAAATTGTGCACTTTTTCTTACCACTTTGTTTTTATGCATAAAATGAGACACAGTACTTGAGCCTAACAAAGAACAGACTTTAAAACATTGATGCAGTATCATGGGTCATATAGTGTACAGTCCAGGCCTTCATAGGGCTCTCTGCCATTATCCAGAAGGTTGAGGGTTCAAATCTAGCACAGTAATTGTATCAATATTAGGCCTTTAAGCAAGGCCTTTGAGTACTCCAAGGACACCCAGTGACTGCATGCTTTCTCTGCTCCATAAAAACAAAATTTAATTAAATTCAACAGAAAGCATTTAGTCATATCCATACAGTGAGTTTTTCTTGTTACCCCAACACACACACACATACACACACCTGCATTTCAGGATACACACTTAAGATCCCCTATCTGTCTGTCTGTCTGTCTGACTACCTACTTACCTTTCTACCTATCTGGTGGCAAAAGCACAATATGTGCAGCTTTAACTGGTGCTTTTTCCAGCATAAGCTAAAAAGAAGACTGCAAGCATGCTGCCATTTTGCTGTTGGCTTTGAAATGGTCTCTTATGAGTCTCAAAACACTGCTGGGCAGGGAGCTAAGCAGGGCTACCAGGGAAACAAGGCCTAGTGCGGCAGCCGCCCTGACCAGTGCTCCCCAGGCACGGGGCCCGAGCTTCGTAGCTCCCAGGGGAAATTCCCCACTTAGTCAGCCTTTGTGCGCGACATCCAAATTGCACTTGTTTGTTTGTTTTTTTCCCCCCTTCTCCCGTCTCCCTTAGCTCCCCACAGCTGCGACGCACATGGCTAGCGGATGGATTTCCCTCCTTTGTGCAGCACTGCCTTTTATATATCAGTTACGCGTGTGCGCTGTGTGCATATGGGCTGCATGGGGGTGTGTGAGGGGAGACACGGTCGGTGGGCGGCCATGGTGTGGCAGCCACAGTACAAACTCCGTAAACTTTACTTATTAAAGCGGAGGGTGCGAAGACCAGACAATCTTGAAAGGCACAACGAGAAAGCCTGCATCTCCAGAGAACCAGGCAGGAACTGTAATTGGTGCCAGTTTAGAATATTTTTTCATGGAAAAAAGTATGGAAATGACTGTACCTTGGCAAGCATGCCCCATAAAGTTTGGGATATCTTTACGACTGTACATGAAAAATTGATGAAAATTATGAAGGCAGCTGAATATATTTATTGTTCTTTTGTTCTTTTTTTCTTTCTCTCGCAAGTACTAATATACTTTTTTTTTCTTTCCTTACAGCCCCCCACCCCACCTTGCATTTTGAGGCTAGTGCACTTATAAAAATCTCACAGAAAACAACTCTGGGGCAGAGCAGAAGAAAGGGACCAAAGTATCCTTAGAAGAGCAAGCCCCTGGCCTTTGGAAGTTTTGGCAGAGGCCAGATGCTGGTGTTTCAGGAACCACGGGGGCAAACCATCTCAGAAACACATGGCACATGGCAAGGAGAAACGCTGGCATGTCTGAGCCAATGGCAGCCAATTATTTAATGTCTAAATATGACTTGCAAATAATAGGAGTTTGACAAGGCTTGTCTGGTGGGATTCAGAGCCAACAAACACAGCAGATTGTCTTGGAACATGTATACAGATGATACATGCATAACAGGACAATAAGTGAATATTAATAATTCATAGAATACTGTGACTTCTTGTGAAAGCTCACTGTATTTATATTAATTGTATAGAAAGTTGTATATTATGGTTTCATGACGCTAAGTTTATGAAAGACCCATCCCAAAAATATGATGGGACCCTGGTCAGTGATAATGTCACATGTTATGTTAAAAGTGTGTATGTTAAGTAGCTTTGAAGCTTTTTCTGAATGGATTTGTTTACATGCATGCATGTTGAGCGTATACATGGCGCATGTGAGTATGTGCACATGGAGGACAGCTGTGCATGAAACTGAGAAAGGAAGCTTCGTAGACACACAGCCTACTGTAAAGATCCTGCTCTATAATTATGGACATAAATTATTAATTACTTGGCAGAATCCATTTTCAAGTCATGTCCCAGTTGTTGGATAACTGAAGCATATGAAGATCTTATTGATTATGAATATGAGAGCCAAATAACTCAAAGAACCCAGCACTGTGATAATAAAGGAAGGACGTTAACAGTGATAACTAGCCAGCCACTTCACATTTTAATATTATAATGCTATAGTGTAAGATTATGACATCATTTCCGAACTATATGTCAAACATAAAATTATACCTAACAAAAATTTCACATCCCATAGTGTGTGGGTAATCACGCAGTTCAAAATGGACTCATATCTTAAATTAAGATAGCAATAATAAGCCAGCTATTTAACAGCAGCACTAACCCAAGTTTAAGTAATGAGGATTGAAGAAGACAGTGGAGTGAAATATTTGTGGTAGGGAGTAGTTTGCCTTTTCCACACATACAAACTGAGATCTGATTCAGAGCCAGCAGACAGCTTCCCCGGGCAGACAAGCCCATCCCGTTATAGTTCAGGGTGCTCCAGGCTGCGATGGACCCCAGCCACCGGTCCCATTGTTAGCAGAAAAGCACAGAGGGCAGGGGACGTTCCCACAGCACCATGAATACTCTAGCTTATGTTATAGGTCAATTGAGAAAGTTGTTTTTTTTTGTTCCCCTGGACTTTTATAAGAACATTCCCTTGTTCTCGTTTCGTTAGCTGGGAAGCCACCTTGGCGGGCGCAGTGTTGAAAATGTGCCCCGGCCTGGTTCCGGCTGGCACTCCTGAGACCCGCTGAGAGCGCCGTGTCAGGACTGATTTGGGATGATGGGAGCCAGATGTGGCTGGTGACTGGAGTTTTTTTTTTTTTTTCTTCAACCCAGTAGTGAAAATCAGCATAATCAAGCTATTAAAAAAGGAAGAGAAAGGGACAGGTAATTAATAGATTTACATGAGGAGGAAGGGGCTCGGAGTGTTTTTTTTTTGTTTGTTTTTGGGTTGCAAGAGAGACTGGGGTTAGCGAGGAGGCAGAAAGGAGGAGGCTGGACGAGAAGAAGGATTGTGGGGAACTGGCTGATGGCGAGGCTGCAGTATGAGCAGGGTTGCGTGAGGAGACTTCACACAAAGCCCAGGCTTGGCCAGACAAATACAGAGCTCACATAACAGCAACAAATACAGCTAAATACACATACGCTACCACCACACACACACACACACGCACACACACACACACTATACGCCTCCTCCTACCAACTCACCCACATTCATAGCAAAAGGACAATGTGGGACTTACTGCCAATCTAGCCCTGTCTGTGTTCCTTTTTACCTCCTATGTATGAAGGCAAAACACCCTCCATCCACAGACACACACACACACGCATAGATATGGGAAATCCTTGCAATCCTACTCATACACTTTCTGCTATACGGCAGCATGCTTGAGTACTCGAGTCTGAGGAATGGTATTTTCCCTAGAACGAAACTTCTTCGTGACAACAACTGGCCGAACGTCCACACAATGACACTGTGAAGAAACTATAATAGGAAAAGTATGAAGAAAGCAGGCTGGGGATGAAAACAAGCTTCCTCTCAGTCACACATGAGTACTGCTCCATTTGTTTTGTCGCCGAACTCTTCTAGGGAGAGACCTGGCTGCGTCTGAACATGTTCGGCTGAATATCCTGGCCAATTGGGTATTAATAATTACAAAGCCGGAATTCAATAATGATTGAAAAATACTTGCTTCGCTAACACAAAATCACAACAAGTGTGACAGGATGACAGGGAAGCTTGAATTTCCCTTCTCATCCCTCAGTGTGCTGCCGCTGCCGTCGCTATGCTGGGGCTGACACAGGCGGCTATACTGAAAGGCTTGTTTCCCTCAGCTTCCCTCTCATCTGTGCTTTACTCCCCCTGCTCATCAAAGACAGTGTCTGGAAGTGCTTCAATCACTCCACTTGCCAACCCCCCCACCAAAACCTAGCAGGTTAACGAAGCAAACTTCAGAGGGAGATTGTGGTGTGTGCCTATGTGTGTGTGTGTGAGAAAGAGAAACAAAGAGAGAGAGAGAGAAAGAGAGAGAGAGAGGTTGAGTGTTGGAGGGGAAAGGTGTAGCTTGGAGAGCATCTCTGGAGATCGGTAGATATCTCTGGGGCACTGTTCGTATTTTCAGCGATTTGCTTGTCCTCGCTCAGCCTTCCATCTGCTTTTTCTCCAGCATGCAGAAGCAATAAAAGCTGAACACTGGTCAAATACTGCACTCAAGATATTATATTCTCTCCCTTAATACTTCATAGATTTAAAAAGGTTCAGTCAAAAGTCAACAATATAAATCAGTTTGTAGTAACATACGCCTTTACTGTATTATATATACACTTGTCCCTTAAGTACCTTTATTACTTTGTTTGTTTGCTCATTTTATGCATACTTCTTTCACGAAGAATTTGCTACAACTAATGTGCTTAATTGAGAGATTAACGTCAAGCAATGACAAGATCTCCCAAGATATATATATATATATATTGTGGTAAGACAGAATTCACAGTTGTGTTGCAGTGAGATGATGGACAGAGGTCTTTGTTAAAATTATTTTACTACCAGTAAACAAATTGCTTTCCCTTTTGGTCTTTTTAGCCTCATCATCAGTATTTTTAGGAAATAAACTGAAACAATGGACTGGCAGGTTAACAATCAAAGGAGTTCATGCTAGTGGAGTGTAAGGACATAACTTGCACAAAGAGGGGTTAAAGGCAGATAAGGCTTGTCCATATATTCTAAGCCAGGCAAGGCTCAATGTAAAATTTTAATACGCTTTACATGCTTCTCTTCAAAGACCAGTTTAATGACCGTTGTTGGTGGGCACTGTGCCCTTGTCTGTGCCCTTCAGACAGCATTCTTTCAGAAATACCTCCCATCACAAACACAGCTGGAAGCTGTCTGCGGGGCCATCGGCCTATCAGGAGTCTGAATTCGGTGAGGATTTCTCCATGTTTGCTACTTGAATAATTCTCCTTGCTCACCTGCACTGTCCACGAGAATGTCCGATGACTTTTTAAGCACTATGAAAATGGACTCTCGTGTTCCATCAAGTTGCAATGATTTGCTATTTCAGGCCCAGGTAGGTGCATGCTAAGTGTACAGCACTTTGGAAGTGGCGGCATGTGTTTAGAAGTGCGCTTCCCTCAAATAATCAAAACACAATAAATTAAGTCAAGTTATTAATCACAAAAATTGCCATTGCAATCGACACAGTCCCTTGTAAATCAAAACGGCAATGGATGGAGACTGTTGCATGAGGACTTACAGCGATACAGAGTATACCAGCTTAACAGCGTGTGGACACGACAAGTACCACTGTGCTACAGAGTGATCGATGGAGGGAATCACCTAGCCATCTATAAGCACCTGGCCTGATAAAAAAATATAATCCATTAAAAATAAGGAGAAAAAAGAACTGGCTATGAAAGGCTGGCGTCCACCCACCATCCTCCAATATTTATACACGCATCCCTGAGTTTCGCCCCAGCAGGATGACTTTCATGACCCCACACCTGTCACCTCAAGTTGGCCCTGTCCCTTTAGAGGGCTAACACATCTTACACAAAGGAAATGTGGTTTATATGTTTCCCTGACCCCAGAATGTCTGTTGACTGACTTAAAAAATTAAGGGAAGTTCCCAACAACAGATGTTGCTCTGGCCACTGCCCCCTAGTGGAAGCTTTTTAGTGTCGGACGGCATGCCGGCGCAGGCAATTCGCTCCAGTTGACTTCTACGGTCAAGGCCAAATCAGCTATGTTCAGGGGTATTCCTGAAGGACCGTCATACACAACCTTTTAAAACAAAGAGAATGGCACAGCTACAGACGGCTTGCTCTTTTCATTGTCCAGTGAAGTAAAACAAATGTGCATGACACTCGAAACACAAAAGGCATAGTTTAGCTATGAGTAAACAACAAATGGGTTTCATTTCTACTCCCTAAAATTAGTACTCGGATAGTCAGGCCTTCTCTTTCTCAATTTTTTATTTAGCGAAATGAATTCCATACCCAGAACTGAAATGAGCTGTGCGTTTGACCTGTGCATGTGCCAGAGAAAGAGCTCAGATCATGACGCGCCCCAATGCCAGAGAGGCCCCCCCCCCCACCGTTTTCAAGTCAGCCTGTCAGAGCCATTACTTTCCATTGAGAAGGAACGGCGTCTAATTTGAAGCAGGTGCTCCCAGACCTTGGGGAGGCAGGGAAACGCACGATAGCATTTCAGCGTGCGTGCATTCGTCAGTGGGGAATGGAGGCCGTCGCGCGTATGTGCGTGGGCGCATGTGCGCGAGAGAGGAATCCAGGCCGTGTGTGAGTTTGCGTGTGCGTGTCAGTAAGGAAAAGACTGTTTATGTGTAAGAGGAACAATTGGAACAGCACACCTGTGTGCGAGTCTCTAAAATATACATATCATGAAATGAAGTTCCAAGCAGTAAAGGTCAATTAATATCAATAAAACAAATGACTAAATGTAGGATCATAATGTTCTTTTCTCATGGTCAGCGTCTAGTCCAGCATACCTTATTTTCTTATATTCATATGACAGAGTAATACACTCTTCTGTGTGAAATCGCTTTCCAAAAAATGTTCCTCTGAATGCTGAAATGACATACTGACATAATTACTAACTTGATAGTTATTTCTCGTGATAGAGTCACATTGAACTTAAGAAATATTTTGTTTTTGAGGGCAAAGTCTGTTGAACAGAAACCTAATATGTAATGATTCATTACAATGTTCCCTTAAAAACAACAAGAGACCCAAAACCATAATTACCAACTGCTAGCAGAGTGTGGAATTTATAAACAGACAAAATAGATATTATATGGATGGGTTATTTTGAAACTCAGAAATGATTTTAAAATGTCAAAAGTTTAAAGTCGAAGAATTCTTTGCACAGGAAGTAGTCTCCCTTTGACGTCACTGTCACCTTACGTCTTTTCTTCCATGTTTGAGTTTGATGTTTGATCTCTGCATTTATCATGTGTTACCTTTCCTTGAAAGAGGATGCTTTGTGCTGAACCTGAACAGATAAGGGACACTGCCTCAGGCCTCAGAGTCAGCACCGAAGTGTGAAGTCCCTAGACACAGAAGAGGGCTGGGGGGGGGGTTGTTGTTGCATGCAGGAAGGCATTCCTTCCTAGGAGGTTGAGGAGAACCAAAAAAACTTAACCCAAGGCGATCAAAGGTCCTCTGCCAAAGTTGCCGTTGTTGAGATTTGCCACCATGTGAGAGACTTGTGGCTGATGCCTGCAATTTCACATGGACTGGCAAACGGACTGACAAACAGACGCCTCCACAGTGCACTCAGGACACATATGAGACAGAAAACAATGTGTTCTTTTTTCAATTAAGAATGAAATATTGCTTTACTATTTCCGTCACTGAAATAGTACTGAAGCCTGCTGAAAAAATTCTTCTGTGGCATTTCTTTTTTCTTTTGGTGAAACAAACATTTCATGCTTTCAGATTCTATATTCTTGTTGCTAAGAAATGTATACCAGTCTCCTTGTTACCTTGGTTACCATTGTTTCAGTGATGCTGCAAGAGTAGGATTGATGTTGTTTACAGCTACAACTATAGACCATAATGTAAGCAACAGTCATACACTTGCTTACTCCTGCACATCACCTGTACTGCCAGAAAATTCCGGTCAACATTTTATACATTTAATAACATGCCCCACTTTAGCATTGTACTAGCAGCTATAACTGGAAAAATTATGCACATATCAAAATTGAACTGCCGATAAATAACAGAACATGTTCGACAACCACCAATAATGTTATCCTCTAGCAATTACAGGGAGCGCAACCTTTTTTTTGTAAAGGTAACAGCAGTTGGTTTAATATCAAAATGTGACAAATCGACTTGTCTAAGTGACTTGGTCACTAGCTCTTTCATGGCATATACACGCTCTTTCATGGCATATACACCACATTATTACATATTCCAACACAGTATAAGCTAGGATGCCCTTTTGTCTGCAAAGCCACTTCGATGTTTGAAGAACTGTGTGTTCAGAGATGTCTTTCTACAGTACACACCACTCTTAGGCTTGGACTTGTGGCCTTCCTGATAGCTTTAACAAGTCTGGCCACTCTCCTCCGCCCCCACTCATTAACCAGGATTTTTTTTTCTTTTTTGGCAACAGAACCGCCATCGACTGGATGGTTTGTTTTACGTACCATACTGTGTAAACTCTAGACACTGTAGTTAAGAAAATCCCAGGAGGGTGGCTGTTTCTGAGCGGATGGAACCACCACATTTGGCACAGACAATCACACCACACATAAAATCACTTACAGTAGATCACACCTCTTAACCTTTCTAATTCTGTATCATGCAGTAAGTGAACCTCTTGACCCTGTCTCCCCGCTTATGTATTCAGGTGCAGCCACAGGATTTACTGTTTGGAGGAGCAGGCTGTGTGCATTAAAATGCAGGTCACCTAATAAAGAAACACCGAATAGACAATGCATTGTACATGCTGGTGTTACAATACACCATTGCTGTGGATCAAGAATGATTACAAGATTTCCATTTTGATTGTATAATTAAAATTAAAATAATAGATTTTTGCATATACATTGTGACACATTTGAATTAAAAAAAATTGTCAGATTCAATCTTGCACTGTATGCAATACAGAGTTCTTTGGTGCAATTTTTCATTTAAACCTTGTAAAGCTATAACAAAACCACTAAAAAAAACACTATTAACTATTAACACTATTAAAAACACTATTATGACAAACTGCACAATGATACATGGGAAAAACTAAACAATTTTGCAATATTTACTCTCTTGTAACTTAGTTTTTTTGTCCAACCTTTTTCATCATTACAATACTAAGCAAATCATCAGAAGGCAAAAAACATGATCCATTGTTACTCAGAAATATAGAGCAATTTCTACAAGTTGATCTCTTTTCAACTTGATTAATTCATTGGAGTTGTACACTACATAATTATTACAGTTAATTTGTATGTATCAAGGTAAAGACATGTAGAGATTAGAGATTTTAGCTAGCTATATAGCGTTTAAAATACAGAAAACAGGATGCATTTGAATTACACATATCCAAAACAGGTATGCCCTTTAAAGTGGTATATTTGCTGAATACATTATTGTTTATGGATGTTTTGTTGCAATAAGTGTAATGTTGGACTGAAGTCAGTTCAGCATCTCAGTCTAAACACCCCCTGGTACATGATGTGAAATCAGCTGCTCCTGTGCCAATTTTTTTCTGTGTTGGGTTTGCAGCCGCAGTGGAGAACTCTGTGCCAAGCTGAAAACACCACTTCAGGATGAACTTACTGAAACCGCAACTCAAAAGGTAGTCATCTTCCCTACCCTGGGTCTGAGACAGGTGTTAAAAAAAATCGAGCTTGACAATAACGCCATTTTTTTTTGAGTTAGATTTTTCTTATGCTGAGGAAAACTGGATATGTGTGACTACAAATAACCATTGTCTTTATCCAGATGGTCATGTCAAAGATATATATTTTCCCATAATTTGTCACACAAGGCAACATATAGTGCAATATTTCAAATATATTGTGTGGTTATTCAATGCATTGTTTTCACATAAGATTTTTTTATCCTTAGAAATGATGTCATCTTTAACTATGGCTATATGTTGATTCTGAAAGGTATTTTTTATGTATTAGCAACCCAAAGTAATTAACAGCATTTAAGTCAACACCTATGATAGACTATGAATACATAATTAACCTATTTATTTATAAGCTACCTTTTGCATCATAAATGGAAGATGATTCCTCAGAAATGTCACTTGAATTTACACAGAATCTAATTTTATTAGCCTGAAGACGGCATTCACACTGTAGGCACCGATGGCATTTCTGTGACATTCCTCCGACGGCTACGATGCGAGTGGCTTCCAGCAAAGGCTGGCATTGTTTCAGCTAATATGCTAATGGAGCAGCTGATGCAGCATCAGCAGTTGTGCACATGCTCTGGCCCGGCCCTCCTCCACTCCATATGGTACGGCGATGCTGCTTTCCCGCTAGTGCCCTCAGCTCATCAGAGCGGCACACCTGTCTCAGTCTTTAAAGCCCTTTCTGGGTGCTTTCCACCTATAATCTGAATCCCTTCAACAAAGCATGATTTCATACATATTAACTGATGGATTTCCTGTACCCAGTTAGGCTGATTCCCGGGGCCCTTGAGTGACAGTGGCCCTAAAACATATGGAAATTAATTGGGGCTGCGGGCCCAATATAATATGCTTTCATGGGACCCAAAACCTCAAATAGTGCTCCCTACCTTTGTTTACTTTACATTTAATTTTTTACGAAAAGACAAAACTTGATATACCAATATACTGAAATTTGAAACGTATATTTGTCAATCCATTTAAAGATGTCAGCCCAGAAGAAAAGGAAATTGGCATGGATTCTTTCCTGGTTTAAAGTTTTCCTTTCTCTCAATATTGCAAGTAGCTTCCTTTTTTATAAATGCCAATGAATGCAGACCACATTGGCTCTGACCTAAGGTTTGTGCACCATTGATGAGAAAAAGCAATTATAATACATCTCATCATCATTTTAAAAGCAAAGAAAATAATGATCATGGAAAATAACAATAATGGTCACGAACTATTAAAATGTAAACAGAAGCAATCACTTCTTTCTGCAATTTACCGAGGACTGTTAGGTCCATTGTGCAATTTGTTTAAATGCAATGGATTTCATAGCTGAGATGCAAAAAGACATTAAAGCAAACACATAATCACAAAACAATAAATGTCATTTTTTCACAGATAAATGGTTTCAAAGCTGAGCGGGGAGATGTGGCATTGTCCAGCACGATTCCCAGCCAAACTAACACGCACACACGCTGAGACACACAGATTAAATAATAAAGAAATTATTCACTTAAATGTCTGCTTCTGTCCTCTAAAGATTAATAGATTTTTACTAGAAAGCTGAGAGTGAATTTAATACATTTAAAAAGAACTTCAAACTACAGTCTTTGAGTTATTGTTAAGGTTACTTTTCTCAGGCTACAATATGACATGTGAGTGATTCAGAAGGCAAGAATGGCAGATATGCGCTATAATCTCTGGCAGGTGGAGTGATAGGTACTCTTTCCCTAGTTAATTAAGAGATATTGCCAGTAGTCAAGGCTGAATGCATTGTTCAAGTTCACCGTAAGCATTCTGCTCTCCTGGGAGTGACCTTTAAATGAGGTTTTACTATCATCTACTCTACTCAGCCATAATGTCCTCAAGGGGAATCTTCAAAGGTTCTAATATACTTTTCATTGCACAACGGTAACCAAAAACTGAGCAAGACTGCTAGGGAAGTGAAAAGTTTTTGTCTGTTCTCTCCACACAATTTAAATCCAAAGTACTTGTATACTGTATTAAGTGTTGTCATACTCTAATTTGAATAACTGAACAGCTAAACAGTCCCTGACTGAGGTTAATTCAAATGACTGTTTCTTCAGCTTTGGCCACCACAATGCATCATACAGTAGGTCTTGCGCTGCTCGGTTACCCCAAAAAGGCACTACTGAGGTCTGTCCGCATACAACTTATATCAACTTAATCAAACTTGGATCAACACAGATAAAATCAAATACTATTTATTCCTGTCATACAGAACTAGTTAAAAGTCTGGACGCACCTACTGAAAAAATGAATGACCCTAAACACACCTTAAGATAATGTAGCAAGTACTTTCTTGTGAACAAGGAAAGAGATGAAGTGTGGTGTAGTCGTCTTTACAGGGTCAGGCTAACAGTTTAAGTCATAATAAAGTTTTTAACATTTTTGGCAGAAAATGTTTGGGAAACACTCTCCTATATAACGGTGTGCATGTGCCCCAGAAAACACAGTAATCTAGTAAAACGTTGTTACCACTGTGTACATGAGAAGAGGACGTAAATTAGCTCACCCAGCCAGTACAATGAAGAAGTCCAACCGGTTCCACGTGTCTCCAAGGTAACACTTCTTCCCAAAGATACCCAAAGCTACCATTTTGATCACCATTTCCACAGCGAAGAATGCAAAGATGAAGTCATCAAAAGCCTATAAAAGACAAAGCATTTAGAGAATTAGAGACATTTTTAAACAATGTATGAAATGTATTTACATAAAGATAAATGGTGTATTACACAAATTGTAAACTGTTTACATGTGATTAAAAAATTCCAAATTATCAATGTGGCTTATCTTAAATTTTGTTGATGCGTTGTTTTTTTTTTAATACCCTGTTAAATTTCAAATTACCACAGACACAGAGTAAGATTGTTAAACTGACATCACAGGAAAAAGAAAAGAAACAATTCTACAGCAAAGACATGCAAATTAAAAATGAGTAAATCCAAGGAAGGGATTTCTCTGCAAATTACATATATTAGGAAATGTGGGGATTTACTGAAATATCATCTACTTTGCCTTCCAATTGCGTGTCAATTTATGCAAATGAAGCCACTTAAATTTGCTTTTAAGTAGTATTTTTTTATGCAGATATATTTTAGTACATTACGCTCCTTTCAGTTGGTAGTGAACTTCATAAAAAGGAAAAACAAGATGAAGAAACAGAAAAAATTGACATGAAAGGCACAGAAAAACTAATCTCACCTGAATGCACTCTGACCCCCCCCCCCCAAAAAAGAAATCTTTTCCGCTAAATGGCTGTTTATAATGAATCACCCACAGAAATTATCAAAAGTCCCAGTTTGAAAGGCATTACACACATGCATGCATAAGAACAATTTCATGGATTTTAAGAGCAATATCAATGTATTTTTAACATACTGATGCAACGGACTATATAGATGCCTAAAACAAAGTATTTACTTTGATAAACAGTCACTTAAAATAGTTCAAAGGAAATTATATTCAAATTGTAAAATATTACTGGAGATGAAATGCATTTTTTTACCATTGCCTCATTTAAATCTCAAAATATTAATGTTAAATATATTTTAGTAAACAGACCAATATACTCTTCCGTACAACACTATTACGTGGAAGAGAAATGGTATGAGTGAGTCTCCGTCTGTCTCTGTGAAAAATGCAAACTCTCCTGGGTCCAAAGCCCTCCCCGGGCTTACTCTACGACCCATCAGTCCTGACGGAAAACCAAAAGTGTGGACTGGAAAATAGCCAACATATCTACAGCAGGAAGACTGCGGATTAGTCATCCATGTTCACCACATCTCACTTTCTCGGCGCTCATCATATTGCAGTTCCATCACTTTTTCTTCCTCATCATAAAAACCCCTAACCCCTCATCTCTCTCTGCCTCTCATATTTTCCTCTTTTTGTCTAACTTCCTACTTCTACATATTTGGTCCAGAGTGTAGAAACTGGACCTTTTCTGGTTATAACTCTCTATCAAAATTCATAACAATATATCTGCTCAGAGCAGGGAAATGGACCCTGTTCAGTCATTTACAGTGTGTGGAGGTCAGAGAGCACTGTGACAGATCATGCGTGTCCCATTCTCAATTCCTCACTATGCATGCAAGCATCACTAAGAACTAGACAGCAGATACAGTATGCTGAGCATTTGTTGTGCGGCAGTCAATGTGTGTGCCTAAAAGGAGCCCTCTCTGATTTGCCATCAGTGTCAGTATCAAGAAATATCAAATAAGCCCTTTCAATATCAAATGTGCCACTAAGATGGTTAGACATCTGACAGATATGATGCCAGATCTGTGTAACCTTATCCAGGACATTCTGGATTAGCAGAGGGTTTACGAAGAATAAACAACAAATGTATACACAAGCTCACATGCTCAAAAACAACAAAAAACAGGAAATTATGACTGATTTAACTGATTGCATTAAAATATCTTTATATATTCCTGCTTCTGAATGAAACACATATTCCAGAAATGGTTGTGGGGTGGAGCCACTCCCCCCCCGAGAACATTCTAACCCTCAAATAATATCAAGAACTGGAAAAAAATAATAATGAGAAAAGCAGGTCTAAAGTCTGGCAAACCATTTCTTTCTGTCTCGCTGCTTGGATTTCAGTTCTAAATGAGATCACCATGAAGTATCTGATGCATCACACAGGGCTGAAAGGAGCTTGCGATGTAGCGTGTGAGGACATGCGGCAAGCAGTCAAGAGAGTCAAACTATTGCAAATATTATCGAAACTGTTTACTAGCTACATGCCATTTTTGGCAGTGACCTGTACAAAAGGATGTACGATGTCCTGGTAGATTTACATTTTGCATTTTATTTATTTAGCAAACACTACCCAGAGCGACCCATGAGAAGGCAGGGCCAGACAGTCCCTGGAGCATTTGAGGGTTAACCACCTTGCTAAAGGGCCCAATGATGACATCATTCTGCCAACCATGGGATGTGTGGTAGATATGTTTCATTGATTGAGTGACTGATGGATTTATTGATTGATTTATTTGATTTTGAAAGAGTGGAAAAAATTCCAACACACTGTATCTGCTCAAATTACAGAATTTTTTTGCAAAATTATACAGGTATGATGGTCAAGTGATTTATATTTCCTGATTGCCCAGGACTTGTCAAAGTAAATTAAGACAAGAGGCAGCCTGTTGATTCGAGCCATGTTATGGCATCATCATTATGTCCTGCCAAACAGGAAAAAAGTTTCTGGTGGATGATCAGAGCGCCGCGTCTTTTACTGCATCAGAAAAAAGTGATGATAGATAGGCCTGTCACGATAACAAATTTTGCTGGGCGATAAACTGTCTCAGTAATTATTGCAATAAACGATAATACTGTCGTATATTACTGTGCACATAAAGCAGTGACGTCATATCCGCCAATGCAAAATACGGCTCATTTGCTTACGGTTTGAGTAACTATGAGCGCAAGAAAGGACAAACTTGTGTTTCAGTAGCTAAAAAAAACAATAACAGTAATAATTTCCTAAGTCCAGCACGTCCTCAAAATACAATCAAGTTTTAAGTTTCCACACACACCTCTGCGCAATTCGGGAAATCCAACATATTTATACTCACATTTATATCATTTATTGCCAGATTTTACTTCACCACTTATAGTGAACACTGCCTGCGCGAAATTAATAATTTTAATCGGGTGATCATCATAACCGATTTTTTCTTCTACATGTCTCAGTCTGACATTTGTATACTTCCTACATTAATAGGTAGTAAAACGGACAGCGTCACTAATTTTTATTGCAAAATATAGTACAACAGTTTCAAACGATTTTCAAATTACAGTACTGTGCAAATTAAATTACTTAACTGTGTATAACTAAAATATGCTATATAATACAGCATAATGCTATACCTAAATATTCAATTTTATCTATACAGCGTATTTTCACAACATTGGGTGTGTCCGAAATCG
>JAABNX020000106.1:12336317-12368887 GCA_015163995.2 Mormyrus lacerda | reverse complement strand
CAGTGCACCATCCGGGTACTTTCAGTGCACTGAATTTTAGCTTAGTTACCAGTGTGAACGCACTACGCCCTAAAATCACGCACTAAAAGTGCGCAAGTGCGCGATTTCGGACACAGCCATTGTCTGAAAGCGTTCGCTGCATCATCCGGGGCTCGTTTTATGGCGGTTTATCATAAGCTTTGATGAGTCTATATAACACAAGTCTGAATGTTGAACAGCTTTAATTAGAACTCTGGCAAATTACCAGTGCTGCCATACTTTTACAATGTGATATTTGTCGTGCTTCTTCATGGAGCTGAAGCAGCAACCTCTCCTGTTCTCGTGTTTCTGTTTGACACTAAGAATAGCAAACACAGATTAACGCAATGTGTACTTAAGCACATATAGAACATAATACAAGTTAAACATTCTCCGCTAGAATGACTGGAGATGTTCAAAGTTACTTCATTGCCACATGCATACACTATCACTGTCCGGGAGTAACGTCTATTAGCGTAAGCTATAGCTAACGCCAGCCACAAAGTTGAACGAAAAAGACTCCCCTTCGTAACCGTAGATGTAAGACAAGTTAGACATCTTCTCTAATTTACTGGTTGGTACTTTGGAGAATGATTTACAAAAGCGATGTACGTCGTTGATCATACGTTTGGGCAAGTCCTGTAAACGGCATGTTTAAACCAATGCCATTTTACACAGATCGGAAATGAGCGAGCAGCATTTCCATGAATGCGGAAGCTGACCTGCAAAGAGCCCACTGACACGCGAGTTACCGCCTCATTACTAGTGATGTGTCATTCGCTAACGACATGGTCCTTTGAGCCGACTCTTTTTACTGAATGGTCGTTGCCGGCTCCTGTTCAAGAGCCCTTTTATTAATGATTACACAATTGTCCGGGTTTTTGAGCTGCCTCAACATTAAGGACGACAGTGGCCAGAACACGTTGTCTTCCGAAAAAGAACGCCCATGAGGCGGCGTCTTATTTTTAACAAGCTCAAATCAGGTCACGCCTAAAAAAGAGCTGTTTAGGAGCCGAAAGAGCCGGCTCTTCTTGGTGAGCTGAGCCAAATGAGCTGGTTTGCTAATAAGACCCGATATTCCCATTTGGTAGAGAGAGACACGAGGAAAACAAACAAGCATACAAATGAAAATTATCAGGGCCGGAAAAATTATCGACCTCATTTTAATTATCGTGCAATTAATTTATTTATCGTTTATCAGGACAGGCCTAATGATAAACTGCACTTCCCATCCAAGCATCTATGAATCCTGTGTCAGAACCTCACGATGGAGAGTGATAAAGCAGCCAGTGAGACCGTCAGCAGCCCCAATCGCAAACGCCGTCCACGTCAAAATGCGCTCCAACAATCACTTCCAGCTTTGCAGAATTAAGAAATGGTGAAGTCTGTAATCTTATTTTACCCATACATCCACTGTAAGTGAAGCTAATGTGTTGAGTCTAGTTTGGACTATAGAATTTGAATGTTCATTTTCAAGTACATAAATTAGAATATTTCAGTCTAGAGAGGGAAAAAAGAAAGATGTTGTGTGGGCAGAGTGGAGACCAGGAGGCCCACAGCTCTGACTGGCTTTATTGCATTGCCTTGGATTTCATTATCCTACCAAAGGCATTATTTTTGTCTCACAGAGAGGTTAAACAGACATGTCCACCCCAGTGAAGCGCCGTACTTCATTCACTGAATATAGGAGCAGATTGGAATTCCTCAATGCCTGAATTTGCTCAGTTTCAGCTGTGCTCATATTTCCATATGGTAAAAGGCTGCTGTCATTTGATAATGACAGTGGATTAGAGTAGCTTCAAGGGTGGGAGCATTTCCACACCAATTATTCAAACTCGTTTGGGCTCAGAAGGTATATCTCATATACAACCAAAATAGCACAGTATGCTTAGAGATACTGTATTTTTTGGTGTATACTATGTGAAATTTTACAGATTGCAGAGACTATAGCAGGGTACGCCTACACATCACATCATTTAGCATAGTGCTCATTATGTGGGAAATTCAACTTATAAGGAAGTTCTTGGATTATTATTTTTTAAATTTTTGATCCACAGTTGGTTAGATCCTAGAAGAGGAACCCTCAAATATGGAGGTCTTTCCATGCATTCAGTGCAGTCTTTCCGTTTCACATTACCAAAGTCATGTATAATAATAACAATAATAATTATTATTATTATAACAATGGTGATTATTATTATTATATTTTACATTTTAAACATAGTTTAATAGTTTTATAGTTGTGCTATAAACTGTATCTGAAATTTTTATTTTAAATTACATAACCAGAAACAAACAAAAGAGACCCTTGAGTTATAGAGCATTCATAAAAGAAAAATATTCAAGTGAACAAACAAAATTGTATTGGGAAATGAGGACGGAGCCACGTTCTCCAGCAGGATGGGGAGCAGTTGGAATCATGCATTTTTCAGACAACCTCTGAAAGGGGGGTGATCATCAACAGGCTCCCCTGTGTGTGCCCCATTCATTACTGAAGCTTAACTGCTTCTCCTGTAGGTAACACTTCCATTTCATGTTTTCTGCTTCATGTTTTTTCAGTCAGTGTCTCAATTGCCCTTCATGCCACCCAAATTTTTATTTATTTATTTATTTATTTATTTTTTAAACTCTTCATCAGCTTTTCTAAACACATTGCTAGCATGAACCAGAAGATCATTGACATGTCAGTGCACCCCCTATTGGACAGAGACAAGCATAACCTGCAGGAGCTCGCCCCCCCCATCCCAGAAGACTCACCTGCAAGATGTTGCAGCGCTCTGAATCACATTTGCTGTCTTCACAAGGGTGGAACATCCCAAGGGTGACGCAGTTCAGCAGAATCACGAGCATGCTGGCACGCTCAAACCACGTGAGAGGTCAGAGTTAGGGAGCAAAAACGTGCACAAAGTAACATAAAAACATTACACTAAGACATAAACAGGAAACATTCACAAATGCAGAAACATCTGATCAGCATTCTTCTCTTAAGATCCTGCCATGTGCTATATCATAGTAAATACTTGTAACTGATACTTTTAATTGCTGCAAAAATTATATATTAATGTATTCAGAATTATAACATAAAAAGTTGCAATGTTGGCATTGACAGATTCAAGAGCTGGTGATTGCCAGAAGACAATTATTTGATTCATCTAAGCAAATAAAATTATTGATAAGACAAAAATTAATTCATAGCAAAATTTCAGGTAGTTATAAGTTTTGAGAGAAACAGGCATTTTGGATTACCTTTGAGGAAACAGATGGACCCGGCTTGCTTTTAGCATTTCAGAGGGCAGCAAATAATTGATCACGGGACATGTAATGCAATGTGTTGCTGCCAAGATATGCAAACCTGTGGCATATGCATAACATTTACATGCTAATTAAATAAAACAATGCTAATGTGGGGTGAGGGGAACACAGTGGTATCTCACCAGCAAAGCCCATTTCTGTAGATTATCAACAATTCTGTTACCGAAGGGATGCAATTAAACAACGATGTTACTATTATCATTAGTATTACTACTATCAGCATGAAATATGAAACTGTCACAACCATTTTATCTACTATCTAAACATGAGGGCCTATTGAACAGGGAATTTGAGTTCTGCTGGGACATGAGAAACAGACAAACGCCCTGTCAAACACCCGACAATCACGTCATTGTTACCAATCCAACTAAAAAAAATGCTTCCCTAATCACATGGAAACTTTGATGGTAATTTATTCCTCATTAATAATATAAACAGACAGAATGTGCTGTAATCCTCCAGTGGGGGGAAAAGACTAATTATAAGCTACTAAATGCACTCGGGTCCTCATTGATCACAAAGTGGATTCTGCCCCTGAGAGATGAGTCTCACCAAAGGAGTCCGACTGAAGTTCAAAGTTCCAGCCACAATATTCGGCAGGTGAACCACAAACACTCCTAACAAGCGTCGATGACGATCTTCACTGTTCATCTACCATCAGCTGATCAGCTGGACACAGGGGATTCAAAGTCTGTCATTAATTAACACCTTGGGTTTACCATCCACATACGCACATATCATTCAATCCAGACTCATTCTTTCATCCTCAGCCTTTCCAACTTGAGTATGTTGTCGTCACACAAAAGTCGAAACCCCCTGACCAATTAGTTCAATATGTTAAAACTATTTGCGGAAAAGCCAGGACAAAGCAAAATATACACATAAATACATAAAGGGAATTTTGGTTCATCCTTAAAATAATTAATATATCAGAGTAATCATGGCTTCACTTCTACGAATGTCTGGCCATCATTTAGCATAATAGGGTACCAGAATCAGAGGACACATTCTTCAGAATCCAAGTCATGATGAAGGTACATGGTTGTACCTTACAAAAAAAAGGAAAAATGTGGATTATCACCAGTTATAGTTAATTAAAACAAAGGCACGTCAGGACAGATTCTCTGTAGACCCTGACGCCTCTCTGTCGTCTGGCAGGCCCTTATATACTCACTGTTGAAGTCACTCACTCATCATTCCCAGCACCATTATGGAGTCTGTTTATGCTCTAAAGGCCTTTCCTATTTTAATAAGACAGAAGACAGGAGCCAACCTGTTTGTTTCATTGTTTGTTTCACTGCTGTAGTTGCTGATCCTGTAAACCAAAGACAAAGCATCAGGTACTGTATAGGAGACCAAGCAGCACTGTAGCATTAGAACATGGCTGACTTTTTAAGAAGCTCCACGCCATAGGGGCTCCTTTTACTCACTTCCTGCACATTCTGTTATGTGTTTGTGATTTTTTTTTTGTTTGTTCATTTTGAAGGCTGTTTGTTTCAAATTGCTACCAAGAAAATGATAGCACCCTGAACCACATTTTACTCATTTACAGTAACATTTTAATCATTTATTCATTTAAGCCAAAAACAAGACCTGTCCTAGCACACTTCGACAACCAAGTTTAGCGTGGGTTAAAAAGGTGAAAAAGAGATACCATCAGCATCATAGTTCTGTGTTTCTTTTTTTTGTCACTTCATGTTTGTTTTCTTTAATCTCCTTTTTCTCCTCTTCCCTTTTTCAGATTACTGTTCTTATACAGGTGGGAGTGTCTGATTGACTAAATAGTGGGTGAGAATAACCATACTTTTGCTATAAAGGCCATATAGGTTGATACATTCCATACGCACTAATCAAAGCATCACATTCCACCATATTTTCTGAGAGTCTTCTGTTGCCCCATAAAGTGTTAGCAAAGACAGATGAGGAAAAAGACAGCACAGGCGCTAGTCAATATTTCATAAGCTCTTGCTCTCTTTTCTTTTCTCTTCTCAGTCTCGCATGTCCTCAGCTCCATTTGAGATAGAGTTAATCTTTGTCAATATTCCCATGCATAAGGGTGAAAAAATGGAGAAGTGGGGAAATTGGGATGGAAAAGAGAGAGAGAAAACTTTCAGAAGTTTGTGGATGGATGGGGGGCAGTGGAAGGTGATACGTTCTCGTAAAAGCATGATCTCACATCACCATAAAGCTGTTTGTTGCTCATACTTCCAGTGGAAAGATTTCAGACTGGAAGTATGAAGAACAATGGAAAATGATGCATATCTACCAGGAAAAAATAAAAAGAACCTAAACTTAATTCATAAATATATTGCAAAAGCTAACTTGCAGTGAAGGAAGCCATGGAAAACTTTAAAACTTTATTAGAAGGCTGTGTCCCAAGTTAAAGAAAATCCCATTGCCTCAACTCCTGTTATTTTCATAACTAATAGGGCAGGTTCAGCACAGTCTGAGGGGCACTCTTAACTTCTCCATTCCCCACTATTTTTATGACACTTTTTATTCGACAGAAACTCACACAAACACAGGGAGAACATTAAAGTCTATAAATCTCTAGAGCAATCTGAAACATGCTCCTCTTATGTTTTATTTCTTAATTGGTTTCACATAACAAATGGGTTTCCAACTAATAACTAAAAAAAAAGTAACAAAAAAAATCACAGCATAAATACCAGTATGTACACCACTATATGTACAACAGTATGAAAATCTGCTAAGCAAAGCACCTTGTGGGCTTTCTGTTAATGAGAAGCACTGCAGCTATGTGGGAACGGCGCGCATGAAAACTGCCTGTTCATTAGCACCCGCCCTGGCCCAGTCTTTTCTGCACTATAAGCTCATTTGTAAAAACTTTTATTGCTGCAATTAGAATAATGTTCTTCCAGCACTCAAGTATCTGGAGGTGGAGACAGCTACTCAGGAAACCATTTCCTGCCACCCCCCCCCCATACGCCAACCCCCAGCCTGCTGTCATGCTCCTCATCTGGCTGTCACGACTCTTAGACTCTTCAACCAACCACATAACCGGCTTTTGAACCGCACAGGATGCAGCAGTGCACCTCTATCTTACGTCAGTAACAAAGGCATCCATGGTCTTCACTGCAGTAAGCTGTCTTTGCAGGACCACCTACTAAAACAACCATAATGTATCTATAGGGTTTCTGGAAACCATGTCGACCACGGTCTCCAAAATATATGGATCACGCATACCAATTTATACTAAGGATGCATGGTCCTGAGAATACAGTATCAATCTCTTTACATTTATTTAGCAGATGGTTTTCTTTCAAAGTGACATACAAGTAAGGATAGCTTGGAGATAGAGAGTAAAGTCATAACCCATAGAGCAACAAAGCACCCAAGATGCCATTTATTAAATCCTGAAAATAATAACAACATTCCATTACTTATCATTTCCAGAAGTATCCTGCTGTCAGGAGATGAACACAGCTGCTGAATGGCATGGCATAATGTAAAATGTATCAAATTAAGATAATAAAAACAAGACAGGTATAGAGGTATGTTTTAAAATATTTAAGTCTTCTGTGTACTTTTAAGTCTCCCTGGACCAACACTAGGCTTAGTCAGGAGATATCCAGGTCCGCGAAACAGATGATTCATTATAGCTTCTTAAGTTACCATAAGCTGCTATTGGTGCTTCTGAAAACTTCACTGCCCTTCCCCGGTGCTAACATTAAACTTTTTCATGCTATAGAAATGACAATGAGGTTAAACAGCAGAGGGAATTTATGGTCTTGTCATCAGCTGGACCGCAGGCCTAGCTAAGTTTGACAATAACAGTGGGTATCTGTAACAGGCCACAGTCACGCGCAGCATGTGCCGAAAAACACAGCAATGTTTTCAGAGTTCACACTTAGACCAGCTGCCTCACAGCAACAGAATTCTGCCTGAGAGGTTACAAACCAGGGTGGGGGGGCAAAAGGAGAAAGCAAGGGTATAAGAACAACCAAAGGAGACTGACAGGAAACTCAAATTCTTTTTGTTTTTTGACTTTCTGGTTCTGACCCCTAAGTAGGATGGGAATTGTGAACTACGACCACCAACATCTTAGCTTGTTGCAGATCTTCATGAAGTCTGCCTTTTGTCTTTTCCTCATCACATCCTCCCTTTTTCATCATTCTGTCACCAGACGCCAAGTGTCCAGCGCAGTCATATACCGCAAAATCTTCATGACTGCATGCCATCGTCCATCTTATCCATGACTAGTGAGTAGATTGACGCTGTAATCAGAAACTTAACAAACTAAGCGATGGGAATAATGAATATATTATCACTGACAGTTTTATCTTGTTTGCTCAGTAAGTTTTCTACAACAAATGGTTTTGTTTCATGACAAACGTGTAGCGGCTAAAAAAAAGTTTTCATTTTGGAGTAAAGTTAATTTTAAGCAAGGCAAAGAGTATTTAAACGATGTAAGAAAACATCAACAAAACGTTTAATTTTTTCCTCATAGACAGGAAAAATTCTCAATCGTAGTTTGTTGATCTAGGTCCTCTGTCCCAGAATAGCAATCTTTTACCAATCAAAGCAGAGCAAACCAGCATGACCGCACATCATCTTCATCCATACACCACCCATCCATCCAAGCCACTTTCCAACGCAGGGTACTATTCCCAGCACAGGGAGTCTTTTCCAAGGAAGCACAGGAAACAAGGAAGGAAAAGGTGCCAGCCCACTGCAGGGCATAATCACACACACTGACACCTGTAATCACACACTATGAGCAATCTAGAGACAACACTAACCTCCCACATGGAAATCAAAAGATTAAGTCATCTGTAAAGGTGGCGTGGTGGCCCAGTATATGACACTGTTGCTTCACACCTCCAGGGTCGGGGGTCTGAATCCCACCACCATTATGTGTGAGTGGAGCTTGCATGTAACTCCCTGTGCCATGCAAGTTTCATCTCAATATTCTGGTTTCCTACCGCAGACATGCTGTTAGGCTAATTGGTGTCTCAAATTGCCTGGGTTTGGTTGTGTATGTATTCCCTGCCTTGAGCAGGCATCCCTTCCAGGTTGTGCGATAATCCTGTGCTACCAGGGATCAAAGTCAGATGAATGAAAGTCAACTGCAATATTATTCAAGTTTAGAAGAATCTCAGTATCTCAGCAGAGAACAGAACAGAACAGAGCCCTACAATGAAAGCTTTAAGCAGATGCCAGTTATGTATGTTGATATTTCATACATATCACAATAGTAACACATTAGCATGAAATACAACTTTTTTTTTTACCGCCCCTTACTGATATTTCAAGCATACAGTAAGCTACTGGTAGTGAGTTTGTGTCAATCATCTTTAGATATTGTTTTAATGTCGCCTTTGCACAATTTATAACATTTTAGTATATTTATAAATGTTAATATAGTGTACTGTATACTGTAATAATTAAAATAGAGGAAACCTAAGCTCTAATACACATTGCTTACTGTAAATAAAGGTAATCGGAGATTGTGAATGCTGACTGACTGCAGGAACAAGACTAAGATGAGATGCTTGATGCTGAGATACTGAGCTGCTGTTCCACAACCAAAGTTCTTGTACACCTTACAATACTGACTGGTTGGGGAGCTGGTCATAAGTCGGGGAGGTCGTTAAACAGGTAGCTCATTAAGTAAGGAGTGTCTTGATTTTACTTTTTCCTCTCTCTCTCATTCTCAGGCAGTATGGAAGTTATAGAGATGACGGTAAATAGAAAACCACTGTCACTTTCTATTATGTGCACTTCAAGGTTGAACACACTAAAGACAAATCTATCAAAAGTCCTATTCCACCTGATGAACCCTCAAAGAATATAAACAATGACTGGACTATGAATGTAGTGTTTAATCAGTTCATGATGGAAAGAGGCTAGCATAATAACAGTATACAGAATGGTCCCCCTTCACATGACCCCTCAGTTTCAAAAACGTCAGACCGATACAAGAGTTCTCAGGTAGAGATTTTTCTTGTTTTGCCTTAGCCTTCGTTATCTTTGCCTGTCTAAAGTTGTGTTCTTGCACACCATTGTAGCTGAAATGTTGATGGGCCCGATTTCCCACCACCTCTGGGCTGACTGCTGATTCTTCTTCGGTCTCCTGCACCCCAGCAATTGAGATGTTACTTTTGCTGAATCCCTCCTTATGAAAGCTAAGTTGCCTGGCAACGGAATGTCCGAAACCACAAAGACACAGAGGTGTTTCCTAGCTCCTGCCACGTATGCATGTGTGAGAGCTCTCATCTCTGCGTGAGCCTACCAAAGACCAGGTGGGCACTCATCATCATGGTGCTCTTCATTAAGTTTCTTTAAATCTTGTCACTGGATTCCTGGATAAATGGGCGGGGCCCATTATTGTGCGATAAAACTTGTGGATCAGTATTCATCACCACTGAAATTACCAGTGCATCTAAGACAGCATTACATCAAATGTCAAAATCTACACATGGCTTTGGCTGTATACATGTAGCTAAGGAAGTTACCATGCCACATTCTGACAAGCATGATGTGCATTGGAGTACCAGTATCACAAGAGGCATCACGGTACAGCCTGTCCAATGCTCATCAGACACAATCACATGCTTAACCCAGACCCAGGCTTGGAAAATGCCAAACAACCACAGATTTCTTTTTATTTTGTTGTAAGTAGCATGGAAGAGAGCCAAAAACTTTTTAAACTCTTACAGGCAAACATCCCCCGTCCCCTCCATAGAATCCTATGACCCACCTTATATTTCATAGCTAGGGACAGGCCCGATATTCATCAAGCTTCCGATGTGCCGTCCACCTTCGCTTCATTCCCGCTATCATCCGGTCCACCCATCTTATCGGAGCTGGCCTTCCCCGCCCACCGCAAACACTCACACCTGACGATGCTTTAATGACTTGGAAGCAGAAACTGTCAAGCTTCTGCAGCTTGAGAAGTTTTTTTTTTTTAAATATAAAAGCACAGAGGGGGACCTATCTCCTGTTCAACAGTGATATGCTTTGCAGTTAGGCTTGTTAGCAAGCACACTTGAGATAGCAAAACCTGTCACAGAGAACAGAGTGGAAACTCCAAATACGTATTTAACAACAGAATCACTAGTATAGTATAGTTGCAAGCGTAAAAACACTGACAAATGCAAAAACTGCTTCTATAAGTAAACATTTCTGTGTATATATTTTTAATGCATACCTAGTACCCAACTATGACATTCAGTTCTGTTTTATTTTACCTTATTTTATCATCAGGCAAGGCAAAATGGTGCTATGAAGGCTCACACCTCCAGGATTGTGGGCTTGATTCCTGCCCTGGCAATGTGTGCAGAGTTTTCAAGTTTGTTCCTGTGCTTGTGTGGGTTTCCCACTTAGTTCACTAGTTTCTTCTTATGGGCTAAATTAGTAGCTCTCAGTGTGTGTCTGCCCAGTCCAGGGTGTCCCCTGCCTCATGCCATGTGCTTCCTGGGATGGATTCCAAGTTTGAATAAGTAGTTCTGGGAAAATGGATGGACAATACAAAAGGAAAGTAAACCCGTTTCATATGTGCAAAGACAGGCACAGAAAACTTGAAACAGCATGACAGAGTTTTTTTTTTTATCTTTATCCAGTCTATACACAAAAATAGTTTGGTGAACACTCATACATCTCTTGTTTTACTTTTCATGGCCTAAATCAGAATTTGGGAATTTCCCACGCCAACAGGGGCAGCTTAACTTATCTGGGGGCCCAAGGCTGACATAAGCATTCACACCCAGGTGTTGCCAATTTAACTAACTATTCTATATTTCCTGAGGCAGGGTAGGGTCCTGCTGTTTGCTGGGGCCCTAGGCTATAACCTGGGATAGCCTATATATTTATCCAGCCCTGCACAAACAAGTGCAAAGCAAAAGTAGGTGTAAGATTTAGAGTTATACTTACACAGAAATATTCTGAGGGCAGAACTAAAAATGATTGGTTCAAAGAAATAACCAATCAAATTGCAGAGATAGGTCCAAGCAACTACAGGAGGCAGGACCAACCAATCAGGTGTTTTGGTCACACTTTCTCCAGTCACTTGGACCCACCTTCCATGTAAACTGATTGGTTATCTCTCTGAAAAAAAGCTTTTTTTTATTTTGCCCTCAGAACACAATCTAACTCCCACAATCTAAGATTTGGCAACTATGGTTAACTGAACCAGCGATAAATGCCGTCTCAGATGGGGTATTGCCTAGAACTAAGGTGCCACAGAATCTACCAAAAGTCCTGGACACCTGCCTCTCTCCTGCCCACACCTTGTTCAAATAATCATCTCATCATCCCAAAATGTAATCACTCAGTCTGTTACTTTGCTTACAGGTCTAAATGATAATTGTTAAAAACACAAGACCTTGCTTTGGACATATTCACGCTTGCATTGTTAATAAAGAAATAATCACAGTAAACCAAATTGAGTTTATAAAAAAGTCAATTGATGCTGCAATAAAAAGTGGTATTCAGCATTCCATAACCTTTGACCCCCAATTGATTAGAGCACTTGAGTTTTGCCTGTTTATGTTTGCCTTTTATTTTTTCATCAAAGCATATTGCCATTGCAGCTGTTCATGATGGCGACAGCCTTTGAATGAAAACATGAGTCTTATGAGACATATTATGCTTTCACATAACAGCTCCCACTGGCAGGGAAGGGCTTCGCGACATATTAACACAGTTTATCATTTCAGAACCTGAGACCGAGCACACAAAGGGACTCTGCATACCAACAGAGACATCTTCTCACCAGCCATTTTCTCAGCAGAAGCTGATAAAATTAGCATTTGTCTTTCCCAATGAGCAGCTATTTGCATAACATTCTGCATACGCGGTTCGCTCAATTTATGGGCTGAAGTATCTGACCTTAGCTTGACTAAGGTGCAATGTTCTAATTAATTTTCTTCTTTGTTCCATCTTAGCCAACATTAAGAGGGCTTTAAGATTCATGGGCATAGGGATGCGATGTGGATGTAATGTGCATTTTGGACCGAAACATTCCATCTGCCACTATCCAAGCAATAGAGTAGGAGGCAGGATACATAATAAACACACCCTAGGAGTGATTCAGGGCTTTAAATACGGTTTAAATTTCAGAAGCTTGGATTAAAGACCATCACTGCAGCCTAGCTGAGGTAGCGAATTCACTCAAATTTGTGCCGGGGTATTTTCTCCAATTAAACAGGCCAGCTTCACTGAGGGTCATCATTTATTTATCACTCAGTCTCGACACAAAATGTGTATCTGTGTCCAGATGAATTTGCATTTGCTTGGAACATTATTCTTTATCAGAGTTAGTCAGAACAGAAGCAGGGAGGCTCTGTATGTGTGTATGTGTGTTTTTTGTGAGTCAGAAGGATTGGCACGAGGGGTCCAGGGAAGAAGGCTGTTGTGGGTTTTGCTCAGCAGGACTGGGGATTAAAGACCAGCTGATCAGCATTTCCTGTCAGAAAGCAAATACATCGCTCTTAAACCGCAGGCCCACCACAATGTTACCACACCGAAACCACGCCATCCACACTGAAACCACAAATACACCACAATGAAACCACACACACCGGGGTCTTCACCACTTGGGGATCCACCAACATGATTTAGCCTGATTCTCACTGCACTGAGGCCAGTCACAATAGAATGCAGCCATTCTCAGTGCACAAACACTGCCCACACTGCACTGAAATCTTTTTTAACTACACCGTGACAGGTCACATTGTGATGAAACCCCCCAAAATGATAAAAAAACAATAAATTGCACCAACATCAGACTCTGTCTCTGTAGAAGCCACACTCAAAATGCAATGAAAAGTGATACTCTACAAATTAATCAGAAACCACAAAATGAGGTCTCATGAAAACAAAGAGGAATCCACACAAACAATTCCGATGCCACATAGAAAAACCAATCAAAAATTGTGAGCTTAATTCACTGTGACAATAAAGATCCCCAATAGAACTGTGCCACAGGTTCCAAATAGACTCTAAGTAAAATTCAAAATGCATAACTTCTATGTGGCACTGTCGTTTGATGCCCTGTACCCCTATGTGGATGTTCTGTTATGTGATCCCACTCCTCCCATTATATAAATTTCTGCATCCCTGTCAGTTCCCTCTTAGCCTACGCCAACATTACGGAGAGCCCCAGCTAACCATGGAGCCTGGGTCTCACCCCCATTCGCAGGCAGCACACTTTGGCCCCTCCATAGTGCTCCTCCCCTCCCGCACACCCATGGTGACAGCTGGGCATCTGGCAGTGTGACCGATCCCGGGGCGGACAGCAAGGTGGCCGTCAAGCTGAACCCACGCTCTGCTCTGCTGGGGTCCTGCAGAACAGCCTCTCCACTGGCTGCCCAGTGGTGAAGGCACCTAAAAACCCTCTCGTTATTTACTCAAAATCCTTATTGCTCAAAATGAGCCTATGTGGGACCAGTGGTGCAATTTTTAGCTCGGGTAATTTTAAGAACTCAAGCTAAATCTACAGTGCATAGGCCTAGTTCAATTAGACAGGGATTCAAAGCCTTGTTCAATGGCCCAATGGTGAAATCACTGAACCAACATGAGGATTTGAACCAGAGACTTTCTAACCACAAGCACATCATCCTAATCTACTGAGTCAAATACAGAGGCCACTTGAGTTTTCCATTTTGTGGAGAACTGTGGTTCCCAAAACTCTCCTCTAGCGGCCCCCAGCCATTTCATATATTTTATGTGCTCCACCACCTGACAATCAGATTTTCATTCAACTAAAGCCCATAATTATTGGCATCAGGTGTGCCGGAGGTGAAAAATTATACATACATGGCATGGTTGGGGGCACTGAGGGAGAAGTTAGAAAACATTAGTGTGGGGGAGGGAGAGATAATTAGAATGTAGGAAATTATTTGGCATAAGCACTGGGTGGTGTGGGGTAGTACTCTAGCCTTAGACCTCTAGGGCTGGGCTTTGAATTTTACCTCCATGTAGTGTGTGTCTGTATGTGTGTGTGTTTGTGGACATGTATATGTCCCCCACAATGTTATAAAAACCTGTTGTTTTATCTTCTGGGGACCATTTTTTCAATCCCCACAAGGGAAATCTTAATTTTATAAAAATCTGTGAATGCAACCAAAAAACTAAAAATGCCAAAAGTCTCGTATTTTGTTTGGTTACTTATGGTTAAGGTTAGGGCTGGGTAGGGGTTAAGGTCATCATGTTGGCAGAGTTCAGAGTTTTTCCCATAGAAAGGAATGCAGAGTACCCACAAATGTATAATTACAAACCTGCGTGTGTGTATATGTGTGTGTGGAGTTTGCACATTCTCTCCATGTTGCAATGGTTTCTTCTAGGTACTCGAATTTCCTCCCACAGTGCAAAATAATGCAGGCTAATTGGTGTCTCTAAATCGCCCATAGTGTATGATTATGGTGTATGGAGACACCAAGCTAATGAACTAGAAGACAGATATATACTGTATAGATGGATTACTAGGGATAAAAAGTAACACAGATTGCCCAGAGTCCTGGACAAAACCACTACATGAGCACATTAACCAAAGGAACAAGACACATACGAGTACTGAACAACACCATTCTTTTAGTGACATGCGGAGTCAAGGGATGCATTATTTCCAAAATAGCTGTGTGTTTCTCCGGGGGAACAAAGACTTCCTGTCCGTTTATATTACCGTCAGTGACTCAGTCCTCTTACTGTAGCTTTTTACAGTGTGTACCACTCGCGTTTCCTTCACCATCCTAGTGCTGAGGAACTACAGTAGATTAGAAAGCAAATAACATAATTCCACATGTAAGGATTCTATCTGGAGCTATGAAACACACACTTTAAAAATGAGTCATCAACTGAAAAAAAAAAAATCGATCATGTGTCCAAAGTCAGTTACAGCAATATTCAAGGTGCTAGGATAATACCCAAAATTCTTTTATTCATATACATATATATTTAGGTAGGCACACTAAACCAAAACAGAGAGACTCTGATGGATACTATCTGAATAGTACAGTACGATCCCGTTATAATAGACTTTAAGGGATCTGGCAAAACAGTCCGTTATATCCAAAGTAGGTTATATCCAGAGTTGCCATATGCCCAAAACACAACTACAGGACACCATTTACTCATGCCACACCCCAGCAGACACACTTGTGGTATAGATTATTATACTGTACATGTAGTAATCTAATTTTACCTGAGCAGATGCGTGACTATTAATAGTGCCGACTACGTATCTGCGCTGCATATCACCAGCACCCCACGTGCCTTGTAGGCGGAGCCTGCATGTCTGTTATAACCGAACAAAACTACAGACAAAATGTGGGACACCGTATGTAAAGGTACTAAACATTTTTTAACTTGCCACTTTCTCAACATTTAGTGCAATTTTCTGACATTTAACTAGAAGTCAATGGTGTTGTGAATCATCTGATTTTTTTGCTGTGTAGATTATTTTCAAAATTGTTTATCATATGTGTTACGCCCGGCTCGTCCGATCCTCATGTGTACCACGCTCACCTCGTTACCTTGTGTTAATTCCTGCTTATCACCTGTTACCTGTTAAGTTTAGCCTGTCCTGTGTATTTAGTCCGCGTCTGAGTTCATATCCCCAGGTCTGTCATTGACGTGGTTTGCTGTGTGCTCCCCTGTGGTCCTGTCTGCGGTAAATAAACCCCGTATCGACGCTTTTACGGCTCTTGCCTGCTTCCCCGCTCGCCCTGCCGACCGGTCATCACAATATGTAAATATAAATGGTACAGTATGTCTATATATAAATATTAAATGCAAATGCTAAATATATATATATATATATATGTATATATATATATATATATATATGTATACGTATACATTTTTGTTTATTTGTGAGTATGGTAGCTTCTTGCTGGCCAGACAACATATTTTTCTATTTGCACATGAAGACTGTTGTATTAATGTTTCCCTTTTATTCTATTATAATTGCTGATTACTTCAGTTTTCTGTTTGTCAGATGAAAATCAGTAAACACATTACATGAAACATCGTACGTTCCAGCGTCAGTATTTACCAACATGCGAACGAGCAACGCGTAGCAATGACCGATAACTGCAATGGATTATGGTCCTCATGGTTCCCATGCTATTTATATTTACATATGATAAGCAATTTTGAAAATAATCTACACAGCAAAAAAAAAAAAATCTGATGACCCACAATCCCAATGACCATTTCTAAATGTCAGAATATTGCAGTAAATGTTGAAAAAGTGGCAAGTACAAAAATGTTTAGTACCTTTATAAATGGCGCCCCATACTAAAAGAGGCCCCGGGGACCAAATTGTTTGTCTGTTATAAGCGAAATTCCGTTATATGCGAGTCCGGTATATCCGATGCTTTTTCTGCATGTTCTTAAAGGCGCATGGCCGGGACCAGCGGACCTCGTCCGTTATAGACGATATTTCGTTATAAGCGAACCCACTATAACGGGATTTTACTGTAATTCCAAGCGTTTATCTGCTTTGCATGAAGTGGAAAAGGTTTTAGTGTCTTAATAACGCTATAACGATAACGGACCATTAAATATTTTTTAGTAATCTTTGGCATTATGAAGATGTTATGAGTTTAGGGTGGTATGAAAAATACACAACACAAAAGGAACAATTAATTGGTTATGCTGGTCACCAACGTCGAATCCGAGAAAAGCAGTAATTGTTTTGTACTGTCATTTGATGATTGTAAAGACATGTAATGTTATGAATAGTCTGAACATTGAAGAAATATCCTCTAAAGTCTGAATGATCAAACTAAATTATTTCTCTAAGCCAATATTATCTAATTAACACTCAAAACTGTAAGAAACTATAATTGGATGGTTTTCATATCAAGATTAAGATTTTAGTAAGTTGATTCCCACACTCATAATAAGCACATTTTTGTGTCTTAAGATGTTAAAAAACTATGTCTGGTCTATTACCACTGAAAACTCATGCACCTGGAAAGATATCTTGGAGCAAAGTACTAAAAGTGATTCTGCCTGTTTCCTCTATGCAAATTTAATATAACAATTATTAAAAATATCCATCCATCTTAAGTGCTTATCTCGATCAGGTTTGCAGGGGGCCTGGAGCCTTGGGGGGCTGGGGGGCCTGTGGAGCTTGTCCTGCCAGCACAGAGCAAAGGGATGTGGTCCTCCCTGGATAGGACACCAGTCTATTTACTCACACTTTATATTAATACCATATTCTAGCAGGTGGAAATCACCTTTTCTGTTCATTGCACAGGGAGTGGGAGGATACTTTTGGCAAAGTGTGACACATACTGGAGCAGGAATACTTTGGGGGGTGGAGGATCAGAACCCTGGGGCAAATGATGCACAAAAACTTCCCCAGAGAAGCTCTGGTGTTTAGGTGTTCAGCGCTAGCAGCCCATGCACAGATACCAGGACCCCCACTGGTGTGCTGCATGGGTACACACATCTTTCCTTAAAGTGTGCTCAAGACTGCAGGACAGATTTAATACAAAATCCAATCATTCCATTATAAAAAATAATGCTGTAGTAAAGCAGTTATATACGTAGCTTACAATTCTGCACATTTTTAAGGCAATTTCCTAAAGTAAGTTGGGCCTAAAGCTATAATTAAAAATATAAAAAATTCCAAGCAGCAACACTGCCTGCTTCCCTACTTCTTCTCCATCTTCTGTTTCTTTCCACCTGTAGTAATCTCTCTCCCATTCTCCTGTCCTTCTACCCCGGGACATCTGTTCCCTTTAGGTCTCCCTGGCTCTCCGGGACACCAGATGTTTTACATGCCGCGCCTTTATACACACACCAGGATGTTTTCATTTATGAGAGGCTGATCCAAAAGCAAGCTCAGGAATACGGGGACCCCTTGCAGGCTGAGAGGGATGAATAAAACATCACTCAAACTGGGATGGTGGCGAGAGCTCCATTGGAGCCGTTTTAGCAGATTCTGCTAGACAGAAGAGACACCCAGAGTTTCCGCAGCCTGCAATAGTGTTTCCTCATCTGAACTAACTGTCGATTTTGAGAATTGCACCTGTGATTTAATTTCTTTTCCTTTCTCCTGGGCCTGTTTGAAGTGGATCGGCATGGTTTCTTCCCTGGAGAAGGAGTAGCGAATGGACCCATAGAGATGGGAGTCTCCCTACACGGAGAATGAAATCAGGAGCCTTTTAAAATAGCTCAGTATAATATCACTGATATTCTGTAGAAAAGTCATATAATCCACCATATATAGAATGTCTTTAAAACCAAAACTATACTACCTCTGTGTAATTTTAATTTTATTTTACTGGTATATATGAAGTTTCATCCATTCACCCAATTTCTATACCTGCTTTTCTTACAGTATGCAGGGTCACAGGGGTCCAAAGTAGAGAATAAGACAGGATGGGGTGCCAAAACCATCACAGGGCACACACACCAAACACACACATAATCACACCTACATATAATGTGACAACTCCAGTTCACCTTAGTGAGTTTTTGGACTGTAGGGGGAAACCAGAGATCCCACTACTGGAAACAGCACCACAAATATTACTATGGTCATCTGATTGTATAAATGTTATTATCCAGCCTTACAGTGTCATTAACCATCTATCCAGCACCATGGTGAACCACTGCAACATCACTGCACAGTCCACTGAAACATCAGCATTATTGCTGTCGGTATTGTTTTTAAGCTATGCCGAAAGATTGCAGTCCATCTTGGCTTTCTCTGTGTGAGAGATTCTGGTCTTAGCCACTGCCTCTAAGATTACTTCACCAGACAGACCAGGATGACCACTCTGCCAGCCACCAGAGAATCCTTTATTACCATTTATCACATGCCCTATTTATGGAGCATCATCTATTTCCCATCTTGTAGAGCAGAGAGATTCAAAATGTCCCTGCTTGAAGGATCTCAGTGAGAAGCACTGAAATGCCAAGGGGGGGGGTTAATCAGCTGGGCAGTAAATGAGATGAGGTTGGTCCTCAAGCTTACAGGCTTAGATCTTAACAGGTTGGACAGAAAAAGGGAATGAGCCTTGTAAGCGTCATTTCATTTGCCATACATTTTTATATGTGAAGCTTCAATTGAATTTTCAGTATGTGATAGATTTTAAACATATGACACAGCATTACCACATGAGATACCATCAAAATATTATCGGTTCTATATTCTAATGCAAGGATGAGAACATAAAGATATGATTTGCTTCCGACATGCATTTATTACTTTTTAAATTCTCAGAGAACAGACGTAAAACAATTATCAGAAAAGCTGTGACTGTTACGTTAAATTAAGTAATAATGATAAAAACAATACAATTCCAGTTAAAAGTAAAACAATATCGATCATATAGCTAACTGCTTGGACCCTAAATGTCACTAAAACCGCCGTTTCCTACGGAGCCCTGCTGGATTCAGGTAAACGAGGGCACGGTTTGCCAATCCTTCCCCACAATTCGACAATCCACGCGCACATTACATTGCTTGCAGTCCGTTCCCACGTTTTAGCAATCTGTGTGCGCGACTTTGGAATCCGTTTCCTACTTGTTGTTGCACTAATTGTTTTTCCTTTGTGCTACTAAAGTTTCAACAATACTAGCATTACTCCTACAGCTTACAGTAATTTGAGAAGACATTATACGTGTCACTTTTTATGTATTTTGGAAATAATAAGACCGCCCATATCCCACTGCAATAGCGATTAAAGTGAGCAGTTCTTTTTTCTATTTATGTTAAAGCGAGGCTTTTATTGCCGATGTGGAATTAAGATTAATTTAACAAGATTATAGAAACCATTACTACGCCATATACGCCATAAATACGAATATATTATGGGTTTTACATCTTCTTGGGGGTGATAACACCTCTGCTGCTGTGAGGATTAGACAGTCCCAATGTTTTCTTGATGGGTAAGCAGCATGTTAACGCCCATTAACGAAAACAAAAGGTGTGATACGCAGAAGAACGTGCTATTGGCGGTTAAAGGGGCCAGTGGTAGAACTCTGACAATGAAATACGTAGGTAATTTACTTATAACTCAGCAGCAGTATCAATTTTTCTGGCACTGCAAATGTAAACTATTCCTTGCGTTTCACGTGTTTGCTGATTGTGGGCGTATCCGCATTTGTCTTGGACCACTCTGATTGGTGAGCGGGAGGATGGCACTTTTGATTGGTGACAATGACTGTCACACAAGAAACGCGGTATGGATTTGTAAAGCTATTTTCATGACAGTTTTAAACCCTGGGACGGACGTGCTGTATAATGCATGTACTAAATCGAAGATTTGCGATTTGCTAATCGCGTAGTTTCAAATCGCAATTTAAATTTAAAATCGATAAATCGTTCAGCCTACCAGCGTACAACCGCTTTTAACATCAAAAGACACATATTGCTCATATTTAATCATAACCACAGTTATCCAGCCAGATTTGAAGTCTGGAACCTGGAGTAACAGGTCAAGGCAATAAAACCCTGCATCAATGGGACATTGGTCTCACAGGAGTATGTCGGAGATTGCAAAATATCCTATGACATTCTGTTATTGCATCTCATAAATGACCACAGTATAAATAAAAGCAGTCTCTGGGGAAAATTGTTCACTAAATGCTTATTACTGTGGAATATAATGCCTTACTATAGCTGTGATGCAGTAATGTAAAATACATATACATATACACATACATTCACATAGAACCATATACCACACAGTCATGTTATTTCAGCCAGACTATTTCAGTCAGAAACACAGGTGTTTGTATATGTGTGTGTGTGTGTACACAGAAACATTTGGTGGAGTCCAGACAATGCTTATTAGCACAGCAGACACAGTGTGACGTCTTTTTTAAAGAAGAAATTCTGACTTTGTAGGCTTCTCAGTTATTATTCGCATATGAATATTAGGTGCGTTACTGGAATAATTCTAAGAGCAGATGACAGAAAAACAACCACATACCACACAGTCATGTTATTTCAGCCTGACTCAGTCAGAAACACAGATGGCGACTGTTGCTTTTTGTTGGGCTTGTGTAGCTCCGACCGGCATCAGTTGTGATGTTTCTGGAAATGGGAAAATGTCATGTCAGTCCCAGCTACATGCCAGGGCCTGTGAGCAGCCATCACGGGCTGAAAGGGAGCGGGGGGACAGGATGGCCTGCCCACAGGCACCAGGCCCTTCCCAGCTTGCAGGACATTTACTCTTGATTTATGGTGATGTAATACGATTGTAAAGAGCGATGGAAGGAAGGGGGCGTCTTGGCAAACCGTCTCTTCGACAAGAGAAAGCAGCAACAGCTAATTTTAATTTATAACTTCCAAAAAAATTATTAGAACTAAGAAATTTATTAGGACTAAAAGCATTTCAGGCTCAGCCTTTACTTCAGTTTTTTAAGGTCTTTGCCAAGAAGACAGGAGCAAAATGGGTCAGTGACCAAAAAAGAAAAAAAAATCAAAGGAAAGTCAGTGCTGCCCTATCTTCCTCACTTTGTAAAGAGCCTCAATATTAAGGAAGGCACTGGATTCCAAGCAGGGCTAGATGTGCATCGCAGTTGGATACTGCATCACCAGTACACTCAGTAGACTCACAAGCCATATGCAGGAGATAGTGCAGTGAGTAAATGACAGGGCTGTATTGTTTTATTAACGCTATTAAAATGCCTTTTAACTCAAGGTTTGATGCCCGGGGACCACAGTGAAAATCCAGGCAGAAAGTTTAAGAAAAGGGGGATCCGTCACTAAACTCTCTGAATTAAAGCTGGTTAACTGATCCAGCTATTGAACTTCACCCATGAAAAATGGGTAACTCCATTATAAGTATGCCGGGCAATCACTTAAGGGATTCAGATATTAGTGAGCTAGGAACTATAACCACACCTCCAGCTCATGATCCTCATCCATGACGAAACATTATCTATATTCATGTTTAAAATGTCATAATGTACCAGGCCTGTTAAATTTCCTACTCCCACATTAGCTGCATAATCCTACATAATACTTCATTTATTGATTGATTGGTTAATTGGTGCACCAAATTGTGATCTTTGTCTTTAACAAGCCTTTGGCTCTAACAAGATGGAGAACAGCAAATGAATATAGCAATGGTATTCACTAAATACCACTTTGTACTGCAAAAAATCATTCCAGTGAGCTGGCTAGCCAGGAGGTTTTTCACCTGTGTGCAAAGGGCCTGGACTGAAATTTTCACAACCTCTGGTTCATTCCATCGCTTCTCAGCTCGGTAGAATGTAAAACTGGCAATCTTGTTAACAAGGAGAATCTGAAACATCTGTTTGACATATAACTTAATTGCAGTGCTTCTCTGTGTACAGTTACCAGCGATAGGGAACTGGGGAGGTGGGTGGAAAGTTGAGGGTCCTGTGGGGGCCAGCCGTCTGGAGTGAGACGGCAGTGCGAGTTCCTTATAACCGGGGGCCTCCCAAACAAGCTGCATCTATTGTCTGGGACAGTATCTGGCTGGAATCCTCCGTACAGGAATTATCATCGCTCAGTCTCCACTTGGCTGCAGACTGTATCGCCTGCTCCAACAAAGAGAGAAAGTCGTCCAATACCCCTAACCCTCTCACCACTTCTCCACTGGAAGTCACTGGGAACAAGAGACCCCCCCCCTTACAGCCAATCTCCTGGCACTACACAACCCATTATCCTCAGTAAACAAACCAGAAAGTTTGGGCAGCAGGCACAAGAGATGGTTCCTGTACTTAAGAGGCCCAGCCCTGGCAATGCATGGAATGAAGCATCGCTCTGACCTTACTGCAAGTCAGTTTAGTAATGGTCCAGCTTAGAACCTTTGTTTCTCAGGCAGACGTTTAATTAGGGTAGGAATTTCCCTGCAAATTCCACCAGGTATGCCCCCCCCCTTGATCAAACGGTAAAGATTTCATTTGTGATGTAGCGTATGCTCGTGACAGTCACAGCAATACTTTTTTGCATTTTTTTTATTTTGCAAAACATTTAAACAATAGCTCAAAGTGTGTTTTTTCTTTTCATTATACAATGTTTTCCTCCCCCTGTTTGCCTTCTGGGTTTTAATATTTACATGCAGTTCCACAGTACAAGGCGTGAAACGCACACAGCTAGCTTAATGTGAATAATTTCAAAAGCTCACTCTGTTTCAGAAAGGGTGTCTATCATTCTGGGAGCAAACAAGCTGTTTAGTTCCCTGTGCAGTCAGAGCAGATGTGGGGTTGTGAAGTGCAGTCGGCACTACAGGAAGGCACAGAGTAAAAAGAAATAAAGCGGTTCCCTTGTCCTACAGTACCTGACATATCAGATATCTAATTTCACCGTCAGTATAGATAACGCGGAGCACAAACTACACGCATTAACATTATCAGCAGTTAGAGGAATTTTGCACAGAGCAGAGAGCCATACGTAATGTATTCTTCAGAAGTCCCGGGGGCACAGGATATATACCCGAGATGTGTTTCCAGACATCCCCTTTAACGTAGGGAAAGGCGCACAGGGAAAAAGTTAGGAGCAAGTACTGACAGCGAGTTGGACGAAAGGATGGAGAAAGGATAGATAGTGTAAGGGAAGAAGTACAGGCAAGGGTGTTTATCAGCATGAGATTAAATCAGCCACCCCCCACTGTCTCACAACCATACTCCCCCTGCCTGTGTTGTCACCACCACTGAAATGTAATCAATTCCAAGCACTTCTATATGTAGACACTGACAGAACACATAAACAAGTTTAAAGTTTTTGCATTGTTTAGCTATTTCTATATGAGTGCTATTTTGTGAAAGAGAAAAAAATAAATAAATTTTGAAAGCTGACATTTAATACCCAGACTCGCAGTTAAGTATCTTCTCATTATCTTTACAAAGGTGGTTTTCTTATGAGACATCCTGTAATTTGTAAGACAGAATGTAGTATTATTTTAAAGTGGAAAACCTCTCTATATCACTAAACTAAAAAAAACATGATCCCTCTCTCATTCATGTTGTACAAAGGATAAGAGTGGTTTGTATCTCTACAGAAACCTGAGTGAAACATTAGGATGTCAATGACCAATAGCACTCCGAAGATAGTCTGTTAACTAATAACAAAGCACACTCAGTATACAATTATCTTAGTAAACACACCATTTACATGAGATATTTCGCTATTATATTGACTATTTTATGGCTATATTTAATTTATCGTGTTGACTATATAAATATATTTTATATATTTATTGTCTATATTAAACTAATTTAAATAACTTTATTATTTAGCTATTATTATTTTTTAAATAATTTACATATGTGTGCTTGTATACACTGACAGCTTTAGTTCAGTTTTACCTGAACTAGTCCGTCTTGGCCCACTTGTCAGTATGTCACCGCCTAGTGGTCGGAGGATCTACAATGACAGCTTTGTGTGAGATGACCTTAACTGTTGATCAATGTCAGAGCAAAGGTCAGCACTACTGAGTGAAAGTAGGACCTCATTAACTGGGGCTTGAATAGGCTTGGAGTTCGCAACTGTCACACTGGACAGGGGGTCCCAATGTGCTGCAACTGCCACCACTCTCCTATTCTACGGCAGCGTGGAGGGCGCAGCTGGACTTCAGGGTACATGTTCCCACCTGTGGGCACCAATAACATGCTGATCTGAAGTGGAGCAGCTTGGTGAGTGGGCAATATGCAAATGAGAAGCAATTAATAATAAAAGTCTAGAATTTGGTGGTATGCTGCTATAGTATGACACAAAAACCAATAATCAGTTGTTGGTGTGTTCTGGTTGGTAAATGTGGAGTGTCTCCATAGCCAGTCACAGGGGCAGGAACCAGCAGTTAAGGTCAAATTTCTGGGAGCATCTTTATTTATGTGTTTGAATTGTTGTGATCGATTCTGGCCCTGCTCTCCCGTTCTGTCTAAATGTCATGCATCTCCCTATAGGAGACTGTGTCTGCTTTTTCAACAAAACACAGAGGTTTAGTTGATTTAAAGACACAAAACTCACACTCACAAATGCGCACACACACACACGCACACACACACACACACACACACACACACAGAGGTGTGAAAAGCCACCAACCAAGCAATCACTTCCCACCTGCATTTTGCAACGTGCTCACATTAGACCACACATTCCAACTTTCTCTGTAAAGATTCTTCTCATCATTCATCCAAATGTACGATTCTACAAAGCGCGTTAGGACATGTAAGAATCGACCTTGGCTATTTGCTGGAATGTTTTTAGAAAGAAATTGTGATGGTCACAGGAAGGGTGCACACTCTACTGTATGTTCTTGAGAACCTATCAAGGAATGTTGAAGAAATTCCTCACTGGATTGTTTTTTCTTCTTTTTCTCCTCTTTTGCCCCCCTGCTTACCAAACTGCAGTCCCATAAGAAATAATGATATGAAGAAGCCAAGAGTCACACACTACTGGCCACAACAGTACCCCACTCTGGATTTTTCCCCTACCCCTGAAGCAGTCACACTCTGAACAATGCTCGGTGACCTGCCCAATGTGAGCTCAGCGGCGAATGAACTTCTCTAGGCGTCCTAGGCCCACCCCCCAAAATTGAACCGCTTGAGCTATTTTGTGAGCCAAAAGAGAAATGAGGGAGAATTACCAATGATGTAACATCAATCATGTAAAATTTGCCGAGCTTAGGGGTGCCACCAGATCGATTGACCAGATTTAATATCTCCTACCATTCCATTTCTTCTATGGCGGGGTCCCTGATTTTGCCCTGCCCTGGGCTAAAGCTAGGAAAACCTGTGAATTAATTCACTCCCAGCTGAGCTTTGCACGTCTCTGTGGACCTTCCTTTGCTACGGATGGCTACCATGCGGCAGATCCTGTGTCAAGCTGAACCTAATTCTGTTTGGCTAAATAACTCCAGTGTCAATAGCTTATACAGCACATCTGTCAGTGTCAGAAAGCAGAGCCGAGTGAGCTTTGGGTCTACAGCGACTACAGTGACTGAGGAACTCCAAATGTACCCAACTCAGTATGCAGCAGTGTACAGGATTCAGGCACTAAGGAAAGTAAAACCCCATAAACAGGTCATGTATCTGCTTCTAGCTGTAATAAACATGAGCATTTCAGAAATGTGTAAATGGCTTCAATGTCTCCGGCAACAACAACATTCCCTAACATGTATGCTTTGATGATTTTTGCATTGAAATCTAGAAAAAGGAAATGGTAGAAAATATAGATCTCATTTAAGCCATTATATCTAAACAAGCTGTTATACATATCTAGAAACTGCTATTCAGGAATTTGTGGTTATCCATAACATAGCATCCATCAAACACAGCCAAATCTACCTTCCAATGGAATCCAGAAGCAAACAAGGGAAATCACATCAGTTATCCGAGCGTAAGTGATACTGCCTCAGTCTAACACGCGACTTAAATGGCTCTCCTGATTTAGAGCGCATTACTTGGGTTTTGCCAGGCAGCCTGGACTTTGTGCTGATCAAGGGCAGAGACTTTCAGTGATCAAGTGGAGGCGAAATCACAATATAATATGTTAGTTTTTGTCTGATGGGCTGTATCGATATGTAACATTGCCTAAATCAATACCAGAGAATGGAATCCGGTTATGCCTAAGGCTGCTGCCAAACTGTCGATGCCAGGCCAAAAGTCATGCTGAAACACCTGAGAATGCTGAGTGAAAAGCTCAGTGTGAGCCTCTTTTCAAAGCCCTTAAACATTCACTTTACTCAGCTAAATGCCTCTCCATCCTTCAGGAATCTCCCACAGGACTTCCTGTGAAGTCCTATTAAAGTTCCTCCATCTTACAAAGTAATGAAACAATAAGCCCTCTTTTGCTTTATATTCCCCCCGCTGCATACAGGGAAGATGTCCAGGGGTCCCACTGGCGTTATTCTGTGTACCTTTCGGTTTTCTGTTAGACGTCCCACTTCAGCTTGTGTTTTATGAACGGCTGCCCGCGGGGGTTCCTCCCTTACGAATGGACCCAGAGCAAACAGCGGAGGCAGGGAGGGAGAGAGGGATGGGAGGCATTGAGGCGAGACTGGCCAGCGACTCCGCAGGGCAGCCTACAGATTCACATAAGTGGGCTCAGGGGAAGTCTTTGCTCTTTTTCGGAGTGGCCACTGAAGTCTGTGTCTACACAGCTTGACAAAGAAAAGGGCACCATCATTGTTTGGAGGGCATGCCAAACTCATTTTGTAAAGAATATACTGTAGTACAAAATAATAGCTTGGGATAGTAAAAAAACATGAAAAGGAGATGCCCAGGCATGTGACATACATACAGAAAATGACCTCACAAAGGATATGGGAGCCTTGAAGATTCCAGACACTAGTACTGGGATTTGTCACTGATGGCTCCTGAGAAAAGCAATCTTTAAAGGGTTACATATCAGAGAACCCTCTCCCCCCAAGGGGGTAGTAGGGATGCTTTTCCATTTCTTCTTAGTACCTTCCAAGTTTCCCCTATCTTCCCTGAATGATATCAGGGCCAGACCTTGTTAAAGAGGCATATATTGCTTGGCTGTGGATATCAGAAAGAGTCTGGATAGCAGCATCAACCACAAGCGTCCAACCGAGCGGAGAAACCAACCCGCCGTACAGCATGCGCGTGCCATCTCTCACTTTTATTTTCCTGTGGAGCCTAATCTAATCAAAATATATCCTGATGGTGCCTGGGCCTTAGCGAACTCCACTCCAGCGCCCGGCTATTAAAACTAATTCGGCTAGCGTTAACTTCGGCCCTGTGCAAACAATAGCTCTGTTCTCTTTGCGAGAGCAATTCCACGCTGGTGGCTGGCCGTCAAAACCAAGGGTGACGAACATTGGAAAAATTCTTTCAACACGGGAACCCACAGCGTGTGCTCCTGCATGTCTTAAACACCATGCTTCCTCACTTTATAATTTCCTCAGAAACATCTTTTTCTGTCAACACACGGAATAAAAACCGCACACATGTATCGGCTTAATTTAGTGTGCCGGCTTCATTCAAATTGCATAAAAGGAAATGATAAGAAAAAGTTATGTTACACCTAAATTAATTCAGCTACAGCGATTTATTCAAATTTGGCATAAAAGGGTCACAGTAGAAATGTTTGTTACACACAGATAATTGTTTAATGAATATCCAAAGCTTTGACAAAAGCAAAATGATAGCTTGGCAACAGATATCATATCAAAAAAGATCCTGAGGCACACTTTGCTCAAACTGATAAACCACTGAGGTATAGCACTTTCATCTGCTGCATCCCCAGTCCCGAGCAGTAAAACAATGAAGATCTCAATGAATAAATAATATCACAGACAGTACACAGCAGGCAAAATCATCCAATACAACAGATGCTGGGATTTTAATTTTTTCCATCGCCTTGAAACCTTATGATAGACAGATGAGGCCATAAATTAGTTTTGAATCACAGCAAGGGAACATAAAGTAATGACTGAATAAATAAATGTACTAAGTGGAAAGTGAGACAAGAGAGATTTGATAAAATACAGTATGGCATTTTTCTACCCTAATGAATCTTTGGGTTCAGGCATGTCTGTGGAGATGCAACAGACCTCAGGAAAAAAGAAATGTTATGAGAAAAAAACACCAACTGCTTTAATAAGTTTCCCAGTAATTTCTTGTGAAAACACACAAAAAGCTTTGTAAGCTGTAAAAAGAGACCCCTGCAGGATCCTGGAGTAGTCTTCCTTATCTCCAGTCCAAGTATCTTAAGGCATCTCAAGTCATTAACTCAATATTGCAACTGCTTCTTCAGCTGACCTCCGCTGAGCACATCTTAAATCATTGTTATTTTTAAATGACTTCTTCATATCTCATTTTAAAATGCCTTTAATACTGTTTATTTCTCCAGTACAACTTTTACAAGAAACATTAAGACAGCAAGTCTACCTTTGAGTAAATATTGATATATATACCCAGTGTTTCTCCCAAGAGGGAAGGCAAATTTTCCATACGGAGGGCAGTTATTACAGTTTGCAAAAACCACTGCCAAAGCCATCAGGGGCAGTTTCTTTCTTTCCATCCATCCATCCATCCATCCATCCTTCTTCTAAGCCAATAGCTCTCAATCAGGAGACTGAGGCCCACTAGAAATAATGTAAAAAAATGGCATTGCTAAAGCTTAGGCTGGACGGTATAGATCTTTTCCAGTATATTGATATTGTCTCAAAATGTGATACAGTATCACAGAATACTGCTTATATCATGGGCATCGTCAGGTCAGATCATTCGGGGCTACGGCCTCGAGTATTTTAAGCTGAGCCCTGAGTATTTTAACTCCAATGGCAATCTTCCTTTAACAGAAAAAGTCAAGCCCCAGGTAAACTTGACTTAGCCCCTGATTTATTTTTCAATAGCTATTGTATAAACACCCCTGATTTATATTGATATATTTTAATTGTGCATTAAAATTACAGTTTTATTAAAGATTTTAAAGAAAAATTCTTTCTTAGTTATGAACAGTGTGAGAGCTTCAGTCGTGACATTACACAGAATCTCAGAATTCACAGCTAAAATCAAACCACACAGCTATTGTCTTGCAGGGAAGCTGACAAAGGAGAAAGGTGAGGAAACATTGTCATTTGGTTCAGTTGGTTTTGATGTATTACAAAAAAATTTGTGCTTTTCAATATTTGTTTTATTTTGTTGTAGGCTAATACTATAAAATGAGGGATTTTGCAGTTATTAAGCATGCATTTAATGTTTGTCAGGTTTCTAATTTTAGAGCCATTTGCGAAATAGGTTTTACATTCTGCTTTCTAACTATTCTTAAACATTCACCTTCTATATTAAGAGTAGTATCACAAACTGAGGGAAAACCTGTCTTGGTGGACATAGTAGAGTGAAACCATGTTTGAGATACGTTCAAAGGAAATTACATTGTTTGGGAGTGTAACTACATTATGTTTATATTAATAAACATTTCCAATGTTTGTCATCATTGCAGAATGCATACAGGAGAATCAATATCAAAACCTGTGTAGGGGAGCCCCAAACATGATTTCTTGGACACGGGGGGTCCTTGAATAAAAAACAGTTGAGAGCCACTATTCTAACCTACTTATCCAGGTCATGGTTGCTTCCAGTGTTTTCATAAAACAAAATTACTCATTAATAAATGATACCCAATGCATGGTTTCTTTCTTGATAAGGCAAATCTATAACATAATATGTGGCCTGATTTCAAAGAGCCTTGCTGCCATCACTGCATTCACACAAATGAAATAAAAACATACATGCTGATCTGACTTCATTTTTCTGATAGACTGAAATTGCTAAGAACAACAATACTGTAAGCAAGGCATCATGAGGATGAATAGCAAGATAACTTCAGAGGATGACAGGTCAACTCATAATTATTAGTTTGCTGGTCACTTCTTACTGAATGAATCAGTTCACTGAACCTGTAAGGTGATAAAATAAATAACATGATTTGGTGAACCTTCTCTTATTTAAAATACTCAGAGCTTAAGAAAATTGTGGGACAATGATCTAATTTAGTTATAGTCGAACATTTTGTGGGTAATGTTTAAACCATGTAATTGTTGATATCCGGTAGTCATATTGCTTTATGTGTTCTGCAAAAATGATAAGTGATGTGGTCATGAAAAATACACAAATCTGTAAAATATCAGCTGCATACATAACTAGATGAATATCTCATCCTTTCAAAGAAAATTAGGATGCTTTCTTTCAGTTGCAAGTGCACTGGACACTCCTTGTCATGCACTTTTCAAACTATGGGCTCACATGTTTGACACGTCCATGGAAGATCCCTATGTCCCAACCATGTGTTTGCTGTTCTGAGCCTCATAGAACTATAATTGGAGCCCAGACTGTCTTCAACTGGTTTGTGTTACCAGACACACAGAAAAGAAAGCAGCTTCATTCCGATTGGACCATAGATACATATGTCATTTTCTCATTGGACAATGAGGACAAACCTCTGACCTATAAGAAAGTGTAAATTTTCAAGTATCGTAACAGCAGCAGCATTTCAAAAGCTCATGTAATTCAGACCATTTTTATCCATGGACAATTTTTTTCTCCTTAAACATCAAGTCACCAGTTTTCAAATCTTGTGTAATTAATAGATACCGTTAGAACCCTATTTCCCTTCTCCCAGGGCAGAAAAAAGGTTAGTATAGTCAGTCTGCTTTGAATTGCTTTATTTATATTACTAACAGAAATCACCGAAATGTTTTCCTGTGATTTGTAGTACTTAAAAGCAGCCGCCTCATGCATTGTGGTCAGTCTGAAATTTCCACACTATAGAAACAACAGTGTAAACCTTTAACAGAACACGTCACTGGGGTGTACAGCCCAGCATGTAAGTAGTATTTTCAAGAATACAGGCGATGCCACAGGGGCACTGGCCCCAGCTAAAAGCTAATTGGCCCCTGGAGTGGCCCCTCCCCTGTCATTCAATTAAAAACATATCAATGGCTAATGATAAGATTGGCCCCTCTGTATTAATTATGGCCCCTGTTATGCCCCCCACCAAGGAAAACTTACTGTTCAAAATGGACCTTATTCTGGCACATTCTACCTGGGGCTGTTCACTAAATGTTGAGGGCAAAAGTCCATTCATACTACACTACATCTGCAAAAATCATCCACTGTGCTCTTTGAAATGTGTGGAAATCTCCAGGCAAAAGCAAACACAAAAACTCATCTCTGACCTTCGTCTGTCTGCCAAACGCTGTCCCACAAGGCTGGGAAATTTATTTATTCTCATGTTTCCCTCAGCTTTCATTCCATTTTTTCTTTTGTTTTTCTTCAAAAATGTGGCACGTGTGCATGGAGTACCGGGAGAAAAGTTTGCCACTTGTGAATCAATTTCCTTCAGAAGGCATTTCACTTGCGATCAATCAACGTGCTTCACTTTTATGTTCAATGAGTTGGCGAGGTTCTTAGGCATAATTTATTCATAACATTAATTATCTGAGAATTCAAGTCCACAATATACTATGGCGGTGATATATTCCTTCTTAATTTGTTTTAGACAAAGCCCCATAAGAATAATAGTAAGCATATGCCAACACGCCTTTGTTTTATACAGAAGTTTGAGAGAACAGTGAGTGTGAGACAGTCAGCTTTCTATGTGATTATCTATTGAAGTTAGACACAAGGCTTGGCTGCCCCAGATGAATACGTGATAGTCTTTCTAACTGAGAAATCCAGAACCTCACCACTTTGGTAAGGATTTCCAGTCAATTGGCAAGCAGCAAAGGTGGAGATTTCAGGTCTAGAAAGTACAAATCCAGACCAGGATTTTGTTTCAACCAACCAGTTGAGTACAAAGAGTCA
>JAABNX020000106.1:12321286-12335241 GCA_015163995.2 Mormyrus lacerda | reverse complement strand
GTACTCAACTGGTTGGTTGAAACAAAATCCTGGTCTGGATTTGTACTTTCTGGACCTGAAATCTCCACCTCTGGCAAGCAGACATGTCCATACTTAACAACCATGATCACTATTAATTTATTAATTTATTTATTAATTTACTCTGATATGATTGCAGGTCAGTAGCTCTTTAGATGTAAATGACTTCTCTTTTTGATTCAGCAACACAGGTCACACACTGACATTTTTCACACCATTGAAAGACTACTGTTGTGAAACTAATCCTACGGATCTAGCTGCTGGATTCACCACTTCTAACCCTATGAGAAAATGATAACATAATAAATGAAGCTAGCAGCAATCCATCAGCATCAGCACATGATTCATATCATGATCATCTTACTCTAATTGCATGGAAACAAGGGAGCTTGTGAGAGAGCCAAAATGAGCCTGGAGCTTACCCCAGCAAGCACAAGGCATGAGACAGGGGACACCCTGGACGGGATGCCAGTCGATCACAGACAACAGCATAGGAACCCCGGGGGACATGTTCCCCCCATATTGAATTTGGATTTATTCATCCCCCCAATAAATAGACTTTTATATTTAAAGTGCATCATGTGCCCCCAGTATCAAACACTTTCCTGTGCCATTGCTCACAGGGCATAGACACAATCACACAACAAGTGCAATTCAGAGACTCCATGTTACCCAGCTGCATATCTTTTGGCCCACAAAAAAAGGAATACTTAAAAAAACTCAAAATCCTACTAACTCCACACATGCAGTTAGGATCAGAATCATACCCGTAACCCGGGAGGAATGATACCGCGGTACTATCTGCTAAACCACCATGTTGTACTGAAACAATGTAATAAACTGAAAAGCATATGTAGCCTGTTGCGGAAGCAGCTTTTGAAGTGTGGATTAAGGGCTTGACAGTCCCAATGACACATTCAATATATGCAGGCTGATCAAAACCAGCCTGACAGTCGCACTCCAGTGGTGTTTGGCTTGCCAGGAAGTTTGATGGTCCCAAGCCACCATAAAACTAGCAGGGAACACCAGGAAGCCTAAACCCTGAGGGAAGCCGATATCTCAAGGAAAGTCCTCAGAATTTGGCCAAGAACAAAAATTTCACTACGAAAAAAAATCAACAAAACAATAACTGGCAAGAGCAGCCGTGAGTTGAGCAAGATGATTAGTTAAAGGGAAGAGCAACCCCCATCAGAAAGGCAATCATTATAGGCAGAAGAAACACTTCATTGAGAGACTTCACACTGACAGCCCTCTACACATCAATGTTACCATGGAGACCTATGAAATAACACGGGAGATGTTTCAGATGAAAGTTTCTACTACGGCGTTCATTCCATAAAAGAACTTCTGTCTCCATAGTTTTATACACATTATATACCTCCAGCTTGTTTCTTATTTGCTGCTTATTTGTATGATTGGCTGAATTATCCCACTATGAAGCATGTCGTGCACGTTGGCTGCTTTGACGTGCTAACTTCCCGTGGAGAGGTGAAAGCCAGATCCTGCAAAATGGCTGCATCAGGTCCCAGTGATCAGATCGTGGACCTTGACCATTTATCACTGACACCCCAAGGCCTACAGCAGGTCATGCTTTCAGGTTCAGAAGACTGGCTCAGATTTCACTAATGAGCTCCTCAGTCCCCACTGGGGCTTAAGCTTTAAAGCCAGCATTCAGAATTATGTTCTGCAGACGGCAACACAGCAGCTCCACCAAGGAATAATATCTGCAGAACAACAGCAGTTAACAAGAGCTATGACAGACACACTAGTGACGAAATAAGGGTCTATTATCCTACAGGGCTTTTCACCCAGGTAACCTATTAAATAACCTAATAATGTTCTGAAAGGGCTGAGACTTTGTTGCATTCTGCATCTTACAATTCTTTTTTTCTGGCCACTTTTACTTACTGCAAGTTAAAAATGCAAGCTCTTGTGAAGTCTAGATGATAAAATATTCTCTTTATGTACATAGTGCTCTATGAGTAATTATATTGCCTTGTTTGTACATTCATATCAAAGGAGCCCAAGGAAGTTAGTACTGGGCAACTTAATGATAATAATAGCTAGCTAACTTCTTTATTGTCTGTCAGACAGACTTGGTGAAAAGAGGATATCTTGGTAACGCTTTACATTAACTGCACCTTCATAATGTGTTCATTATGCATTCAAACAACTTTCAGTGTACCTTCATAATGCACTCATAATGCATTCACAGACCATTCAGTATACCTTCCTTTTGCATTCATAATGCAATCATAGAACATTCAGTGCACCTTTATAATGCACTCATATTGCATTTATAGAACATTCAGTGCACCTTCATTATGCATTCATAGATTATTCATATGCAGAATGTAAGTATATGCAGTTAATGGAAAGGGTTACTGAAAACAGCAAAGACTTTGCTAAGTCAGCCCAAAGACAGACTTGTTAAACATTAAACATACAAGGCTGCTGTAATATTGTGGTTTGTGTGTGGAATTAAGAGACTATGACATTATGCTCTCAGTAAAGGGTCCCACAGCAGTGACAGAATTGATGTCTTCTATTACCTTAGGAACACAACCACACTGAAATTCTTACAATTATTACTTTATAGCAACATACTATTTTAGTTGTTTTTTTGCACATTGTTTTATTCACAATTCACGGATTTGATCTTGTGTAGCTGTATGTCTTATTCAAGAGTCCTGATTGAATACCTTGCTTAAAGGTACAGCAACAGATTATGTCCAGGGATGTCAAGTAAGCTGCCTCAGTGGGTTCACCCCCCACACTATATTCTGATTTGCTCTAGTTAGTTGCTCTTTGTAGTATCTGACAGGCTTATATATTACTACATTATTGGGGAAAATTAGCTATAGCTTGGTTTCCTTAGTAACACAGTAACCACCCATACATATTACATCATTGGAAGGAAACTACAGTACTAAATGCAGATAATAATAAACCTTTTATTTCTAATTTACTATTACGTTTCTCTTGTCTTCCTTATACACATCAGCACGCTGTTATATTTGCTGAGACATTTTTGCCAATGTTGTGGCATTGCTGCAAGGCGGTTTGAGTCGCTGGTTTGAATCTGACACCTGCTCCGTCTCTTTTTGCATGCTTTCCCCCTGTTGATGTGGGATGTCTTTGGGGTCAGGACTGTGGTTTCCTGTCACAATGTGAAGAACCACTGCTAGACCAAATGGTGACACCAGACTGTTATTTTTATGTGTGAGTACCCCATCCAACAAAAAAGGTACTGTAACAATGCAACGATGAAACAATGTAACAACTGTGTACTGTAACAATGAATATTTGGCTATAACATCAGATAGCAGTGGGACTTCAGACCTCCATGGTTTTGAATTTGATTCCTGTACCACAGAGTTCATACCCAAAGATGCATGTTTTGGAGGGCTTGATGTCACTAAAGTAGCCCTTACGGTGTTTGTGCCCTGTGACAGACTGTTTTCCTTTCCAGAGGGTATCCTGCCCTAGCCATCTTGGGATTTCCCCAAGACTTGTTGTGGACAGGTGGTTCTGGAAAAAAAAAACAAAAAAAAACAAAAGGAAATTCTTGTACTGTATAAATCTTTATGCTATATTTCTTTAACAGATTGTGAAAATGTTCAGAAAACTGAAACTGAAAATTGTTTAAAGAGAGAAAAAACCTATGTTTTCAATTCATGGAAGTCTATTGCACATTATATGACAAAAATAATGCACAAAATAATGGCACAATATTTCATTTTGTTTCCTTGAGTGCTGAGAAACACAAAGACAGCAGACTGGACTTGTAGAGAGTTGCCTGAGCGCACCAGGCCTACGGGTGGATGCGAAGGTGCACCAGGCCTACGGGTGGATGGTGCTCCTCTGGCACCACATCTTAATCCGGGGAGCAGAGAGAGAGAAAGTAAGGATTGTGGTGCTCTTTCATACCTAACTGTCAATCTCTTCATTGGCGTCTGGCCGTTCTGAGAGACAGTGCACATAAACAATACCCACAGCGGCTGACTATCTATCCTGCAGCACAGAGCCCACTATTTAATTTCAACCTACGGAGACACAAGTAAATTATTCCATCCCTTGATAGATAGGGAAGCAGTTTGCATTTTTAGCTGGTTTCCCTTGGTTACCTTAACAATAGGCAAACCGCTCCTGAATTTAGCAAGCGCTTAGTGACGAAGAACTCATGAGGGCTGGGTACATATATTTACAATGACCCCCCCCGAGACACACAGACACAAACATAGATCAGCACAGACTGAAAAAAACCTACAGTCAAACTGCCGCGCAGACATTGCTATTCTGTATTTTAAATTCCAGCTTTCACTGGGAATCGGAGTAACACAGAGGATGACATAAGACGTTTTATAAATGGCTCTTGGTACTTTGGATTTGGAAGTTATGGAAGAATATAAACCTGACTAGAAGATGCTACAAGTAAATTAATAGAGTAGTAAAAAGCATAAATGAGCATGCCGTAGCATCACAGCAAAACCACCAGGAAAAATATATACCAAGAGGACAGACACACTAGGCTGTTCTAAAATCCTTTGAGCTGGGGTTTGGACTTATCTGTCAGTATTTTTCATGCTCTGCCATCCTTGTGTGACCATATGCTCCTGCTTTGTGACACCACACATGGTAGGAGAGCACAGAGAGCTCTTGTTCAGCCAATCCCGCTGATTCTTTCTCACCATCCCCTAGGCAAAACCATGCTATTCCTGATTCTCCTGCTTAAATGGACTGATTTGGTCAACCCTGAGTGCCAGACGTCAGGTTGTCCTCCAAAGAAGAACAGTGTAACTAAAAGCTATGTTGGACGGACAATGTTAGCGCTAGAACATTTTTTTTATTTTTTATGTTTTTTTTGTGGAGGAGGGTGCAGAGGCAATCATTTGGTGCAGACACTCAGGAGGGAAATAGCACAAAGTTACTTTCAGGGATTTTGATGGGTGTGAGTGCACTGCAGAGAATTCATTACTCCAGAATAATGAATTACTTACGTCAATCATTTCATTATTATTTTCAATGATTATTTACCTCCCTTGCAACTGCATAGCTGACTGTAACTTCAGCAGCTTCGAATTTCCTGTAAGACCCGTTAGAGAGTTTAGGTGGGCCAAACCATGGCAGATCAATGATAACCACACCTCCTGCGCAGCAGTGATGCAGTGATTCACAGTCCATCAAAACCTTAGGGGATTCAAACTCTATTGTCAGTTCTTTCTATTCACTTCAGATTCAGAGAAATAGGAACAAAGGTTTAGGATGATGAGGGATTTGCTGAAGTTAAAGCAGCCTTGTTTCCCCCAAAAAAGGTAAATTAAGTATCTCTAGGCACAAATTTGATCTCATCCTCCTTAATCTATCCTGAAATCTGTGCAGAAAACCTGCTTTGTTGTGCATAAATGAGCACATAGAGGAAGTGATAAGGAGAGGGATAAAGGGGCTTTAAAGTGAACATACAGAGTGGAAAAACTTCCTGTTTTTACTCTAATTATGTGGCAACTGATACTTTAAAAAAAGTTAAAAGCACTTGTAATGACAGTCATTTTTATAATGAACACAAAACAGAAAAACATCACATCATGTCTCACATCATTACACAATACAGAATTTTCAGATTTTTGAAAACCTTTAATGAGAGAAAATGTGTTTTTTTTTCAATGTTTGGGTTTTAAATGAAAACAATTTTGAATTTATTCTAACATGTTAGGTAACACCTAAAATGACTTTCAGGAAGATGTACAGGCATGTACCCATTTTGGATTTTAGCATACTGTCATCTGTAACTGCAGCATGTCTGTTGCCCATTCAATCTCAGCACTCAAGGCGCTGAGCCATGTAGGAGACCTCAGATGACCTCACTTCCTCTACTCACTGCTTCCCCGGCTGCCGCCATCTTTCATTATTAGGAAATCCTCGCGATAACAGCTCATGCCAAGTTCTACCACCCAAGCTCCACCACACTCCTTCAAAAAAATACCATTCATAATCCAAACAGCAGAACGACAGTGCTGATGACAAGATCCCGATGCATTAATGAGGAGTTTTGAATGTAAAGCCTTTACACCAGAGCAAAAAAGAAATTAAGCAAGTGTCACAGAATTCATTACATGATTGAATGGGGTAGTATTGATGAACAATAATAAATCTGCAACAAGAATATTATTTAAACATTTCTCTCCGTCTTCTTCTGCTAACAAAACAATCTACACCTATAAATTAAGCTGTCCATTTTTCACAAAATCAAAAGGCAAGTTAAGGCATGTTGAGCTAGTTATTCTGCTCACATTCCATGATTCATCAGTGGTGGGCTTTTCTGTGCGCATTTGTTTTTTCATATAATGTGTGGCCAAATACAGTGTGGTGGAGGCAGAAAACCCTGTTTTCCTATAAAAACAGCAAAGTGCTTAATTCATCTCATTCATCCTACCGCCCACCACCCCCACCCCCGTGCAAATTAGTTGCTTTTTAGGGACACTATTCATGTTTCCCCCATTCGTGTACTAAGGTACCAGAACAGCAAGGTAAACCAAGCTGGACAGAGAGTGCTAGTGGAGGGCCATGACCTTAAAGTGGAGCTTTCTGTCCTCTGAGAGAGCAGAACAGCCACAGCGGATCGCTGTTCCATCTGTCCACACAAGCGGCCAACAATGGATGCCACTTCCTCTGCCATCCCAGTGACTCTAAGGGGCCGATTAATAGCGTAGCCACATCAGAGCCCATTCTCAGTAGACGTTCCGCTAAATTGCACCTGTTGCTCGTTGGTTTAGCATTTTTGTAGTTAGCACCCATTATGTCACTAAATACTGCCTGGTAGCCATCACCTTTGACTTTTCAAGTGAAGATTTCAGTTTAACTTGCATTTTTTTTTTATTGACACCAAAATCATACATTTGTAAACACAAAAGTTAAGATTCGAATTTCAACAATGTTTTTTTGTTGGCATGCCTGTGTGTTGCTGCATTAATGGGAACACAGCTGAAATGCCATGGGACTTACAGAAAAGTGCATTAGGTAGCATTTCTTTCCTGCTGCCTTCAGTCGTCATTTGTAATGCAATGTTTTGCAACGGAACATTGTTTTTGTCAGACTACCAAAAAATGGCATTTTGTTGGAACAGTGAAATGTGGTGACTAAAAAAGTTTCCTGTTTTGCAGGAAATCCTTAAGTCATCCAACACAAACTTTGAGAAGATACCCATGTTCTAAAATCGTAGGCATGATTTCAGATTTCAGAGAAACACATGAAACACACACTGGTGTATTATTCCTTGTACATCAGCTGGCACACCCCAGGACTATATTTTTTCTCCTCTGTGTTCTTCCTGCACACACGAATGACTGTATACTACCTGTACACACAAATCCACCAAAATCATGTTTTTGGCAAGACTGTAGTGGTCATCATATCTAGCAACAATGAGAGATTCTACTGGAGAGAGCTGGACTATCTTGCAGCATGGAGCCCTTTTAACATTATTTAGAATAACACTATAAAGACTGCAAATGGCAGTGGATCTCGACAGACTGTCTACCCATTGGAATCCATATCCTGGTCATGTCATTTAAACTTTTTGGAAACATCTTGAAGTGGGACAGCAATGTTACCTTCACCAGCAAGAAAGCCCAGCTGGGAATTCATCCTGTGCCACCTCAGGAGGCCCAGCATCTCACATTGACTTCAATTCAGCCATCATTTTTGATGATCACTAGTTGGTTCCCCGCCACTTTCGCCCTCTCCAAACCAAAGCTTCAGCATGCAGTCCACTCTGCTCAGAAGACGACTAGCTCACAGCTACCATCTATAAAAAAACTCTTAACTGGGGCAGAGAAGACAGCCGGAAAGATGTCACCCCAGTGCCTACCTACCACTAATTTTGCCAAACATAACCGCTCCTCCACTTAGAACTTTCTTACCCAACCAGAACATCAGTTGAGTTGTATCCTGTGGACGTAAGAACATAAGAAATTTACAAACGAGAGGAGGCCATTTGGCCCATCAAGCTCTTTTGGGGAGAACTTAACTAACTTAACTGCGTTGCATTTCTTCTTTTTAGACAATGTTGTTCTACTGTCATTTACACTTGTTGTATTTATTGTTTTTGTTTGGACTATACAGCTATGTGTATGTGTGTCTGCATTCATAGATCTCTTTCCTACAAAACATGCCTATATAAAGCCCATAGGAGGCTCCTTATGAAGGAATCAAGGCTTTTTTTCTGAGGGAAAAAACAAACCATTTCCTGTTCTGTTCAGCTCTCCATGAAATTGCTCTCCTCGGGACATGTTGTTCCCTTGAGTGCATGATGGGAAAGGTACTAATCACCATCATCTGTGATGTGTACTGATCAATTCATCCAACCAATGGACACTGGTAGCCCATAAGTTTTGCTCCTCTCTGGCAGGGACCCCGTCCTCTTTGACCAGCAACAACAGTTAATAACCTAGCCCTAGACTCTGCCATTCACACCCCGGCCAGGGACATTAGCAAATGTCAGCTGCAAATAACAAGTGAGGCAGTTTCATTCTCACATGACACAATTGTGACATTGTACGTCAAGGAAGAACTTTGAACTTCTTAATATTCCAAACACTGGCATACTTAAGGGTTTAAAGGGCACACAATACAAGTGCTTATGTTAGGATGGAAATACAGAAACCATCAGCTGCAGTATCACACATATACTGTAGAGCCCCTCTGAGGGCTGGCTGAGAATAGACACCCTCAACAGCAGCGTAGCAGAAACAGGAGCTGAAGATGAGCTCCAGATTCAGGCTGCCTTCCACCTAATCTATTATGTTTGCAGATCCTCTTGCCCACTGATTAACACACTTTACTCTACTTTTGCAAAGAAAAACGCAAAGAGTTGTAAAATAATATATCCATTTACAAAATGAGCATTTGCTGAATCAATTTATCCAGTCAAAGTTGCTTTTTTAGGACTTGGGCCAGAAGTCAGATTCTACTGCCCTTTTTGTCTGAGCAACATAAAAGAAGCTCATTCTGAGAACCTACACATCAACGCCCTCATTGATACGGCTGGCAAGCCAGAGAGTGGGCATTAAAAATGTATGCTGATTTTTTACTGTTGCAACAGTAAAATGAAGCAGCGTATAAGGGCAAACATAGTCGTCAGTGAGTTTTATTTCTAACCAGTGAATTTTCAGATCTGTGAAGCAGATGGTGGTGCAACAGATAAGGAGCATGTCCTTTTAATGACAGGAGGAGGATGAATGTTGTGGCCTTAGTGAGTTTTGACTGCATCACAATTTCTTTGATCACAGTTGCCGTACACAGCTCAAAGTTCCAAATGAAAAAGAAGAAAATATAAAAGTTTGGCAAATTGTAGATTGAGATGATTAATCAGGTTTTTATTTTATTTTATTTTACAAAAGGGAAAACAATTAATGTACAAGGACTTCCTAGATAATGCCTTCTTCCATGAAAATTAAGGGGTACAGTAACACTTTATTTGAGAGGGCACAAAAAATGTACACATTAGTGGGAGTTCTTGGCTGCTACAAGACACTTACTTGATGCATTAATTAACCAGTAAATAAGTGTTAGTTATGTAATGATCCCATGTTAGGCCATCATTAACCAATCAAGAGAGTTCATGCATTTCATGCAGGAAATATATTAGTTCATGATTTGTTCTTCAGTAATAATTGAGTAACTAAGTTGCTTGTGACCCTGCAAGTAAAATGTTACCGATGAAGGACTTCTTTTGGTTTGGACACAGGATTATATTCATTTGTGATGTATAAAAAACACTTTAGACGACAGAAATTACAATCTGCACCAGTGCTGGTGACTCATAGCCAGTCTGGGGCTGCTCCGGCCTGCACTATGGATGCCCTCGCTGTAGACCCCCCATGAGTGGACGATCCCACCACCCCTGAGTGGCAAGACTTCACACCCTGAGACAATGGAAAAACAGCACAGTGGATGTGTGAAAGTGGTAATGGCGGGTAGCCCAGGGGCTGCACCTGCACTCCCCTGGCATGGTGCATCAGCAGAGCAGCTGAGATACTGCTACCAGGCATGCCCAAACAGCACAGGCTGCCTGGGCCTGAGAAAGTCTGAGCAAGGCTACACAATGAGGCCACCATTCCACGGACCATTATCATTCGATGATGGTGCTCTGCACCCATGATGAATAACTCATTAGCAATCTATTTCATAAGAAAATTAGCTTAAATTTATTTATTTATTGTTTACTACACAGGAAACCCCTCACAAAGTATTATAGACCACTTCAGTGTGATCCCCAGTTAGAGCTTATTGGGCAAAAATGGGTAGCAGATAGATAGATAGATAGATAGATAGATATGCCACAAACTCAAAGCCGTCTCAACAGCCTCAAACTACACTACAAACCCAAAGCCCTCTCGGTAAAAAAAAGTTTTGTTTTTAGGCAAATTAGAACTTCAATTTAATGACCAGTAAGCTACACCATGGGCAGAATATGTGTGAAGGGGACACCAAAAATTGCTTCATATTCAATCAAAATCAAAATGCTGTACTGCTCATCCCGCTGTCGTTATCCCTTCCCCCTCCCTAAGCTGGCACATTATATCTCCATCTATAACTAATGTCGCAGTTAAATAAGTTCATACAAAGTTAGTATTCAGAGGTAGGCTGGAAAGCACCTGTAATTAAGATACATGGTTTATGCAGAAGCGGTACAGACTGTGCTGTCTCTATAGATCTGCCAAAGAGAAGAGCCAGGCATCTGATTCTTTAATTTCTCTGTAGATTCCCTCAGTTCCTCATCCCTTTAAACAGTCTAAAATAAGGTATGCTAAATGTGCCTCTTTTTTAAACAATGAGAATTAAATCTGGCAAAAATTCCTTTCATTTGACTACTATGACAAGCATGGAAACAACCCATTGCAATTAAGGGCCTTGATAATTGGCCCCTTTGAACTGCACAGTGTTGGTTTCCTTCCAAGCCGTCACTGATTCTGCTGTATCTTTGGGGTTTTTATGTAGTTTCATAAGAGGCACTGCAAACTGCATACACTGCTGGTGTTGTGCTTGATGGTATAGATGACACAGGACCAAACAGTGTGAAGAGCATCCATCGGCTCAGCCACCTGCACAAAGCCATAGACTGAGGAGGACACAAATGGATCCCTACACTCTACACTAGGGCTTCTCAACCTTTTGATGACTGCAAATCGACATTTGTACTAAACTGAAGGATTACATGCAAGTGATATGAAAATATAAATCTCATAATTTTTTTATAACTTATCTTCACTATTACTAGTTCTAGGAGCAGTGCAGATTACCAATGTGGGGTTGAGTTCCTGACAGATCAAACAACAAGCCAGATTTAATAAGTTTGGCTGTTTCCTGTAACTGTAATACTTAAGGGTTTAAAGGGCACATGATGCTAGGGTATCTCAGCCTCATGCTCTTCCTGGAATAGGATTCAGGCTCAGCATGACACTGCTTGTTTGCTTGGCAAATGGACAGATGGATGGATGGATGGACTGATAAGTATTATAACATAAAATGTGGGATAAAAGGAAGTATTCTCATTTCAAATGATTTTTTTTTTTCCTTTCCATGATCTAAATGAACAATTTCCCAAAGGGGCCAGGTATGTCAACAGAATGAGTGAAACAAAAAGAAAGACAAGCTTGGTAAGTGCCATACTGACAGGTGTAGTACAGTGAAATTTGATGCTTCTGTTAATCAGGCTGATAGCCCAGAACCATGGCCGTACCACTGGGAACCTCCGCTTCAAGACTTTCCATCCATTTTTTTCTGGGGGGGGATTTCATACAATTCAAACTGACAGAAAGGTGGTCTTACCAAACTCAATGCCATGCTGGTCTTACAAAAGTTTCTCTGAGGGCCTCAGGGTGATACACAAAACAGCCCAACACTATACAGCTGGTTTTAAAGTAGTTCTTTGAAGCATAGAGACACTGATTCATGGCCTGCTCCACTCCTCCCTGCCACAGCACTCACACACACCAGCACTTGATACGTAGTCTCTAGACAGGTATGTCAGTCACGGCACTGCCTGACTTCTCATTGCTATCACAGCCTGTCAGGACTGGACTTTAGTATCTAAAGTACAGCAGCCCATGTCTTCAGTAGTACATCCCAGACCCCCAGAACAAAACTTTTTATAAGGTGGAACTGGGAGATATGGAAGAGAAAAAGTAAATGATTGAAAGAGAGGAGAGAGAGAGAGAAAGAAAGGAGCCAAAGTCCCAGACGTGTGACACTGGGCTATTTTAGAATTTCAAAGCTGAGAGAGAGAGAGAGATGATGAGGAGTGAACATGTCACTTGAATTCCTTGATTATAACAGCTTTTATTTTTCCACTAGATGGAAGTGGTTCATTCCCTCTCTGTTAGTGAATCGAGTCCATTACTGAATCCAATACTAAGCTGAGTGAGATGGTATCAGCATGGCTCTTGTGCCAGATTGGCCTACCAAACTTAGGAAGACTCACCAGCGTTATATACCAAAAATGGAAGACATGTTTGCTATAGCTTATACAGTATATCAACTTTATACAGAGTACATGGACCTCGTATGACACTTTAAAGGAAAGAAATCCGAAAGCAATGAGATATCATGCTCTAGGTTGATGGTCTCTTTCGTTCTTGATTTGGTTTGAGAGCTGAACTGAAAATGTGCTCCAGGTCTTGGATGTGATTCAGTGTGTCATGGGTAGGGGTGGCAGTGGGAGGGGTGGTAACCAGATAGATCCAAAGGGTGAAGTTAACCATGTTTATGTGTTCGGCTGGTGTACAACACCGTGATAAGCGCCTTAGAGAAACTGGCTGACGGGCCAGGTCTGTGGGCGTGCTGTTGAAGGGGAGTGTTGAGAGAGTCACTTCACCCTGTCTGATTGGACCCCCGCATCCTCTTCCTCTGCCTCAGACGAGAAAGTGAAGATTAAACAAGTTTATGTTTGTTTCTCCGTGTGTTTATGCTGGTGTAGGTTTGCTGGGGAACTTTTTTCTGCTTTACTGGGTTACCAAGCACAACAACAAAGCCAAACAAATCTTATCCTTAGGGAAACTGAGCTTTTTTCAGTTTTTCAAACTATAATTTGGATCTCCTTAGACCTCTTGGGGAAAAAAAAACTCATCCAAAGTATAACCTAAAGGAGCTTCACATGTGACATACTTTAGGCTCTGCGTGCAAGAAAATGATCCATTAGCTCAAATCAGTGCCATTATAATGATCCGTGCTGTTGTATAGGGCAACATGAATCAATAAGTATGAGTATCCATTATGTTAAGATAATAGATAATCATTTAATTAATTTAACAACAACAATTACTACAACAACAATACTAATCCCTTCATCCATTTTCCATAATTGTTTGTCATTTTCAGGGTCACAGGAATCCGGAGCCTATCCTGGGAGCTACAGGCACGAGGCAGGAAATAACCCAGGATGGGGTGCAAAGCCATCACAGGACACGCACGCCATACAACAACAACAACAACAACAATAATAAGGAACCAGCAAAACAACAACCATACAAAAATAAAAACATTTCAATTATAAAATGCATTTATGCAAATTACTGAGCAATATAAAAACCAAAGAAAGCTGTTGTGTCACCTCAGAAATTTCTTTCTACAGGCTGAGGTGTATGAGTGTCACAGGTTTCCCCGGTAACAGCAAGGATACTGTGCATACTTCTGTACCATCTGCAGTGTGTTACCAGTGTGTGATTATCACTGCTGCACTTTATCCATTTATCTGCCTTTGCAATCAGGCTTGCATTATTTTTAAAGTGGCTCTCCTCCTTACTCGTCCTCCATTAATGTAGCTAATTCCTAAGTCTTCGGAATGCAGCAGGTATTCCAAGTCTTTGGAATATTGGTTGAGCAGGGATGAGCAGTAAGATGAAGCTTATATATATATATATATATATATATATATATAT
>JAABNX020000106.1:12306295-12321186 GCA_015163995.2 Mormyrus lacerda | reverse complement strand
TTATATATATATATATATATATATATATATATATATATATATATGAGTGTGTATCCCCCCCTATAGTGGTGGGATTACATCTTTCCCACACCATTCCTTGGTGACTCACAAAATGATCTCCACCGGCCCTCAAGCACTCTGGCAAAAAGGCCTAGCACAGCACTACAACTGATTTTGAAAAAACAAGATTTAGCCAATTTCTGCAGTAACCAGTGTATTACTTTCACAGCATATGATACTTAATACATAAAGTTATTTTATAGGCTATATTCTGCGCAATCTTAATCGCTATTACAATTTAACCAATGAAATAAAGTGACGACTTTTTGTTACTTAAACACTACTTAAACACAGCTCCCAAGTTGAAAAAATGATACACTACTTAAATAAAACTTCCAAGCTGAAAATATTTTGGAACAAATTAAATTGGCCAGTTTTAAGGGCAAATTACAGCCCAGACACATAAAAATTACATGAAACCATATTGTTTTTCCATAGTTAAAACAAAATAATCCACACAGTGAATCTGAAAATCTATAACTGCTTATTGCACTCCTAATTCAAGTGGAAGCAAAAAAATCAGAAAGCAAATATTACTGGTTATCATAGGCAACGGTAGAACAAGATTGAAAAGCCATAACAATGTCTTTTGGAGCACTGGAGCGAAACAGTCAAACCTCTCTTAAAACAGTGAGAGAAATCCCTCCCTTAGGACAATCACACTGTTTGTGCCCATTTCTCCAGCTGGCTCAGCATGTTTGCTGAAGTTGAAAGAAGTACATAGCCAAAGCCCCCACCCCAGAATACCAGTGATCACCCTAACGACAGAAAGTGTACAACACTCCCCCCCAGGTTCACTCTACATCACCTCCCCAAGAGAGTAAAAGAGGCTAGGCAATGATCAGTTAGATGGACCCTTTTGTTTCTCTACCAGGATTTGTCAATGGTGTTAAAATTGGTGACAAGACCTGAATCTGATTAATGGCTTGACAGCCCTTACACAGGCTAGGCGGTATGGAGAGGAAAACGGAAAGCGGCATGGCCCAGCTGTGTATAAACACCGAGCATCGAGCCCAGATTGCTCTCATGACACACAGCTCCAGTACTTAGTGTTTACAAGGCTATAAAGGCATCTACCAATTGTTGATTAACTGACAGAGGATGAGAAAGATTGTGTGTGTGTGTGTGTGTGTGTGTGGGTCCGATATACATTACCAAATGTCCCCAGAATAGATATGAGTTCAGACTTGTGTGGGTGTGTGTGTGTGTGTGTGTTTGTGTGTGTGGGGGTTTGCATAGATCAAATTTGAGGACCAAATTGTCCCCAAAGTGTAGTAAGACCTGAAATTTCCCTGTTTTTGGGGACATCTTTTGTGGTCCCCATTTGGATAACCTCAGTTTTATAAAAATCTGTGAATCAAAAAAGCAAAAATGCAAAAAGTCTTGTATTTGGCTTGGTTACTTAAGGTTAAGGTTAGGGATGGGTAGAGGTTAAGGGTGTCGTGATTGGGATTATGGTTTTTATCATACAAATGAATGGACAGTTCACATTTAGATTGGAAGCCCAACTTGTGTGTGTGTGTACATATATGCATGTGTGTATGTTTGGCGGTAAGGGATCATGTTGTGAGTGAACTGGAAGGGCAGCACATTATTCATGAAGCAAGTGATTTCGCATAACACGTAATACTGGTTGAAGTGTTGAGTCTCAAGAAGGTTTTAGAAGTCCATGCATAGCAGGAACAGGAATGTTTATTTGTCTAAGAGAGACATCTGATCAACGATCTCCATTTAAACCATGACTCATCTTAAACCTTAAACACTTAATCACAAAACTGTCTGTGTGCTGTCAAGCAAAAAAAATGTTCCAGTGTTTACCTAGTGATCAGAATGGTTATTACAGTTGTTGATGTTATGTTTTTTGTGTTGCATAACAAAAAGATAACATAACAAATAACCCTCCATACTCCGTACTCAGCAATCCTGACATTGTCAGACAATTGCCCCTAATCAGACACTTCCACACAGTGGATTTAAAGTGCAGCAGTGAGAATTCTAATTGGACTGTAATAGTAATAACAGAGTAAATATGACCATATTACACATATTCAAATGTCTCTCCACTGGCTTCCATTTAAATACATGATGTACTTGCTTCTGCTTACAAGGCATTAAAGAGTTTGCTTATCACGCAGAACTGATCAACATGTATAATCCAGAAGGCACACTGAGATCATAGAATGCAGGCTTTCTTGCAATTGCCCGCATAAGTAAAAAGGCTGTTGGCAGTAGAGCCCACAACCAGAGGGCTCCTGGTCTATGGAACAGTCTTTCAGCATATGTGAGGGATACCCCCTCGGTTTCAGTGTTTAAAACCAGACTGATGGTCTATTATGGCCTATTACTTTAGCTTGGCCAGCTGGAGCAACTGTACAAGTTGCTGCTCAGTCTGTCTTTGCTTTTGTCAACAAGATATCTATGTCAGTAGCGAGTCAGTCTCCCATCCACATGGCCAGATGCCCTGCATCATGGGAAGCAGAGCTGCTCGATTTTGGCAAAAATCATAATCATGATTATTTTGGTCAATACTGATATCACAATTATTTAAAGGTTAAGTTGAACTGAATACCCATTAATTTGCTATCTATATCACAGGGTTTCCAGTGTAGGTCAGCTGGCTGGTGTGAGATTTTCAAATAGAGACAAGTCTACACACACATTTACATGTATGTAACAGTTTAATTACCTTGAAAATAGTCTATAGGATTTGCAAACTACCCCAACAGTTTGGATGCAGTTAATGTTAGGTTTATAATAGAATAATAAAGATTTGTTGGGTTCTTGCGTGAGTATGAAAGTATGTGTCACGCCAGATGCGTGAGAGTTGGCAACCCAGATATAGGCCGTAGAAATGTTGGTCTTCTCTGGAATATAATAAGAGTGAATGCCATTCATTCTGTGGTGATTAAAGCACCAGAAAAATACATTTGAAAAATTCAACAGCAGTGTCTGTTACCAGAAATCTTGAGACAGTTACCAAAGATACTCCACAGACTTTGTAGTGAGCAGTTTAATGTTCGAATGATATTCTTTTACTGAACTGCACACCAATCGTATCACTGCAAAGAAGTTATTGTCAAGGTGGTCGTGTTTGTATACTCACGCCATCCTAATAATACAAAAACTACAAAAATTTTAGTCTGAAGTAATACTTCAATTACTACATTTTACATCAGTCCCTGTTTTTACAACATGTAATTCTGTTCCCATTCTTTTTGTGCTTTAAGGCATTTAATTATTTTTTTGGCTGGAATTTTACTTCACGTTGTCCTCTTGATCTGCTCCGCCAGTCCTTTATAATGTACCTTTTTTTACTAACCTAATCTTTGAATATGGCAGCAATGTGTGACGCAGCAATACAGATTATGTAGAGCTTGTGTAGAGCGTGCCTTGTCATGAAATAGTTTGATTGACTAAAGACACAGTATAGTCTCCTTCTATTAATGGGCTTCTACTGTAGCTTCGACTGAATATGAGAGCGTTATTAAAGACTCAGATTCCAGGAGAGACCAGCAAAATCCAGGTTGGTCCCAGAAAATCCTGGACGAGTGGCAAACATATTGAAGACTGGTCTGCAGAAGGCTATGCAAGCAGCATGATAGAAGATAGGGCTACACAAACACACAGCACTTTCTGACATCTTTATTTTTAGCCTGCCAGGGAGGTTGAGCAGCCAGTTGACCTTGGACCCCTAGAGGTTTTTTTTCTCCTATATCAAACTTTGGACCTCCTCTGTTGCTTTCAGGGTTTCATTCATTATTTATTTATACTTTTGCTGCACCAAACTGTTGTATGTCAGTAGGTGACTAAAGTTTATTCTTTGTTACACTCTTTGGAGCGACCATATTGGGAAAGGCATTATAAATATAGAATATAAATTAAACAGGACAGAATAACTGCTATTTTCACTTATCCCCAAAACAAGAAAAAGAATTTCATTTGCGCCATTCAGAAATATTCTTATGCAATTCACGGAGGAAAGTATTAAGCACAAAATTGGCCCAGACGCATCCACAGGACAAAGAAAAATATGTTGTCAGTTCCATTTGCATATTTCCCATACAGGTCAAAATGTTGGTCAATAAAGCACTACAGTGAGAACCTTGCTTTAATTAACACGAAAATCAAAAACGGCCTGAGTTAGCAGCCATGAAGGTGGGAAGAGAATATCAGCCATGGGGTTACAAAAAGCAAAGCACCACGAGTGAGAAGATAAAAAACCGAGGGAGGTACTTCTGTAACTCCTGCTCAAGTAAATCTGCATTAAATGTCTCATTTAGTCATTTTACACTCATTCGGTTTGCTTGGTATGAATGGGAGGTAGTGCATAGTGCCAGTGATACAGCATGGGAAAGATCCGTTATTGGATTTGTTTGTCTTTGGAGACTGGTCTAAAATTCTAAAATAGCAGCACCCCCCCCCACCCCACCCTCCCGTCAGCCTTTACAGGACATTACCAGTTTGGAGGGATTAAGCAAGAGTGACGTCAGTTCAAGAAATTCAGTTGAGTAACATAATGAGGAAGCTGAAGGGGAACACTCTGGACACTGGGATAGAGAACATTTCTGCACATCATTAGGACTGTTATGTACACATGGTCGTTTTCTTTCTTTTTCTTTTCTCTTTATTCAGGGCATCTTGTTAGATTCCCAAAACCCTGGCACAGACCTATTAATAAATACCTGACTAACTGCCATGCATATCCAACCCCAACTCAGAAAGTGTCCAACATGCTAGCAAATATCAAAAGACACAAAGGAAGAAAAAAATCTCAAAAAGTTCACACTACACAATTTTATTGTTGTATGACTACAGCTTACCTTCTAAAAATAAGTGAAACATTTGATGTAATCGCAGTGCAATTCAGAAAGTTTTGTCTAAGGAATTGAAGCTGCAATTAGTATGTCTTTCCCATTTTTCTTTAAATTAATTGACTAATAATTGGTCTTTAAAATGAATTGATGTGCATTTTTCAGGAGCTGTGGATTCGGTCTCACAATCTAATTGTGCAGTAAATGTCACTTCCATAATAAAACGGACACTCTGGGATTGTTGGAGATTCAGTGGCCACCTCATAGTGTTCCTGGAGACCTTGACGGCATGGTAGACAGTTCGCCCTTGTTCTGCCGCGCTATGCCTTGGCACCGGCAGACGTTCATCATACCCACATGACGCCGTCCCTGTAGAATCCTCGGCACTCACGACTCGCTCTTTCTTCCACTTTGTTTGTGTTTGTTTCTAAAGAAGGACGAAGGAAATAAATAGTGTGTTGAGTCCCACAGCAGGAGGGAGATATCAGAGGGGGCGCATACCGGGCACGCCTCGCGGGAATTGGATGGTTATCCAGAGCTTTCCAGTGAGCACGCCCAGGGACGTTCTCAGGCTGGACAGGCTCAGAGGCAATATGCAGAAAAATGCTCTGCAGGTCTTCCATTGAAGAACTGCATCATCCCCATGACATTAACTACTCCCCCCTTGCTGTTCACTCCCAGAAACTTTGAGGATTCGTATTACATCCTGGGGACAAATAATCTGTCCCTACCTCCTTCAGCTTATTTCAGGGGGATTAATAGCCAATGAGGGTCTATGCTACATTTAATTCAAGCAGCTCTCATTCTGGATCAAGTCTAGAAGGTCCTAAGAACTGGCCGCCAGACTTTTGCCAACATGACTTTTCATTCCTAAATTTTTTAAGGTACCAAGTGCAACACTAAAACCGGTACCAAAAAAACAGTAACTCAACAGTAACTGCAACATGGTCTCCAAACGGGTTGGAGACCTTGCTGTTTCTGGCAGCTGAGAGAAATTTACGATTCAGAAAGCATCAAGTAGCTCCAGATTTAAGGGGGAAAAAACAGACACATCAGTAAGACAGACCTCACAATATAATAATCTTTGGCTGCTGTCTAAATATTGTCTCTGATGGACTTTGAGGGAATGAATTGCTGGGGCAAATCCAGGATGAAATCCCAGTGCTCTTGGTCGATGGCGTGCACTGGGAATAGTTGCAGAGCCAGTGAGGGGTAATGTTTTGAGGGCCGTGCCAGGGAGAGAACCATCCCCCCAAAGTGCTCCAACCACCATATTTAATTTGTCTTTTAGTGCTGCTCTCCCTTAATACAAACAATATGATACAGCCACAGCCTGTCTAAAGCCTGTCCAAGTCCTTTCAATGGCAACCACTGTGCATTAAAAGCATTTGTGTTCAGGGGGGAAAAATGAATGTGCCCAACTACAGGGAAAAAAAATTATATATACGAAGATCTTAATCTGAATTTCAGAAAAAGTATGCAGAGTGCTAAAGATGACAGGAACCCTGGGTCGGCATTTTTGGGCAGCTAAAGTGGCAGGCCTTTTGTCAAGTGGCTAAAGAATTAGCCAGCATGTTTATGAGCTTGACAGGTGTTTTCACTTTCGGGTAACAGTGATACAGCGAAAGGCCAGAAGTGGCCACCTTCCCCCTGTCTCCTCTCATATAATCCAGCAGTCACGACTATTAAATCTGCCCGGCGATTACTATCATGCTAGGCAGAGGCAAAACAACTTTACAGAGGCTCAAGCAATGAAAGGAATTCAGATGGTGTGATCATATCCCCTCCACTTTTCCCCCTCTGGCAAAGGAAACACCAAAATAAGTTGTTATTTTTGTGTCTGGTCCAAAAACTGTTAAATTATGCTTATTTAAACAATTTTGACCCAACTTCCAATCAGATCGGATACTTTTTTTTCACTGTTATCGAAAGAATGTTCTGGTCTCACAACTGGCAGTAGTTATTTGCTGATATCCTGAGCTAATCTCGGGGTAAGGAGGGTGCCGCTTTTGAAAGCGTGAAAGCCTTCAGCAGTTAAGACTATAGCACATGAATAACACCCTAAACCTGCATCAGACCTGTGATTTGGTGCTCAAAATCTCCATGGCAACAACACAGTATGCAATTTAAATGATTACCCAGCAATACAACCTTAGAATAATGGAAAATATATAACTGTAGTGGTAATTGTGATTTAAGTTAATCAACAAAAGCAGCTTCATGATTTTTGGTTGATGTCTTTCTATCCCTCTGTCATATATTTCACATATCCAGGTGAAGATTGTAGTGTGGTGTGGAAATTCCTTTCATTAAAGTGTATAGGGCTGCATTTAGTCCTTGTTTTGCTTTGAATATCAGAAATATATGGCCTAAATATCACAACCACAAAATGTCTAAAGCGGAAGACCCAGGCTGGAGAAACAAAATTCTGGAAGAAATCTTCTACATGGTTGCCAGGACTTGACACACATTTGATAGCAGAGAATAATAATGGTAATATAGCATAATATTTTAATATACACAAGCACAACTTAAAAGGGATACAAAACACATTGTTCATTGCAAATCCAGAGTGGATTTGACTAAAGGAGCAAATACTCCATGTAATTTATGGGCATTAACTCCAAAGCTTGCCTTCATGGTCAAACTGACGGAAAAAAAAAATGACTGTTGAACATGGTGGACACTTAGCGAAGGAGGAAGGCATGCCCATTGTTCCAGGTTGAAAAGACAGAGAGTAGAGGTAAATTCCAGTGGCACAGGGAAGATCTCTTTAACAGCGAGTCCAAGAGTTTAAGGCTGATCGTCGTTTTATTGTTCTCGGGGAGACAGCGAGGGACCATTTTGCCGCTCTCTTCCAGAGACAAATTTCTAGCCTGTCTGGCAGCTCTGAAGCCACATTTAACCTGACAGTCCTTGCCAGCCTGCTGCTGTTCTACCACGTACTAAAAAAACACCAGTGGGGTCTGCCCGCCCGCCTGCTAGTATAATCAAGCTTTACATCCTCCGCACACATCTATCCACGGCACCGTCTGTCTCCCATTCCAAACATACCTGCTCGCTTTGTTTTTTTTCCCACTGAGATAATTATGGGTGGAGGCTCTGAACTTCAAGCGGGCTTTTTACTCAGATGCATTTGATCGCCGCACTCCAGTTGTTTGCATATCGCCTACACAGGAATCACTTGGGACAGCAAAGGTTCCTTCCTCCAGCTCAATTAAGGGAACCGCATGCACTCACGCCACCAAATAATATCACTATGGTTCCCTCTGCCTGCCAGTATCCTGTGCCAGCCCCTTAGAAAGAGAGCCCTTTCCCATTGACAGAGACACCTGTCCTCGCTCCCGCTAGATGCAGCACTAAAGTGGTCTGAGTTACAGTAATCTGACACGGCCGGTAGCTTGGGCTATGGCATTTGGAGGGTAGTTATTGCGGTCCCACTTTCAGAGGATGGTGATAAATGATGCTGTATCTGTGCTTCTGCTGAATCCTAAAATTCAGAACATCTTGGGGTGGTTATGGCACTCTGTTAACTGTGGAGACCAGTGATACATCTTATCCAGCTGTTATGGAATGTCATTAACTATAAAACAAAGGCTGAAGACCTTGTTCTCTCTGGTGTACACAGCGTGCCAATTTGAGTTGGGTAATTCAAGTCCAGAGAGTAAAAGTCCAGACCGGGATTTTGTTTCAACTAACCAGTTGAATACTCCGTGACTGTGATTCTTTATGCTCAATTGGTTGGTTGAAACAAAATTTTGGTCTGGACTTTTAATCTCTGGACCTGAATTACCCAACTTTGCCAATTTCCATGCGCTCCCTTTATCTTACTGAGATGTAATGTTTCATAGTATATTATGCGATCGCCTCTTTATTTACATAGAAATTATCTCATACTCATGATGACTATTTTATATTCATAAAGCAGGACTCATATATGTGTTACTGCTGTAAATCTAGGATGCAAAGTTGATCTGTTAGATCTGTAAGGATCCAAACTAGTGTACTTCTAAAATATTTAACAAAACTGTTGTGTTATAAATTGTACGACAGCTGCAAACTTCCCAATTACTTTACAGTTTACTCTGGTATACTGAGGATAAATCTGTGTCCTAATATATACCAGTCAATCCCATTTGAGCACACAATGGTTTCTTGCATATTATATAATAAAAGCATGAAGATAATGGCTTGAGCCTACTATGTGTCACTCATTTCAGTTTTATATGGAGGATGGGTCTTTCAAGAGGTGTCATATCATACTTGACTTGAATAGACTGCTAATATTTAGATATATACCTTCTCATGACAAACATTAATTTTTGTATGGAAACTGAGAATGATGGACCTATTGGCAGCTCAGTAAAGTTCAGCCACAGACAAGTAAGTTCAATTCACGTTAGAAACCTGAATCAATGAAATAGCACTTTCATTTTTCCCCTCATTTCTACAAAAACACTGTATAAATCTTATTTTTAATCTTGATCATTTCAGGATTGATTGTGGCTATTATCTTTATCTCCCCGTCAACTATGACATCTGACACACACTTTGCTGATATCTGTCCACATATGTTAATGTCCAACTCCACTAAATGTTCCTCAAGCACAATAAATTCTCCATAAAAGGAGTTCTAATACCAAATGAGCCATGTGCAGATTGCCTGGCTAAATTCAAGAACTACAATCACCAATGGCTCGTCTTCCCTTGACAATTATGTAAGAAAGTGATATTGTTTCCTTTTGGGGGGGCGGGGGAGGACAGGCTTAAAATGCTGTTAAATTGCCACACAGTCTGTGAACTCATATGTGTGTGCGTATGTGTCTAGTGAAGATAATTCGGTTACACTTTACTTAAGCCCATGTTTTTCGTAATTTATGAATGCATTCATAGCAAATAATAATGCATTTACAAAGCATTATAAACATGGCTATAAATATTTATTAAAAAGCATAACACAATAATTGCGCATTATGCATTATGAATGCTCTATGAAACTCTCATCTATAATGCACTATATATACCCTCATAATGCATTATAATGGTCAGTATAAGTATTAAGGATCCTTTGTACTGCATCATAAAGGTATCAATAGTGCATTAAAAGGGAGAGCTCCATAAGACACATAAATAATAATCAATACTATAATGTTTTATGCCCTTTTATAAATATGTATGGCCATGTTTATCATGTTTTATGAATGCATTATGAATGTGTTTATAAATTACTAAAAACATGGCCTTAATTCCTTGCCTTCCTTCAACCAACAAAAGACACTTTACACCACCTCAATGCTCACACTAAATAACACGTGAAATATAACTGTTAGCCAATTCCAAAGGCAAAGCCAGTCCCCGGCTACCGTGTGATCGCATCTGTGGAGCACAAATTTCCTTGGGAACAACACAGCGATTAGTGCACTGTTAGCAAAGACAGCACAGAGAATAGACAAAATCTCCTAATGAGAAGGATACTGGTCCAAGTAAAAACCTCTCAGTCTCTTGAGCGAGGTACTTCCCCTGAATAGTTTCCCCGAAGATATTTAGCAACCTCAATAGGTGAAAAATTATGTGAAAAACTGCCCATTGCATAGCTATTTCAGATGATCAAGTGTTCACTGATTAACTAAAACCAATAAAAGAAAACAAAAACAAATTATACTCAGTCGAAGCCTTAACAGTTTCAGTAATTCATGTACTGCCTGAGCTTCTGTCATTTGTAATGTCTGAGGAGAATCCAGCCCAGTTTGTCCAGTGTGGGTGTGATAAGTTCCAGCACTGGCAGCAGAGGGTGATTAAGGAACATAAAGCCCAGGCTCTGCAATGTTCACGTCGGCTTATTAAAAAATGCTCTCATCACTAAATTTTATTTTCCTGCTTTTATGATGCCTGCCGACGGGCATGACAGCACTTCCCCTCCCAACATGTGAACCTGCAAGCCCTTGTCTCTCTACCTAGTATTTCAGTTCATTTCACAGGCTTGTCTGCGCCATAAAATTCAAATTAATTAATTAATTAATTGATCTAAACCCAAAATCATTTATGGAGGAGTTGATGCTTTGAATTCCTGAAGAGATCTTCTTCCACCTGAGATACAAAGTAAACAGAAGACTTCAAAGCATCTTCATGTCTGATCTGAAGGACACATATGAACTTAATTTCCAGAAGTTTAGAGCTGTATCTTCTTTCCAGAGAATATTAGAAATACTAAACAATAAGCAACAATCAATTATTCAATCTGCTTAATAATTGCAATAATAATTGCATAATTCAATCCACTGAAATTTGAAACAAATAAAAAAGAAGCCCCTGCTCTTCCAGTGGAATTTATAAGCCTCAATTCTGCTGAGGCAATACAATGTTAAATATGTATTTCTGTGCTTGAGCATTAGTCACATGGGGAAATTCCACTAAATGACTGAGCAAATGGTCTCATAGGTGGCTGAATTAGTGTTTAAGAGATATCATTGGATTTGAGCTACTGCAAGAACATTTTTTATTCATATCTAAAAACCATTGAGCAGCTGTAAGTCATCAGTGTGTGACTCACTCACAGAGTGGGAGGCATTTTTCCTCCTCTCCCATACACTATCCCCCCCTACCCCGGCCGTCACTTCCATCCCCAATCACAGCCACTGTCTTCCACCGACTGCCAAGTGGGATAATGCCCATCATCAGAGTCACATGTCACTGTTTTGTCTTTCCATTCAGTGCTACCTAGTCACATAGGTCACATTTGCACCTCTCCTTCGCGGCATCTTTCTTTCTTCCCTTTACTTTTCTTTATAGATGTCTAACTGTGTACCTGAGCTGTACTGCAAAAGTCTGATAGATATACACCAGCCATAGGGCAGAGAGGAATTTTCAATTGTGCTTCAAGAGTCAATATGCCGGACAGGACAAAGCGAATGTCAGGGCTGTTCTCTCATCGGCAGAGATTTGTGCAGCTGAAGTTTGCAATAATAGAAGGCTGCCAAAGTTTCTTTAACAATGGAGGTTTGGGACTGGGGGTGGGGTGGGGTGGGCTAGCTGTCTCTCCTTTTATTCCACTGTCTCCTCTCAATTAACGGGTCTACATGATTCCCATTCTGTGAGTCAGTTGCAGCAGACTTTGACTTCAGAGAGAGTTGGACTTCAGGCCCAAAACCCTGCTGCTTGACGTTTTAGCTGGGATTTGGGGGAAAAGTGATACATGCCTTTTGTCAAATGTTTTGCAATTTAATTGTTGTGGCAGAGTTACTGCAAAAGCTAGCCTGGTTCCCCAAACATAGGCTGAAGCATTCAGCTTATCATTGTATACCACTTGCAGGCTATGGTTATCGAAAATACAGGATTGGTCCCTGGCAGGGGGAAAAATAAGTCTGAAAGAGTTACTGGTATCATCAGACTGAGACTAACCTCAACTAGTCTTAGACTGCCTTTGGTGGGTTGCCAGTATTAATACAACACTGCTTAGAAGATATTTTTGCCTGAAACAGCATATATTTCTTTTTTAACTTGCAATTTATCCAGAATTTATTTTTAAATCTGCTGTTTATCTTCTTGCATTTCAATTTAATTTGCATTTTAAAAAGTCTGAGTTATGTATTCCTAAACTGGAAGATTTCCTAAACTAATTCAAGTTATGGACCATGTTCAGGTCCTGGAACTGGCAACCTATTGATGACAATTCCAGTCTCTTAATTGCAGTGCTGCATTCAGCAAAAAGGGAGCTTATGGAAATCAGAACTGGAGCTCATTTAGCACACATGAGCCCACTAGGAATAGGACACCAAAATCCAGGCAGGAGACTGATAGCTCCCCTTGGCTGAGGTTTTTACTTCACTGAGGTTATCAGGGTATATCTTTGTGAAAAGTGGCTTCACTGTCATTTTAAGGCCGACCTATAATATCCAAATACTTCTGTGCCATTAATATGAATCTGTTAGCATTTCTATCAATCAGTGTCCTTTATTAGCATTTGTTAGTTTTGTTTTGACCCGAAGCTCGTGATTTAAGACTTGATTGACTAGATCGATCCTACGTCTTCACTTTTCATTCTGAATTTCTGAAAAGGAAGGCTACGAAAGCAAGGAGTCAGGAGACGTCTTTTTCATTCCCTATCACAGAAGAGAAATGGAACTTATAATGCAATTTATGAGTTAAAGTTTGGAGCCATTGTCACATGCAATTATTTACTGGCTGCCTTGGCTGATGCCTTAAGTTATTAGCTCAGCAGACTTAGCAATAAATATATACCTTGCTGGATGTAGGTTGTACAATAGAAGATTTTGGTCTATAAATATTGATTCCTTCAGAAAGATAAGGAAAAATTATGAAATGCTATGCTCTCCAGAGCACCACACAACAATATCTGGCCATGATGTACCTTCGCAAAGAGTCATTGCCAGAAAGTAAGGCTGCTAATGAGACACATGTTCACATGTGATGTGATGCTAAGCAGTACCACTGCAGGTAAGTCACAGACTGTTGGGGGGGGCTCCAAATGCCCCACTGGCTCCCTCAGAGGACTACTATGGTCCCTTTTCAATATGGCGCCATGTCAAAAGCTGCAAAAACTCATTAAACTGCATTGTGAACTTCACTGGGCATCATCTGTGAGTTTCTGGCAGTAAACAACTTCTCAGACTCTGATAAAAATGGGACCTGGCCAGGGCATGAAATGCTGAGCATAAACGCATGAGCCTTTATGCTAACAAAAACCACGGAGTGGAAAGAATCCAGGACTCCCTCTAGCCATTTACATATTCCTCTACCACTCCCTGCAATACCTCCCTTTGTTGTTCCTGCCAATAGGGGTGTAGATTTGAGATGGGCAAAACTCCTGCGGCAGTCATCCTATGGCAGTCATCGTATGGCAGTCATCCTATGGCAGTCATCCTGCACTCACTGGCACCCCTTAACAAGGAACGGCGCTCCATCTTAACCGTGGGGTGCACAGGAAACCGTGGCAACAATAGAAACAATAACACAAAAACTAGCTGCAGAAAAAGAGAATAGGAATGAGAGGGAATAAATTGGAGAAGAGAACCGGCTCCTGATGGGAAGGGGGGGGGGCTCATCACCATGACAACCCTGGCTAAAGAAGGTAAGAGTGAGCATACCAGAAGGATGGAAAAACCTGTTAAGTGAAATGGAAGGAAGGGAGAGAAAGGGGGAAAGGCAGAGTTAAGAATGTTAGAGCGGTATTTCGGGTCTCCGGTTTTGGTACCAACCCTCAGGCGTCACCTCTGGGTACCCAGTGCACAAGATAAAGCTGGGCTATTCTTTAGCCCTCGGCACCAAGATTACGACAAATCACGGAACAGTCACGCTTCATTCTGATGAGAAGGATGCACTGAGGATTATCAGCCATTTGTTAACCTTAACGTTTGGTCTCAGTCTTCCTCTCTCCCACATTGAACCATTCGCCCCCCTCTCCTCCAGAACAGTGGGAGCAAAGGGGAGAGCGGACAGCCTGCTGCCTCCTGGCGTTTAGCTACTCACGGGGCCGTTGGAAGAAAAGCGGTGACTTGGGTAACAGATGCTCTTGCAGACTGGTTGCAGCTCAGGGCAAGTCCAGTGCTTTTCAAGAGGCAAATATCATCACAAAAGTGACACATTCATAAGGACCAGATCACCTTTGAGGGTATAATAGAGCAGAAAGAGAGATTTGACTAATAATCTCAAATTTTGGCTTAAAGATATATAAAAAAATAAAAGAACAGAAAACACCATATTGCGAACTCCCCAGACCTTGCCAAGCCACTTACACTGCTCAGATGCACCCAACATCTTGATACCCCAGAAGCAAAATATTCAAAAAAGGGAGGATTGATTCAGAAATTACTCATACTTCAGAGTCAGAAACAGTACATCTTATTATTGCTTTAGCGCAGCAGAGGAAAACAACGGTAATTTTTTTTTTAGTTTCCACAATGGCCTACCAGAACATTGTGGCAATATAGGATGTTCATTCCAGATGCAACCCAGGGCTGTTTCTACTTACAATCGGCCATAAAACACCACCCCGGGGGGGGG
>JAABNX020000106.1:12287631-12306283 GCA_015163995.2 Mormyrus lacerda | reverse complement strand
ACACCCACACACATATACACACACAGGCACAGTAGGGCTCAAACTGCTAAATTACACTGAACTACTTCCATCAATCGCTTGAAGGCGCCCTCAGCACTATGGGGGCATGGTGTATGTCGCTCCCATCAGCTCTTCCTCAATTTATGAATAAGAATCAAAACACATAGAAGCCCCGCACCCCGTCCCTGGAAGCAGGATCACGGCTGGAGGTGCCCTGCCCATGCGTCTTCTTCTGGAGAGGTGCGTAAACAGCTATGTGAGAAAGCTGGGCCTGAGAGAGTCATCCAAAACAACAGGCAGATGATTACACTCTGTGGGACAAGATAAATGTTGCGGTGAGTGAGGTGGCAAGGGGGGCCTCTCTCAGAGGCGTCCCTCGAGACAGCGAGCACAAGCTCTGGCCGGATCAGCTGCCTTTTCCTAACACGTTAGCTTAAGTGCCCCCTCTGTCTCTGTTATAGATGACAAAAACACAGAAGAAAGAAGCTGAACCCAGCTGCATATTTTCTGGGTCTTTGTCAGTAATGTTTTGACAGTACATCTGTTACAGGCTACGGGTGGCTTAATAGCACTTGGAGTGGCGGCATTTTTCCGTATTTGTGTCACTCTTTGAGGAGATCAGAGAATCAGGTGGCAGGTGTCAGTGCTGATACATGATGGGGGCATCGCGGGGCATCCAGTGGCTGACATTTTCATACACTGACGCCGATGTCCGTTCCAAATTGTCTCCTCAGTTTTCCATGTCTTTTAAGCAATTGCATAATACATATAATGAATTTATAGACGCAGGGTTTTATGTATTTGGAACAGCTTTTATCCAAGCATGATAATAATAATAGTAATAATAATAATAATAATAGCTCTGAAAAATCCTGGAATACCATACAATACCCTGATTTGTGCCATATGTGTCCTTGTACTGGACAATTGTTTGGTGGATGGATGGATGGATGGATGGATAAAAATAAAAACCATTTACAGGTTCACAGTAGGCATGAAGGTGGAGGGAGTCATTTTCTATCCAGATTATTTGGCTGCCCCCGCGATAGGTTGTGTGATATTCTACAGCAACAGAACTAAAAACCAACTAGCTATTGTTTCCTGGTCCAGCATATCATTCACTGTTCTACCTACAGCATGGTTTACAGTTTGCAAACTTTTCTAGGTCATTCTGTTTATAACCTTTCTGGGCACAGCTTCTAGAAGCTGCTAAATGCATGGAGTTTTTTTTTTGGAGGTTAACGTGACCCTGCATTATTATCTGTTTAATTTTTCTTAGTTTGGCCAGTTAGTGAGACGGTCGCAATGGGACTAACAAACCCAACCTTAATAAAACCGCACAGCACAAGCAAGGTTAATGCTGGTGGACTGTGCTTTGAAAGCAGTAACAGATTATGCGTGCCCTTATCTACACTGGACATGGGATGCGATCTCAAGTAATTCCAGCACACTGGTCCAGGGACCTCACAGATAAATATTCATTCGTTTTTAAATTTCAGAAATCATCTTGGGAGATATTTTTTCCTTTTTAAGGGCCATTTCTTGTCAATGTTGCCATTCACTTAGCTTGAATATGACCTTAAGGAGGAGCTTAAAAGCACAATGATCACAGGCCGGGATATCCTGCTTGATTAAGTTAATCAGAATCTTGCTCAGTAAACTCTATAATCTCTCCCAGCCACTCATTAAATCTAATGGATATTTCAAATCTAGTTTTAGTAGTGGAACTCATACAAAAGTCCAGATGGAGGGATTGTAACATAGTGCCGCCCAAAACTGCAAACATCATCTTACTTTTCACATCCTTGCTGTTAACACTCCAATTAACGGCGTCTCTCATTGCTATCTCTTCTTTATTTCATGCCATAAAAGCAAAGTTACGAAGAGCAGCATTAAAGTGAGCATAAATCGACATGTGCTTCACTGCTTTACATGGTGATCTAACTTCCCCTCCTTATCATTTTTATAAAACAGCTTAACATTGGTTCCCTGGTTAGACATAATTTTTGTAACCAATTTGAAGCGCATTACGCTCATCAAAAATTCAATTAAAAAGCAGAGCAGTGGTGGATGCAGAGGCTGAACTCCGGGGGACTGGTACAATGCGGCCAGATACTGTACAAGAAGACGCCTGAGAGCATGTAGATGTGTTTCAAACAGGGGAACACACAAAAAGCCCACATACTGAAACATGAGCCCTGTTCATCTATTTGGCCAGTATAACCACCACTCCAAAATGTATTTATCAATTATTATCCCTCTTATAACTGGCATCCCATTAAAATTGCGCCCTATCCATGAATCCTGTGCCATCGGAGAGAGGCTGCCCACAGCAATCTAGATCAGTATAAGTGCTTTGAAGATGGATGGATAGATTATTATCATATAAATCAGGCTATCCAAACAGAAACCATACCTGTGAAAGAGTAGAAGTGAGGGGGAACTAATTTAGCGTGACACACCCTTTGCTTAATTTCACCCCTCGCCAATTTATTTCATCTGCCCAAGCGCCTTATCAGATGCCCCGTTCCCCCTCAGTCCCATCAAACACACACATCCACTTGAATCTTGACGACAAAAACTATAGAATAACCCAAATTGTTATCTCAGACAGACAGAGTGAAGATGGAGACTGCAAAAAGCATATCACAAACGCTCGCCCCGAAACGTGATACTCCACTGCCAAAGGCATAGAAATTATTTATGTGCTCAATCTTGCTCTTTTTTAAGAGTTTAACAGCCATTTGGCAGCTTTGGCTCATAGCGGTGGGGGGCTAGGACCTGGGGGACTCCCCCGCCTATGCCGCAGCTCTCCTGTAAATTAAAAGCAGACTTCTTCTTTTCAGTTTTTCTTTTTCATTTTTTTTGTCTTCCAAGAAAGAGAGAGAAAGAGCGAGAGAATGAGAAGAAAGAAAGGAAGAAAAAAGAGAGAGGGAGATAGAAGAGGGCAGGTCTGGTACTGTTGTACATTTCATAGGAAATCCTGAACAGAAAATGTTAATGAGAGACACCAAGCACGAGCGGCATCCCCCCACTCTCCCTGTGTCAGCACATGCAGGCTCAGCCCCACCCCTCCCTTCCCCCACCACCCTCAGGAGGACATGCAGGGGTTCCCTTCCTCGGCGTCTGCTCTTCCAAAAGCGAAAGCGAGCATGGCGAGTGGCTCAGCGCCGCAGAATGCAGCCCCCCGGCCAACATGCACCCAGACAGCCAGGCTGAAAACCACGGCGAACCCCGTCGCCAGTGTAACACTGTACTTCAATTAGGGTCTGAGCTGGGGAGTGTGTGTGGGGGAATGAGATCATATGAGACAATATTACAACACTGGCGTAATATTTCATGGAGTCCTGATCGACCGCCATGTACGCTTCTGTGTTTTGGACGGCCGCTTACATCCGCAGCGGTCCAGGGGTATGCGGATGATGGGACCAGAAGGAACGCCTCCTCTCTTGGGAGAAGATGATAAGCGATCCACAGCCTCCTCCAGGGGAGGGGAGCATCAGCTCTGCAGGTGATTCCCCAAACAGACCTCCCCTAGCTGCCTACAGCAAAGGAGCTCCGCATCCTTACATTTTGCCTGCACTGCCACATCGCCTCGCCGTCTTCCTCGTGAGCGGTGTTACCGCAGATAAGGAGGAAGACAATCACATTCTACTGTGTCCGAACAGCGAAAAAATACTTGCCAGGCCATTTTAAAACACTGAAGCTTCCCCAAATGGCCACATTTTTAGTAGGTCCTGTCACCCTGACCTGTGGGCTGCAGTGACCCACAGACTGTAAATGTAAATGAAGACGCACAGAGAAACAGGGGAGGTGATGTACAGTTTTTGCCGATGCATCGCCGGCCCGTCAGGCTCCGTGCAGGAGCAAAGTGAATCCCGATAAAGGGTAATGGAGTGTCGTGTCGTAATTACTGTGAGGATGCCTCCCCCCCAGCCCCCACCCGTGACTGATTCAGCGCTAGCTGAAGCTAATATATAAACTGAATCTCATGCAAGTCCATGGCTTCCTTGAGCAAGATCACCATTTTTACAGTTTAATGTTATATCTCTCATTGGTCACTTTATTGGCTAAAAAGGGAGGAGTGGAATCCAGTAGCAGGAGAAGGGGGAGTACAGGAAATCAATGTATGAGTCGCAACAGCTGGTTATTGAGTAAAAGGTAAGATGAATTTATGGAAACTGGAAGAAAAGAGGTATAAACATTGAGTCTTCTGCATCTTACTTTGCGAAGACTTAGAGACTATAGCGTGCTGAGCAGAGAAGATGTCACAAATTTTATATAACTAGACCACATTAGGAGATATTTATAACTGTGGTCCTTTTTTTATCTAATATGGGGTGTTTCTCCTCTGTTTTCCTTTCCAGACGTTCTGTCTGGGGCTGTGATTTCGGATGCGGGTCGTGGTGACACAGGGACCCTTGAGAGACTTCAGCAGGCTGTTGAGCTAAGCTGCCAGTGAGATAAGAGCAGCAGCCAGCTCTGGCGTCTGTCACCGGCACCTGAGAGCCCTGGGCCAGGCCAGGCTGGCCACGTCCTAAAAAGGGGATCTCTGAGAGACAACCGCATGCACCCCACACCAGCACCAAAACACTCAAGAAGGCCCCACCACAGTGATGCAGAGAAGATATCCCGCCACCACCCCAATATAGAGACTCTGGTAATGGCAAGTAAAAGCCCAATAACAAACACATGCTAGTGGGGGGGTAAAGAAGTGCAAGAATAAGTCGGCAATTTAAACATTTGGACTGTTATAAAAATGTTCCGATAAAAAATAAAAATATAATGAAAACCTTAAACGGCACACAAGTCAGGAGTGCCGCTGCCATGGCACCAGAGTTTGGCAGCTCCCAGAGAGTGAGAAGCCGTCAAGATAAAAGCCAGGATGTCATCGATAAAAGTGAGGGATCCCTCGCACTTTTTCAGGGAGGGTGTTGAATAATTCACTTATAAAGAAATCAAAGAGTAACCGGAGGTAACCGGATTGGGAATCCGGTTTGTGGGGTTAACATGCAGTACATGCCAAACCTCCCCAGTTCACATCATGCCATTCCCCGTAGCTCCCCTCTCCTACGATACTTTAATGAGAAAAAGATGGTAGGAAAATCCTGGCCCGATTCCTATACAAACTTACAGACATCTCACGGAACAGCCCAAGGAGAGCGCAAGGAAGAAAGGAGAGAGGGAGTGAAGGAGAAGCAGAAAGAGCACGCTGAGGTGGGAGGAAAGGCGGTCGCGTGAAAGAGACGAAAGGTGAAAAAAACAAGGACTAAGGAGGTTAAAAGGGAAACTGCATTTCACCAGCACCGACATAGACTCATTACTTTGCCTTTTTTAAGGGGGGCCCCTAAATCCCCCACTCAGCTCAACTTTTTTTCTTCTCACGGCACTGATTAAAAAAGCACACCACTGAAATCCCACTACGTCAGGACGGCGGTAATGAGAGAACAATAACAAATGCTGAGGAAGAAGCGTATTGATTTCGAGCCGGCGTCGCGCTCCAGATACTGAGACGGAGGGACGTGGCAAAGTAAACAAGTCTGTAAAATTCTGGCCTCGCAGACAGGGCCCAGTTCTTTGCTGGGGTCCCATCCTCTGTGTGTGTGTGTATTGTTTCCCTTGATCCCAATTAATTTGTTAACAAGGCTGCTGGAGTCATAAGGAAAGCACACAATATTTGACAACAGAAATGAAAGAATAAAATAAACGCAGGCAAACGTATTTTCATTTTAATGGAACACTAATATCGTGTAGAGTTCCAGGTAGGGAATGCAGCATGGCAAATGCTACCATTAAACCATACCCTGCTTGGATGACCAATATAAAAATAGCTTGAAAAATAAAATGTGCACGTTTGTCTCTCTCTCTGTGCCAGTGCGCCCTCATCCTGACTTACTGTCGCGCCACACCTGTAGCATTTAACCGTTCTTTCGCTTCTGCTCCAAGCGAAGCAAGAAAGGGCGAAAAAGGGCGTCGCAGCATGAGATCAGTGGCATGCTAACTACGGCCTCCCTCTCGAACAGCTGGCATGTAGACGTGCCTGAGTAACAGGCCCGAGCTGTGAAGCTGCCGAGTCATGGGTGCAGAATATCCCAACTCAGCATTGTGGCCGCAAAAGCAAAAGAAGCCATTCTTTTACGCGAAGCCAAAATATATACATGTGTTTTTGGGACACTGTTATTCGTGAAACAGTAGATCAGCGGGCAGCAATGTTTCCACACATTCCTAGGGCTGGGCACTAAAATCTCACCTCCACGCAGTATGTGTACAGTTTGCATGTTATCCAGATATTGTATAGACCTCCTCCGAGAACATGCAAGTCATTATGTCTAAGCCCTATGTTGAATGGACATCCTGTCCAGGGTGTTCCCTACCTCACTGCATCTCTATACAAGATGAATAGAGGAATGTGATTTATCTTTATTACGTTTACTCGTTTTCTAAATTCTGTGGATGATCAATAAGCAAACCTTCTAGATGCAGCAATTTGACAGAGCTACAGCGGCAGCCTCAGTGACGGGCGAAGCAGCCTGAATGTGGTGTTTTTGGGATCCCTCCTCATTGGTAAATATCTGAAGGTGAAATGATAGAGGTGACGGAGAGCATAGCCGGGGGACTGTAGGAGATCGGCAGCGGGCAGAGTGACGGGGGTGAGACATCAGTATATTATGGCTTCTTGCAGAAAAGCAGAGCCGATGTTTAACAAGCGTGAAGAACAGGACTCTATCAGGCGGCTGGAGGTGGCGCCATGAAGATGCTCCTAGACAAACCGGGGAATTCTGCGGACAAGACAAATGCAGCCATGAGCCCGGGCCTCTTTGGACAGTGGAACTGGCGGATTCCGGATTCCTCCTCACTGTGCCACCCGTCATGGGCTATGTGCTGGCACCCCCCCCTTTTCCTGCTATCTCTGCCCCCGCAAGCCCACCACCCTGCCTCCCCTGTTGTCAGTGCTGGGACTCTCAGAGCCTTTGAAGCAAAGAGCGTGTCAGGGAATGCAGCTCCTCTCTAATTAGGCGTCCCTGATACCGCACAGGCGAAAAGGCATGCACGCATACACACGTGCACACACTCACGCACCCGAGGCATTACACAAAAGGGGGCTGGAGTCAAACGTGAGTAAGGCCCACCGGTCACAAGCAACATCAAGGCAGAACTTGCATGACGACAGTCGGTGGCAAGAGTGCCGCTGTAGAGGTACAAAGAAGGGGGCAGTACAGGGTTTTACTTCTGACAGATATCATGTTTCAGCAAGAGACAGGAATACAGGACAGGGAAGAGTGAATGTAAAAAAAAAAATTCTCATCACATTGTGGCCAACGTGGGCTTTCCACTCATGGAGCGGGATGCATTTTCTGCCGATTAAGTAAGTGTCCGCTCTACTTTCTGTTTTTGGGAATTCAGAGGACAAGTCAGATAAGCCGACGCGTGTCTGTTCACGCCTCCCAGTGGGGTAGGAGCAGCAGCGAGGAGAGAGATAGGTAGAATGACTTCTGACACCCCACAGATGCCCGACACATCCGCATGGGTGGGGGGTGGGGGATTGGGAGGGTCCTGCCGGACGCTCTGGGCCCACGGCTCTGTGGCGCACCCGCGGCAGAAGGTAGCGCTCCATTGCCAGACTTGACAGAAATGTAATTTGACGAGCATTACAAGTACAAAACGCAGCTTAAAATGTGAGTGGCTGCAACCCCCCCATCCTGCTCCCTTCTGCAACAGAGGCAATAAATTTCTAGCATACCATGAAACTAGGCCACAGACACATGGTACTGTGGTGTTAAATCAATAACACAGAGAAAAATCCGGTGTCTCCTCAGTCACAGCACGGAGCCCGGTAACGGGAGCTCGGGGGGGTGGTGCCGATCTCGGCTGTCAGGCGACACCTATGGATCCCACAAGCAGCTGCACCGCTGTCCAATTACATTAATTTATGAGCCCATCAGCGAGAAGTGTTCTTCATGAGAACTTCCTGGTACTGGCAAGGAGCTCGACAGCGACCACAAGTGGACGCTCACACCCCTGCACTACACGTCCGGAGGGAGACAGGCCTGACACCGTGTCAAGTGGGGGGGGGGCGCTGTCGCTCTGAGGTTTCTGAAGAAGCCCAAGTGAGGAGTTCATCTAGGCAGCTGACCACAGGGGGGGCGGGGTGTGGCCGACGGCAGCTCTCAGAGCCGTAATGAACGACCGCGCGGTTATATAAGGAACAACTGAGCGCGAGAATGGGGGAGACACACTGGTAATTAATGAGCTTGCTGTCTCATCTGTGCCAAAGCAACCCAATAATAATGGAGCATTAATAATGTTTGCTGTATGGACCAGGAAACGTGTGGCACTAAGAAATCATCCTTTATGTGACTCCTTCCGACTTTGTGATGACCTTGCCTTTTGCTGGAAAAAAGGGAAAAAAAAACGAAAAAAGAAAACAATTAATCCCTAGCCCTTCCCCCAAACCAGAATATGAAAATTCCTTAAACCTGCCAAACCGAGGCATGCTCACATTCAAAATGTCCTAACCCGAGCGCCAAAGGAGAAAAGTCGGTTGGGGGGGCGGGGGAGCATATGACAGCGCTTGTCAGATCCTGAACAGGAAGTGCAACTGTCCGCATCACACATGGCAAGATAGATCTCATGTGGTTACATAAAAGAATGATTAAACCGGCTACTTTTTTATAACTGCCTGGATACTGCCTGAATACATTTCAAAGGCCATATACTGCCATTGGTCCTGAGTATCATTCAGTTCTGATCCACAGAACTAGACAACATTTATGTCGAGTAATCTGACACCCAGTTATAATGCAATGCCAACGTGAAATGCTTTTTCTTCTGGAAAGATATTACAGCACCAAAGATCTTGCAGTACCCAGTCTCAATCCAGGTTAACAAGCACAACCCATCAAGACACCAGCACTAATCTCAGCCCACAAAAATTTCAATAAGATATTTAAATAAATAACAATAAAGGTCTCCTCAAAACTTCGTGGAGCAATACGAATATGGATATTTATGCTGATATGCTGGCAGACAAAACAACGGGGAGCTAGAACTCTGCAGGCCTTCTACCGTGGGTGGAGTACTCATGCGCTCAGCAGGCCTGCCCGCAAAGCCCGACACCTCAAAAAAAAAAAAAAAAAAAAAAGGATCGGATCCTTTGGCCCGTCACGGTATTCCTTAACGAGAACTTCCTCAGGTCTGTCTCTGGACCTGAGCCGACAGGTTCCCGGATCCCATTTCAAAAGGCGAGAAAGAAAAAAAACAAACGAAAATGACGAGATTTCAAAAATATGTAAATGTTAGGACTCTGAGGAGACCCAGACGTCATGCACCTCTGTAACAACGAAAGTGGGATTGCACCAAGCTTTTTGGCCCAACTGTTTGTTTGGTGCATTCGTGAATGAAGGGCAATGGGGGGGGTGGCATACTCTAGAAGGGAGAATGGGTGAAAGAACAATATAAGGGGGAAATGGAGCCTAGCGAGGAATGAGGTGGAGGGGAAGACTGAGCGCCTGTATTGTACTACGCTGCGTTTTTCGGATCTTGCAGACTTATCAGGTTTCCAGGGAGGAATAAGAGAGAGTCTGCAGGCAGACTTCGGCGCGTCCAGGCCAACACGACTGTCCAAAAGAGAATTCTTTCCTCAGGAAATGTGCTCAGATGCGATGCCCAAGCAGAGGACCACACCCCGGTAAAAGCCAGACGGGAGGCAGAGACACCCACGCATCTGACCTGCTTCCACAGGGAACCCGGTTAATTTGGCTTTATTTGTGCAATGATCACCATGGAGATGAAGCGCTCCAAAATCCCTGGTGGCTCAGAGACTCTGATGGCTCTGTGGAGAGCAGGAAGTGTCAGGATCAGGCCTAGTCCTAATCAATTGCACAGTATTAACTGTTTAAAACTACAGATGTGCCCCATCTCACCTCCTCAGACTTCAATAATATCAAACAAAGAAAGCAGAGGTTCTGGCTGATGTATTCATGTGGCTTTTTTTTCTCCCTTTAACACATTTTTCTCCCTTCTGCTCATCGATTCCACCTGTGAATGCATACTTGCGCAAACAGAACAAAAAAAAAGTCTGATATGACTACACATCGAAATTACTTTCCCCCAAATATTCAAACCACTAGATTCATGGAAGCAGCTCCTTCTTTGATGATGTTTCGAAACTCTCTTAATGAGGAAAACACACAGCACCCTGGGGGTGTGAGAAAGGGGGCGACTAAATTTAGCCTGTGCTTCAGTGTAATGCTACCTGATGAACTTTGAATTATTTTATTGATTGTTTAGTCTGGAAGAATAACGTAAATGACAAGAATTTCATTCCGTTTTTGCACAACAAAAGCAGTTTTTTCTTTTCTGACACACTTTTCGGTAAGACCATTATAGTCTGGCCTAGCAGGCAGCAAGATTTTTCCTCTATTCAAGCAGCTAGTTAAGTAAATATTTTAGTAAAGTGTACAACAGAGTATCCCTGCCTTACAATTGTAAATTACTGGTCTCAAGTGCATTCAGTTCAATGACCGATACATTTATACAATGCAACTTGTTTATTTTACTCATATAAACAGCTGGACATCTTCACTAGAGCAATTCAGGTTATGCACCTTACTCGAGCCAGGTCTCTTTCAATAGACAAACAAATAACCACTAGGTCTCAAAAATACAGCCATAAACACCAGGCAACTGGTACAATTTGCTCGACAAAATGTCCTACCAATCAAAACTACATAACATTGCAGATCAGCCATTAATCTCTATATGTACTGGGCAATTCCCACTGGCCTAATGTTCTTGTGGTAAGACCGAACACAGCTGTGATTCAGGTAGCCACCATGGAATGGTGGACCCATCCCAGTCTAGCTCATGCTACAGCACTTGGAAGAGCAGGAGGAGCAAGTAAGGTGGTGGATGACAGTGGGGAGCAAGAGTGGAATCAGCTCAGCTAGAGCACTAACTGGGTAGTAATCAAGTTACAATTTGAGCTTAAGATACAAAAGGAGAAGACGTGATTACTTCTGCCACTATGTTACAACATCTTACACTATGTCAACATCTACCGACAAACACCTGCACACAGTAGCATCACAAATGGATTCACATCACCCTCCCCCTTTAGCTACCTTACCAAAGGGTACTCAACTGCTTCTCATCATTCTGTAATGTTCCATTTTTGTCATACACCCCTGATGACTGTATTAATGACAGATGCTATTGCATTTTTGTTCTTGTTTTCCCTTTGCTTGAGGTCACTTGAAACGAAGACGATTTCTTTATAAAAACCCCATGTTGATTTGTTTATGAATGCACGCAATTCCAAGATACAACACTCCAACATTGGCCAATTCAAAATGCCAGTCGTATAACACCTAATAATCTATAAGCATGAAAGACTGCTAACTTCTGCATCCTCCAAGGTTACACAGCACATCCAAATACTACATTCTGGTGTGGTCTGCATTCACAATCAACAACAGGATGGAGACAGAAATCAATAGCCCATAGGTGTAAAAGCAGCCAAACTTTTAATTACTAAGCATGATACACTTAAATGATAATATTATTGTATATGGTACAATATTGCTATTGTATTCCATGTCAGAAAACAGTAAATCTATATAGTAAAGCTATAACTGATAATCTGAATAAAATTAAGCCAATTATATACGTTAAGGTAAAACTATTCTTACTTAATGAATGTTTCCTGTAATTAAAACCAATAAGTTTACAGCATGCATCTCATGTAGCGAGTTCCATGCAGGGCACTATATCAACCACGCGATATGTGTAAAACATATTGTACACAGATGTTCTGTGGCACTGTACAAGGGAATGTCTTATTTTTGCGTCTTACCTATGGAAACATGTGACAAATGTTTGAACTGATGGATGTAAAGCAGTTCTTTTACTCAAAATATTTTATAAAGGAAAAATGCATATAGTATGCCCACACTAAAAGAAACCTTGCCCTGAAATTTAATTATAGAAGTTCCAATATATAGCATATCGATCAACCACTTAACTGCATTGCGTTGTGATGAAAGAAAATCACGTTGTCGGCAGTTCGGCTCTGAGGGTTAGAATCATTCCGTTCATTTGAATAAAAGGAGCAGGATTTCTCATCGTTAATTAAGCCATAAAATTAGCGAGGTGTTTATGTTTTGTTCGATGTCTATTTTTAAAGGGTAATCATGGGGGAAGAACCGTTAGGAAACAGATGACTATAAGCAGATGCAACAAAACTCGGTGGAACAGTTAGATGTGATGCCAACGCATCAAGTGCAGAGAAGCTTAAGGAGTGAAATTCCGCTGATCCCACACGCATGCGCCGTAATACTGTCTCATCAAAGTGATCTGGGGTTGGTTTCAACTGGAAACACCATATCGTGTATAAACCGACTTTTAAACACACTTTCTTGACTGTATGGCTGAAAAAATGTGGTTTTACTCATTCCATGGGAGACTGTAATTCAAGTAACCAAATAAGGTGTAAGTCCTACCTTTCCAGGTGCGTGTGCGAATAGGGCTGTGACTATAAGGCTTCCAAGTAAAGGACTGGGTTGCGTATTGAGATAAAAGGATATGGGTTGCAGACCAATTTCAGACACCAGCTCCGCGGCCGAGTGGTTTGTTTCAGGTAGAAAAACACCACCGGTGCCAAAGACGGATAGGGTAATGGCTCCCCGCCGCTGGCAGATGCCTCCTCCGCTGCGGCTCCGCTCTCCTTCGTCCCGGGTCCAACAGTCTCCACCTCGCCGCGTTCCCCGCTGCCGGACAGGTCGTTGAGTCGGATAAAAGTCCTGGGGAGGGAAGACCTGCCCTCAGTCTCCCTCACCATACGGTCCTCAGACGGATTTCCTCCATCTTCGGCCATCATTCACCTCCTGAAAAGCATAAGGATTAAATTTAGGAAACAACAGGCTGACATCTGACTTTTCTCGGTTAATTACTAGGCAAGCATCTAATCCAGATCTTTGGGCGGGGGGAGATGGTTGTAAAAGTCAGTCCTGATGTGGAAGTATTATGCAATGTTTGTCTTCATTAATTTGAGAGGGGCTTAATCTTAATCTTCACTGGTGCTGGAGAATAATAAAGCGGTTATAAATTAGTAGGTGTCTAAACGTCAGGTAAAATGGGCGCACAGGTTATATAATCATTGTAACTTTCAATTTTCATATAAATAATGTATTTTATTCATTGCCCTTTAAAGCGATTAGCATTTCAAGTTAACGATGGAGTGAAAATAACTACATTTCTATTAATGGTATGGTTTCGTTTTTTATAGCATATTAAGTATATCTATTACACATTATTACGTAGATTGTCATATTAATAGTGCATAATAAACAGTTTTAGTGACAAAAACAAATTGTTCACATGCACATTTAGTCATTTAATTCCGTGTATCTGCTGGGTTCGGATCCGAATTAACATGAATGTTTAAAGGAAGAGCGCATTTAAATATATCGATTATCTTCGATAATCACAGTCAAATTTGCAACAATTCCCATTAATCTATCACAGGAGGAAACTTTATCAACATGTCTAATATTTTGCAACTCGGTGCTTGAACAGTTTAAAAAGACATTCTGATGTCGACAATTAAAAAGAAAGGAAAAGCGTGCAGACGACTTGTGCGTTACCTACCTGTTATTGTCACCGCAGATATTCCCAAATCGAGCTCAGTCATCGCATGATCGATACTGGACACAAAGTGTAGCTCGGAATAAGTGGGGGATTATACGGAAAGCAGGGGACACGGGGTGAGTTTCCAGGTGCGTTTTAAATCAGAAGCGGCTCTATGGGCATCGCTCTTCACGCCTGTTTCGATCCCAGTTGTCATGGATTTTTCATTCCCATGATTTAAGCATCTGAATCTCTGAGATCTGTACACATCCGAAGAAATCTCTTGTTGCTGAATCCCCGACAAAACCGTTGCGTTAATTCCTCTTCGCGTGTGTTTAAAATTGCGGCAGCAAGACTAGCAGCTCGGCTTAAATATAAATAAATATTTTAAATAATGAATCACAATTACTTTTTGTCATTCGGCTCGCCCAGACAGTTTTCTCAACTGTATTTAAAGCCAGTACGGAATTTCCGATACTTGTTTATAAATTAAAAGAAACATTTTAATAACAAGTATTGTGTAGGCACCATTCAACTACCCAGGTTGCTGCCTTTTTTGCTACCACAAATCGCGCTCAGATGTATAGCCAAAGATGTGAACAAACGCTCAGATAATGTGTCTATGTATAGTTAGTTTTTGCCGATTAAAATAGGAAAACAAAAGTCTCTTCAGATCCCGTTAGTCGGCGAAGCGGACTGTGGCACCAATCCCCTCATCCAAGCAGCCTCACAGCTGGATTCAGAGTCAACTTCATATGCCCACCTCCTTACCCGCCTCTCTACCAAGCAGAAGCCGGGAAAGCTCCAAATGACATTCTCATTGGCTGTATCTGAAGTCAATTAACTCTCAGCAAAAGGGGGGTAAACAGCTGGAATCTTATTGTCAACTGTTACCCAATAAAAAGCTGGGAGAGACCGAACCTATAAGACGATTGGACCAATTATTTATTATAAGATTTTTTTTAATACAGGAATGAGAGGGAAAACAACTCAACAAGTAGCCTACACGTGATTCATGGTTAATCAGACGGTTCGCTGCAGTCACCGAGGCGGTTCCTAAGGGTGTATGACTTTTTATGTATTTTGTGTTTAAAAGAAGGAAATAAACTGCACAAAAAACATGTCAGCGGCCATAAATGATACCATATTTCTAAGTTAACCTATTTTAGACAGTTTAGCAGAGTCTATCAAACCTGTTAAATACACTTAGTGTATCCCACGGATAACCGGTCCGATCCCAAGAAAATCTGCCATTGTAAGTTTTAACAAAGAATGTAGCCGGAACACTTATAGTAAGATGTTCAGTTACATGTAGCGGATAAAATTGTAAATTGATATAGATTGGAATGGAATGATTATATAATCGAATGTTATTTCGGCTATGATTTTAGTTTTGTAATATCACTGCTTTCGTTTAATTAAATAATCGCAAACTTTATAAAACAGGCTAATTAAATGTATTCAAGTTGACACCTTTGCTTTCGCTTGTATGGCTGGTTGACCAGTTAAGCTCCTTACCATGATCACCACATTCCGTTTTCTTTTACAAAACACATTAGCTTATTAAAATCTGTTCTCGCTTATGTTATTTTCCACACACGCTCATTAATATTTTTGGATTAGTTTATTCCAAGTTTTTTCTACGCCATTGACGGACGGACGGAGCGAGACGAAAGAGTGCGGTAACCAAGAGTATTTCTTGTACAAGCAACGTTCTCTTTGGATGAATTTAACAGAAAATATTATATGTGCAACGCAATAACCCACACTCATATGATGCAATTTTATCTCGTTATGTTCATTCAGGGGAATTGCACACGAAGGGTATCACTTACAGTATGGCACCCAGCTATTCTGTAATTAAAATTAAGTGAAACTATACAGTAAGACACAGCAATCAGTCGGACAAAATGTTTGAGGTCAGAAGGAATTAAAATAATATAGATTTATTAATGAAATTAAAATACGTTAAAGTATTAAAAGCAATGGACAAAACGTGCATCGGGGTGGTTTTAGTGTTTGAGAGTTGAGGATGAACAGGGAGTACGTGTTTTTACAGTCATTTGAGTCTCTGTGGTGACTGGCCGCTAGGGGAGGTTGTTTCTCTCCGAAGGCATCTGTTACGTGAACCTGCTGAACACGGCTTCTTCCGTTAGTTGCTCCCAGCTTGGGAATCAAATGGCCCCCAGTAAACCCAATTAAAGAAAGTTAAGAATGCAACAACCTTGAATATACTTAACAACACTTTTAAGGCATGTTGATTTCCTTTGCAGAAGTTATTCCCATAACACTGGTGTTGAAAGATAGCTGCACTTAAAACCAAGTGGACAAAATAATTCAGTATGTTTTAGTCTTCCAAAATTCTGTGTTTGCTGTTTCCGTCTTAGCAGTCAAAGTCTCCAGAGCATTTATTATGCAGTTTCAACACATGTTTGCTTCTCTACTACTCTATGAATTATAAATCAAAATAGCATTAAATTCTAAATTGACACAGCACTATTTTGATAGACTCCAGGATTCTGTCATGAGAAGCAGTTGGAAGATGGATCAATGGAGAGATGGATAAAAATTAATCATGAGCTTTCAGGTTTTTAGTTATTCCTCATACTCTTTCACCCACAAGTTACAAAACACAAATGGAAGAGCTTATGTAAGGTATTAACACTTATATTGTTATTCAAGCCTGTGGGGATAAACAGCATGATAATATAAAGCAAGGCTGGATGAATCAGACATGTTTGTGGGGACATGTGCATACAGACATTAACTACAATCAAGTAAAATTACAGGCTGAAGATAGGAGCTTGCACACAATGTTTTGATGGATACTGTGGGATCAGAAAATTACAGAGACATTGCATAAAATGTACGAATAAAAGAACTTGCAGCATTGTGCATGAAGTAAGCCTTGAAAAACCTACCAGGGTCCCCAAATGGATAGTGGTGTCCATATGTGTGTATATGTGTATATGTCTGTGATGTATGTTCTCACCATGTTTCAATGTTTATTTATTTATTTATTTTTGTAATAAAATGTATTTCAGCAGTGACACGGCGGTAAAGTGGCTAGTATTTTTGCCTCTGGGACCAGAATTTGAGTCTGAGCCATGGCTCTGTGTCTGGCATTGAGGAGTTTCCTCCAGGTTCTCTGGTTTCCCCCACAGTCAAAAAGCATGCTGAAGTTAATTGGAGTTACCAACTTGCCCATAGGTATGCATGTGTATGTGAATGGTGTGTGAGTGTGCCATGTGATGGGGTGCCTGTTGCCTCCAGGATAGGCTGTGCCCCCCACCCCCCGACCCTTGTGGACCTGAATAGGACAAGTGGTTTCAGAAAAGAGATGGATGGTAGCTTTAAATATCATATAATAAGCTGTAGAGCGAGATATGTGGGACATGCTCTGTATCAAAATGACCCTGAGAAAACTGTTATTGAAGATTGACATATGCATGCATGGCTGGATTATTGACCAGGCCAGTGCCCTGGGGCCTCAGGCTGGAGGGAGTGTCAGAGCATTGCAAGCATTAGTCGCAACATTTATTGTGCAAACTAAACACTATTACCTGCATATACAATGCAGATTTCCCACCAGGACTCCCTGCATATACAGCAATAGAAAACCATCAGGGCCCCATACAGCACAAGGTAACCACAAGGGCCTCCAGCATTTAGAGTGTAAGCTGACCACCCGGGGCCTGGGGCCAATTCTGCATACAGCGAGTGCAAACTACCAGGACCTGCAGCATGGGTAACCATGGTAATTCACAGGGGGGATGAGGGGTTATAATGCCCCCAGTAATCAATACCGGCTAATACAATTCCTGCAATAATCATGTTTCCCACAAAATGGGTGGAGACCCCCCCAGTGTTCAATCCAAAGTTAAACCCTTGAGCCGCAGGCTCTCCAGCATCCAGACCCTTTATGTGATATGTGGACTATACCTGTATGACTCCCCCCCCAAGACAGAGAGGTCTCCAAAAGGCAGGTGCTCACCCCACAGGACCATGATTCAGCCCTGAAAGAACATTCATTTTATTCTTTTCCGTCACAAAAGGTGGTGTGTGGCTTGGCAGTTTAGGGCGCGGTGCCTGTGGTCAGACTGTCCCAGGTTCCAATATCTGGATCAGCCAAGTGATATCATCATTGGGCCCTTGAGCATGGCTCTCAAACCTAATTGCTTCAGGATAATGGCTTTCTCAGTTGTATGTTGCTTTACATTAAAGCATCTCTGAAAAAAAGTTATTATTAATTCACATTTACATTTACTCTATTGTGGCGAGAGGAGAAAAGACAAGAGACAGCTTCTTCCTGTGAAGGAGGATGAAAACTTTATTAACAATAAAAAAAGGGAAAAGGAGGATATCCAGTTGCTGCTAAAAAGCAAAAACCCTGGCTGGAAGAAAAACATACCTTCAAAATAAAAGCATTAACATTTACCCTTGGAATTCTGAGCAACTGAGAATCCGCTACAGTATTTGGCAGACACCCTTAGCCAAACTTACATAAGTGCTTAGAAGTCTCATCAGTGAATACATTCTGATACTGGTTCAATACTGTGCAATTTGTATCATTTATCATTTGTATTGTTTGTAAGATTTAGTCTTAAGACTAGACCTGAAATATAGGTTCAACATATAGCTTGATTGTGGTGCAAGCCTTGATATTGACCAATAATGTAGATCTTTGCAGCAACAGAGCACAATTCACACAATCCTGTTGCAGAAGCCAGCTTAAGCTGGACAGGCTAAATTCTATTTACAGTTTTGATACATTATCAACTAGTGACAACTAGCCGTCTGTGGGGCTCATACTCTCTGCCTCATTGCTTCCTATCATACGTAAGTGATGCTACAGGTACTCACATCTGAGAGTCAGTTGGACACGACTTAACTGGGGCAAAAACGGAAAAAGTAGAAGGCAGCTTTCTATCTTTGGTACAGGGTATAAGAAACATAAGAAATATACAAACGAGAGGAGGCCATTCGGCCCATCAAGCTCGCTTGGGGAGAACTTAACTAATAGCTC
>JAABNX020000106.1:12276960-12287299 GCA_015163995.2 Mormyrus lacerda | reverse complement strand
AGAACTTAACTAATAGCTCAGAGTTGTTAAAATCTTATCTAGCTCTGATTTAAAGGAACCTAAGGATTCAGCTTGCATCTCTCAGGACTCTCAAGAACTGAGGCAAACTGTTTTCCTCTGATATTCTCCTGCGTGTCTCCACCCATTGCTCTCTCTTATCTCCTCATAACGTGATTTAAAATAAACTATTCACACACTGTCATTCACTGTCAGTCCTGGACCGTTTGGTCTAGTACCCGCCTCCCAAACAAAGCTGGGATGATGCTCCTCATCATCAGCCCGTAACCTTCTTACCTGCTGCCTTTTCTTTCTTTCTTTACATCTAATACATATAAAAGAAGACACTGCCTATTCACACACACGACTACACCAGAACCTTAACATGCATATTTAACTTATTACAAAACAATCACTTATCTGCAATTATCGGAAACTATAGAAATTATAAACAGGATATTATTCATCTATCTTCATCAACAGATTTTGTTTTAATACAGTTTGACAACATGCCCATTTTGAATAGTGTGATTCCTCCTATGAACAGCTGAATCATGGCTAATTAAATGATAGATTGGCTCTATGTTAGAACAAAAACCAGCATACTGTACACAGTGGCTTATCAGAGATACAAATATTACAGAAGCAACTTGTGATTCTTTGCTTTTATGCTATTCTTTGTTGTATTAAATCAACGTGGTTGGAAAATTAATATAGACATTGTATACCCATTTTCATTTAGCTCATAAAGACCAACTGAAGTAGTAAACTGCTTTAGTTCTCCTGGCTTTGAACACACCTGGCACCCAAAATATTCACTTTCCATAGAATTTCGGACCTCACAGGTATGTGACTCAAGAAGCTAACTACTCTCAGCTAGCAATCGTTCACAGCAGACAAACCAATGGTAAAATTAGCATGATTTGTCCTTATTTATTCATTCTGCAGTGTTCAAGCCAGCAAGCTGCTTTGTTTATACAACTTGCTAGAAGGTTAGAAATTATCCAGCGGTGAGAACACGTAAACATTTTCTATCTGACGTTTGCGGCACATTGCTGCTCAAAAAATCTTCACTGAATTATAATGCAGCATGAATTAAACTCAAACACTGAACTTCTTTATGGTGTTTATATAGGAATAGCTTCTGGAATGAAAGATGTTGAGAGCTGGCAGAGGTAGTATAGATTTGGTTTGCATTCCCCACACTTCTACTGACCATTTCCAGACATTATGCATGTAAGAACGAACCATCTCACGATAAACAAAAAGATCTGTGTGTGTATGTGTGTGTCTAACTTTATTATAGTTTATGGTAAAGTTGATAAAAATGACTAAAATTACATTCCAGTAGCATGCACTGGCAACCGTTTTGTTTCATTGGTTATGAATAATTTCGTTTATGGGGTAAAGATTTTAGGTGACAGCACCATCGTGGCAGAAATGCAAGCCAGCTTAACAAGTGCACTAACCGTAATCAAGAGGTCATTACCATGCAACACTTTCTAACAGCATTCACTGATCTACCAGCGGCTTAAAGCTAGTGAAGACAAACATTGTATCTAGAATAAAATATTCCCACTTTGCTCTGGAATGTTCACTGTTTGAATTAGGGATCTATTTAAAGCACCGCTATCTGTTTAAAAGGAAAGCAAACAATTCAGAGGAACAATTAAACATCCCAGAAATATTGGTCTCTCTCCAGCATGGTTTTCATTCTGTCCTGGTTTGCCTGCAGACAAGGGCAGCGTGCTGCCTGCGCCACAACGCGGCCATGTTTCCCAGGGAAAAAATCCCAGCGGTTAATAATGCACACAAAGAAACAAGTTGGTTTTACTCAAACTGTTGCCAATGACTTTTCTCCAGTATTTCATTCATCAACAATAAAATTATGGTTATATATTTAATTTAATAGATGGTCTGCGTTCTCCAGAGACGTTAACAACAATGGATAATAATCACCGCTTAAAAGCATTGGTTTAATCATGACTAATACAGGTACCTAACTGATCAAATATGCAATACAGCTTATAGTATTTTGTTCTGTTTCAGTGAAAAGCATGAGTAACATGGCCCTTCATACCATAACCAAAGTGGTTTATAGAATTCTCCAAGGAGGAAATGGTATATGGATTTATCTGTCTATAAATTTCAGTTAGTGCAACTCTTTCTTCTAATAATTAAAAAATGAAATTAAAAAAATAAAACACAGATGGTTTCTGTGTAGTAATCTCTTGTTCTCTCCCAATTCCATCTTCTGTTTTATCTTTTGTTGTTACATATTCCTGTAATAACCAGCAGCAATGTTGCACTCATCTCTCATTTTGATATTGAACAGTTGCTTTGGGGACCTTTGCCTTCCTTTGGGCAGTGTTTCCAGTTTCTTATGAGTTCTCAATTATGTTCTTTTACTGCCTGAATGCCTTGTATCTTCAGTAAATGGATCTAAAGCAGGTTGCACTCACTTTAATGAATGATTGATAGGAGTGATAACTTCTACACCTTAACCGTGACATTGTATAGAGATGAGTGTTTCTTCATAACATAAACAAGAGTGACTGCCTTATTTTCAATATCGAGTACCCACACCCACAGAAAAAAACTACTTAACTTGACCTGCATGTTCCCAGTGCTTTGCACTCCTTATTTTAAAATAACTGCCCACAGAAAGAGTTAAAATGTGGTAGAAGAGGGACGAGTGAGAAAAAGTTTTATTGCCTCTCAGCATTTTCTCTCCTTCTTTGCACTGTATCTCTTCTGGTAATCAGTGACAGCTTCTAAAATGCCTTTGGGATACAAGTGTACATCATGTAGGCAGCCACTCCATGATGTTATTTATGTTTACCAGGCAAGACTTCACATGTAAGGCAATCAAACGCAATGGGGGTATTTTAGATGAAGAGATATGCTGTGAGGCTTTTCAGACTCATGTTTTCTTTGAGTTCCCCAGCTTGACACCAAAATCCTCTATTCTGCAGTTCCATGTGTACTTCATTGTCTCGAGCGTTGAGAAAAAACACGTCTTTTCACAAAAGAAAACTCTTGCAATGGTGGGAGTTTAAAAGTAAATCTTCTAAAAATCAAGAAATAATTGCAATTGCATTTGCTGTAATTATATGACACGTTTAAATTTCAGTTTGTTTTTATATACTGCACTTGCCAAGATTATTTTTTATGTATTTCTCCATTGGTTTGTATAGGCCATGACAATGATGGTTGGTCTACCCCTCAACACACAATACTCATGTCAGGTTGGGAGGGGTGAGGACCAGCACACACCTCTTCCAATGTGCCTCTTCACTCCTTCGGTGCTATTGAGCAAGGTTAATGAACATTACAGAAGAGAAGAGCATGTTTGCTCAAAACCACCCACAGTCCTATAGGTGCTCAGCCAACAGCAGAGCAAGGACACAGACACACTCGTGGCAAAATGCATTCTTAGGGTCACCTTGCCACAGATGGCTAATGCGATACAGCATGGTGCCACCCTAGATTCCCTCTGTTGGGTGCACTTTGCTTTCACTATTTGAAGGCCCTCTTCCGCACATGGCTGTCCCAGAGTGCTTAACACAAAGCAGTAAAGCAAGTGATATTAGTAATTACTAAAATTATTTAGCCTTATTCTATACATCTTAACTGTTGTTAAACTTATTCATAAACACATTCCTAACAGACCTACTGAGATCTTGCCACTAGGGATTAGATTAGCTCACATGCTCTCTACTGTTTCTCAAATATATTTCACTTAATTTAGAGACATTAGTTTGACAGGGCAGTGTCCCTGTTGTTTAATACAAAGCTATACCTACAGAACAAATCAAATCGCTTTCCATTGTTCATGTTTGGCAGAAAAATTGCCAAAATAACCAAAAGCCAAAAATAACTGAGCAGTAAGTGAGAAAACGAAAAATCACTAAAAGAAACGAGAATGTATTTTGCTTGAGTTGCCTATCGATTGATTAGCTAGCCTAATCAAGTAAACAATTAGTAAAAATTGAACACATTACTAATCAGGAAATATTTAGAATGTTATTCCTTGATACCAAATGTTTAACATGTAGACCAAGCCTTGATTAGAAATAACACTATTAATAAGTTATTAATAATTCATTTTAAATTGTTCAAGTGACAGCCATGTGGTGTCAGTCAATATTCAGTTTATTTGCTTGAATCAAACTACTGCTTGAGTTAACTATATCTATCCATCCATCCATCGATCCATCAACCAACCGACTATGACGTATACACTGCAGGGGTACTATACAAGATTCCAGCCTATTTCAGGGTTGTTATTATTATTATTATTATTATTATTATTTCAGTAGGGTACTTGATCCATGGTGCTTATCCCTACAAACAGACAAGACCTGTTTTTATGAAAGCTGCTCGAAATACATACAGTAAATCCCCGCGTCTATAAGTTCATTTTGTGTATTACGCCATCACTTAATAAACATGAAAAACATCGGCATCAGTGCATGAAAACATCAGCTGCTTGTTGCCCCCCAATGCCCCCATCATAAATTAGCTCTTTTATGCATCATCATCATCATCATCATCATCATCATTGGTTTCTTCTTCTTCTTTCAAGTACTTATTGTGGTGAGGCTCATAGGGAGGACAGGAGCCTATCCCAGGCAGCAACAGCTCTCGGCTATAGATTCATTAATTAAACACATACGCAAAGAAATTTGATGTTGGAATTCAAATAGACTGAGTGTCTGGTCCAGAATGCAATAATTATCGTAAAACGAAAAGAGACCACAAGATCTATTTTCTTCAGGAATTCAGTCACTCGATTGATTCGTATCAGTTTTAATTGTGCATGATCATATTTTCAATTTGTTTGGTTTTGTGGATTAATTTTATGTATAAATTAATATATGATTAAGCAGGCAATAATATTAGCTAGGAATATGTTATACTTTACACAACATCACTGAACAATACATTGAATCCAAAATTTCCTCACAGACGCGACTCCTCATGACTGAAGGAAGAGGGCTGTCCAATAAAAGTAATATTCTCTGCACCCAAGATCCTTGTCATCTGCCTAATGACAAGATCACTAATGAAGCATAATGCATCTTAGTTTAAACAGCAATGTTGTTAATGCTTAGTTATCACAGGGATGAGGCAGAGGCAGTGTGTTGGTTTATTAGGACCTTCCTTTCCCTTTCGGTTACGAATGACATGTTAACACTGTCTAGCCTAAAGCATTTGACATATGCAATGTACCAAGTGAGAAAAAGTGTAAAAAAAAAAAAAAGGTTTTAGTGATTTTCAGTTGCTATTTTTTCCTTTTGCTAGGCTGTCTGTGGTACAGTAAGTAGAGATAATATCAGCAATATGAGTTTTATAGGAACTGGATAAGATTGGATTACAATGGGTAAGAAAAATTACTGCAAAGTACAGCTGGGAAAGTCTTGATACTATAATCTCAGTAAATGATTTCAACATTTCAAGGATTCCTTCATTCATCTATCCATTTTTAATAAGTACATATCCAGCTAGAGTTGTGGTGATTCAGTGTCTATCCTAGGAAGCCTGACACAGCTGGGAAGTGAGCCAAGGGCTTGATTCTCATACACTTAGGATCACGGCAAACTGAACTGGATTAGCAGCTGTTGACAGTAGGGGAATGTACAAGTGTGTATAAAAATGGCTGTATTGAATGGCTCAGCAGAAAAAAATGAAAGCTGTTTCACGGAACTCTCTTTTTTGTGGCTTTTAGAAGGGCTTTTTTCCCCTAATTGTTTAGAATGTTCAATGACATTAGCAGATAGGTCAGCGCAAAGAAGAAATTCATTCAAAGTACTGCTGAAATGAAACACAGCCTGGGAACGTTACTTAAAAATCAGAACTCATGGTAGGATACACAAATGCTGAAAAAAGCTGAAAATTCTGTAGGAATATCAAACATATCAGGAAACAAATATGGGCGTCCGTGTGGAAAATCAGAACAAGAACAAAATATAGTTTTCTTTGAAAGGAGGCAAAGGAGGTACACAGAGGTGATGTCACAGACGCGCCTAGCCTCTGGTGCCGCCCCTGCTCACTCCTTGACTCCTTTCTGTCTCCCTGATGAGGGGAACCTCAGGCTCTGCAAAGACCCTGAGCTGCTGCTTTCCAAATGAGGCCGGGAATGCCGAGGTGTGTCATGCCCTAGTGACAGCTCTGCATCCCCTGCCAGGGTACAGAAAATAGCAGGAAAGGACTTCAGACCAGCATGTTCTGCCCTGTAATATGTGTTTTTTTTTACTGCATATTCAATACAGTCTACATTATCAGGCATATGTAATTTATTTATGTACCGCCACTTTGAATTTGCCAACTATAAGCTTTGTCAGGGGTGTTGGAAAGGGGGAAAGTTATTATTTTTCATGAGCCCCTGAGTAACATGGGACCAAATAAATTGGGGCTTAATTGGATCTGAGTTGGGGGCTAAAAAATCACTAGTGGCACCTCAGAATTTTGCAGTGTCTATGCATATCACAGAAATCCACATCAAGAAGGAAACTATTTTAATTTTACTGAAATTTTATTTTCAATAGGGGTTAAGTATGAACAAGCAATAAATGAGATTCTGATTCCAGTATGATAACTGATATAGTAATCTTTCTTCTATAACTTACAGTTTTATGATTGCATTAACTGCTTACTCTGATGTTTTAGGTAATGACTAATGGTTTTATTCTTTTCCATGTACGGTCATTGCCTTTTTGTTAATGGACAAATTATAAGTAATGAAATAAGGTGATGTTTGTCAAAAAGGATTAGTTTAAAAGATTCAAAGTTATTTAGCATTAAAGGTATTATTGCCTGCAGGGTTTTCAGCAAAGAAAGTGGCCCTTGAAAACTCCAGTTTATTCTCTATTTGTACTAAATAAACCACTCTCACATTCTCATTGAAAAAAATCCTTAAATGTGAAATATTGCCTTGTTATATGCCCTGATATGCGTAAAATGGAGGTAAAATGGAGCAGAATCAATATCCTGTTGAAATTTTGAGGGGGAGGGGTGTTTTAAGATATTCGGTGGATGGCTTTCGTAGCTCATCAAGAGGATTGACCAGGATCTTGAAGCAGAATGGTAAATCCAGCCCCTAGAGATGTACTGGGCCTCATGAACTGGCAAGGCTCTGGTAGGAATTAATGAATTTGTGAAAGTCCACTGCTCACTTCCTACTTTGGTCTTTTTTTAAAAAATTTTTCTCTTATGCAAACTGTATTTTATTTTTTAATTTCATGCTTGGTTATACTGGGGTGAGAGTCCTACTGAACTTAAAGGGAGAAAGAGCAAAACGAACAAAAAAATATTCATCACCTGATGTCGCCTGAAGAGTAGAGACAGAAAGTATCGAGTGGTATGAGGTTCACTAATCGATTTGACATACCTAAATCATACCTTCCTTAGGTCACTACTGTTCCAATCAGTTTTTTGTCTTGTCAATACTTCATACTTTCTTTTAGTTGTTGTTGACGTTTGTTCTGTCATGCCCAGTAATGTCAGCTAATTTAGGACTCAGATCACTGAATTTTTGTGACTTTGTGGCAATTAAGAGAGTTGATCTGAATCCATGTAAATTACTCCCTTGATTTCATCAAAGCCCTTCGATAAAAATCACCAGGGATGGATGCAAATGGTCTACAGATCAGAGGCAATGGGCTTAGCAGGGAGGGGAACTGGAGGTTAGTGGGGTCATTGTGCTACAAAAGCTATAGTGTTCATCACTCCATCTGATTAAGAATACAGCAGCACTAGCTGCAATACAAAGATAAAAGCAATTTGCTTAGTAGACATTTTACATTTAGCACTTTTATATATTTTGCCTTTGTATAGCTAGTTCTTTGATTTAAAATAGAACAATCTACATGATCCATGAAGTCTGGTTTTAGCCCAAACCAATGGAGGCAAACCAATGCAGGGTGCTGGTCAAGTTATAGTGTGGTGCAGGGTGTGAAATTGTTTAGAACCTATTGCATTTCATGAATAGTTAATAGGTTTAATATTACTCTACTGTAGAGATGGAAGTCATGATTTGTGTCACTGAATTATTTCACCTGAATTCATTCATCTAAAAATTTGTTCAGATTCATTCATCGATTAGATATGCTCCAGATATTTTTCTGTCATCCCTTTTGTGGTTCATAATTTTTTTTTATTTTGTTACTAAACTTTATTACACACAATATGGCCAAAAGTATTGAGACACACCTATTAATCAGTAAATTCAGGCATTTCATTCAGACCCAATGCCACAGGTCAATGAAATCAAACACTTTTGTGAAGGAATGGGTCATTCTGAAGAGCTCATTCAATTCAAGCATGGTACTGTTGTAGGATGCCACCGATAAGTCTGTTCATGAAATTTCTTCCCTGCTAGATATTCCACTGTGAAGTGTAAGTGGTATTTTTGAAAAGTTGAAGCATTTAGGAACAACAGAAACTCAGCCACAAAGTGGCAGACAGCGTAAAGTAACAGAGCAGGTTTGCCAAGTGCTAAGGTGCATGGTATGTAAAAGTTACCAGCGCTATGTTGACTGAATAACTAACAGAGTTCCAAGCTTCCTCTGGCATTAACCTCAGCACAAGAACTGTGCAGCTTGGGAGCTTCATGGAATGGACTTTCATGACCGAGCAGCTTCATGAAAGCCTCACGTCACCAAGCGCAATGCCAGGCATTGGATGGAGTGGTGTAAAGCACGCTGCCACTGGACTCTGGAGCAGTGGAAACATGTTCTCTGGAGTGATCAATCATGCTTCTCTGTCTGGCAGTCTGATGGATGGGTCTGGGTTTGGAGGATGCCAGGAGAACGTTACCTGCCTGACTGCATTGTACGAACTGTAACGTTTGGTGGAGGAGGGGTAATGGTATGGGGTTGGGCTAGATGCCTTAGTTCCAGTGAAGGGAACTCTTTATGCTTCAATATATCAAGACATTTTGGAAGTCCATGCTTCAAAAACTTTGTGGGAACAGGCAGCCCTTTTCTGTTCCAGCATGACTGTGGTCCAGTGCACAAAGCAAAGTCCGTAAAAGACACGGTTGGTGAGTTTGGTGTTGAAAAACTTGACTGGCCTGAACAGAGCCCTGACCTCAACCCCATTAAACATCTTTGGGATGAACTAGAACGGAGATTGAGAGCCAGGCCTTCACATATAACATCAGTGCCTGACTTCAAAAATGCTCTTCTGGATGAATGGATAAAAATTCCCACTCCTCCCATTCCCAAAGTCACACTCTCCTGTGGAAAGCCCTTCCTAAAGAGTGGCAGCTGTTATAGCTGAAAAGGGGGTAGAAACACCATATTGATGCCTATGGATTTATAATGTGATGTCATAAAAGCTCCTGTAGATTTATTGGCCAGGTGTCCCAATACTTTTGTCCATGTAGTGTATATGTATGTGATATTATATATTCATTATGCATATTATTTTGCATTATTTATTATACCTAATCGCAATTAAATTACCATTAACGCTTTACATTAACTGCACCTTCATAATGCATTCATAGAACATTCATAAGCAGCATGCAAGTACACCTTAACATCCTAACATCCCATAACAGCTTTATTATACATTAATTATACAATTATAATGTATGTTATTATTGTATAATGTTTGCTATTAATGTATATTACAGCTGTTAAGGGGTGTTAGGATGTTAAGGTATACATACATGATGTTTATGAATGTTCTATGAATACTTAATGAATACATTATGAAAGTGCACTGAACATTTAATATAAATATTAACGCATTATGAAGGTGCAGTTAATGTAAAGTGTTACCAAATGAACGACAGTCTGTTTTACAGTATTGTGAGGAAGAGGCACCCAATATCTGCAGTTCTCAGTGGTCATTCCCTTCATTCGCTTCACTTCACCTCATTTATCATATGGATATGCTTGTGAATCGGTTTGTTCTACTTTGTCTTGCCAAAGAGCCCAGAATCTAGGTTCCATTTCAATTGCAGGAAAAGGCAAATTCATTTATTTGTGTTCCCAACAATCGCACACCATCTTTTTTAAGCTACCAAGACAACACCACTACTCCTTGAGTTTATTTATCTCAATCCTCTCCCTATCATTTACCTTCTCCTCATAAACACAATCACTGGGTCACATTGTTTCAAACTTAATATTGCCAAAATAAGCTCTTACAACTGCGTGCCATCCCTAATTTTATCATCCAGTTTCATTTGAATAAAACCAATATTTAAAACGGCAACACTTGGTGGGCTGTGATGTGGCCCATTGTAATAATTTGCTACCGTGTTTCCCCGATGATAAGACACTGTCTTATATTTTTTGAAATGCCAAAATATGCCCAGGTCTTATTT
>JAABNX020000106.1:12244321-12269983 GCA_015163995.2 Mormyrus lacerda | reverse complement strand
ACCCATTTTGCCAAAGGAAAGGAAGTTGCCTAATAATTATGCACACCTGATATAGGGTGTTGATGTCATTAGACCACACCCCTTCTCATTACAGAGATGCACATCACCTAATATGCTTAATTGGTAGTAGGCTTTCGAGCCTATACAGCTTGGAGTAAGACAACATGCATAAAGAGGATGATGTGGACAAAATACTCATTTGCCTAATAATTCTGCACTCCCTGTATGAGAATTAGAAAACAAAGTTGAGGTTTCATGTCATATTTTGCATTTTCATGGTATCTAGACAGCTGACACAAGTAAGACGGCTGTGTTTATGCAGACGGAGGCTACGGTGACTGTGACAGATGGCTCACCTCTAAAAGCAGTAATTTTACCCCTACGATACTGACCACATCCTTAATATCACCCATCCTCCTATTTTGGTTTGACATTACTCAAATGACACTAGAATTCATCCTTCAAGTAAAAGGCTATGGCTTTCATCATATTTCTGAAGCAGTGCTGTACATGTTCTGCATGACTGTTTATCCTGCCGCTGGTGAGGAAAACACAGGCAGACAGGCAGTCCTCGGCAGGAAAGGGCAGCCCCGGGCTCACAGCCACATCCGTAGTGACAGTCATCCCTTCACTCTATCCCACTGCTGTGCATTCGGCTTCCATTATTTACAAAGTGATGAGCAAAGGCAAAGCACCTCTGCTACAGCCCAGGGAGTCAGGGGATGGTGTGCACCCGGAAGGGACGGCTACATGACATTGAGGGGTCAGCTTTTGGAACAGAATCCCTAATCCTATGCTTCAATTTATCCAGTGAGCTCTCAGAGCATCAGCAGAGCTTAATGAATGTGTTCTCTCCAAACTGGTATCTATTCATGGCATGAACTCTTTTGCTTCTATAGTGGTTTGTCTTTGCAGGGTACATCAAGGGATCTGAAGGCAAAGCTTAGCTGCTACAGAACTCTGCACGAAGCTCCCTCCCCCTCGGCTCTGGTGTCCGGGTCATCCGTGGGGGCTGCACGCCTCACTCCAGCAGCTGCCTCCGCAACTCCTGAGGGCAGGTAACGGGGAGGGTGCAGGTGAAGTTCTGGCACACGTAGGCAGTCGCTCTGCCCTCCAGGGGCCTCAGGGTGGCAAGGACAGGCAGCCGCTGGTATAAGAAGCCGTCTGTGTTGCCATCTGCCAGCATCAAGACCTGAGAGGGATAAAACACGGGTAAGGGGAGAAGGTACAGGAGAAATCTGAAAACGAGCCCTGACACATATTCAGAGGCAGAACGGTGAGAACAGGAGGAACAGGGGATAACAAGCACTCATGTAGGAAATCAAACACCCAGGCTTACAGAGACTGTAATTTAGCTAAATGTATAAACCCCCCCCACAACATGCAAAAACCACTTTATCGTTTAATATATCCCCCAATGCTATAATGCTCCTATAAGGTCAGTTATCTCTTGTTAGTACAACATATCAAAACATCACTCTGAAAGAAGTGTGGGTGGCAATATATCAGTACAGTTCCTTTTATACATTGTAGCTCTTTCATAAAATGCAAATACTTAAACATACTACATCTTCAATGGTAGCGACGTACAACATAAATGTCACACAGAGAGGTCTTGGATTGGGGAAAAGCTCCTATACTCACTTTTAACTGTCTCAACAATGTAAAGTGTGCATTGTGTATTGGATATAAAAGCATTTTAACAGCCTGAGTGGTGTGTGTTTTTAATATTGCTTATTTAAGTGAAGAGAATGTATATTTTGAATGTTGCTTGGGAGACCAATTAACATCATGAAAATTCTAATAAATTTGCCCTTTTGTATCCTCCAGTTCCCATGTCCTGTGGATCTAATCACTGGCCAGGAGATAAAGGTTTTTCACAGGGACATTAAGGAAAGCTGTGAGGTAATGCCTCTCCTCATACATTTACGCATATTGGACAGAGAGCACCCCAAACTACTCAAACAGAACCAGTAATCTGCAGCAGCCAATGGGATCTGCGATGCATCTAGCTCATGCAGCTTGGAGGGGAAATCCGGGCCTTTGCTGATTCTTTTTGCTGAAGAGAAGGGGAAGTTCACAGGGCATTCTCCTTCCCACACAACAGCCACAAACGGTTTAATCTGCATCTACAGGAAAGCAGCTCTAGGGAGAGAAGGCACTGGGATTGATAACTAGCTGTCTTCACTACTGTCTGGGAGCCCCTCCTTAGTTAACTGGGGTGGAGGAAGGGGTAATTCACACAGTAGGGAGCTGTCACGATGGAGAATGGAGATCTGAAAAGTAGTGTCAGAAGGGTGGGAATCTCTGCTAGAAACATGCTTGACATGGGACACCAAATCACAAAGGAAGGATCTATGAAGTGTGTCTTCAGTATAACAAGATTCTCCTTATTGGGGTTCTCCGCTTGTGGAGAATTCTGCCCCATTAATTTTCTGTTATCCCCGGGAGCTGCCTGCAGTGAAACATGGCAGAAATCACAGGGCCTGTCATTGGCTTAACTGGCACCTCATGACAGGCAACATAAGACGTAACATGCACAAATAAAGAAATCAGTGTAGACAAACCAAGTCTCTTGGCCAGAAGAGAGCTTGAGAAATAGAGCAGACTTCTCCCTCTGCACTAAATGCTAACAGACAGGCAGACCCTGAAATCAGCAGCGGCTCTTTGCAGATCACAGTTGCTTCTCCCACTGACAGCCAGAAGAATGTCATGTCAACACCCTATCTACTTTATGGGGTCACTTAAAAATTGGGCAATCGGAGCAACTTCCACTTTCGGGATATTAAGGGGAAGCTGATTAATCGGCAAAAGGCATTCCTTGGATTTAGATCAACTCGCCTGGGGAATTCAAACCTGTCAGAGCTGGTGGCATGACACAGCTCAGATCTCAAACCAAAGTCTGACTAATAGGAGTGAAAATAGTGCTTTTACTGCCTGAGGACCTGTGTCATCCTGAGACAGGTCTGTACATGCAATACAGGGAGACAGGAAGTATTCCCCCAAACTGCTGCACGAATGCTTCCCCATGCCATATGCTTCTCATAGTTTCCTTCTTGGGCTGTCACCACTGTATCTGTGGGTAGAAGTTTCCAGAGGCTTTCTTGCTCTCCTGCTCTTGGCACTCAGCCCTCAACCCCACCAAGGCTGCTCATCACTACCAACGCACAAGAAGCAATCACGACACATTCAGAGTTCACTGCTGAATCCATGAGTCCACATGTGGGGGTATCTCTCCTACTGATGAGTGTGTATTATTTCCACTTGTTCCTTAAACATAGGAATGTAAAGCTGTGAAATTTAAAGGATAGATGAGAGGAAAAAAAAGCAAATTTCTTATCTAACCAGAGCTGAAACTGCACCTGAAACGTAAGTGGCCTAACAAGAGTCAAGACTAAAGAATACGAATGTACAAACACACAGGCAGGGAGAAAAAACAGGGTTTGACTAGATGCCCACAGTACACACATACATAAGAAACAGATCATTATACGTTTATCTCCCTCCCTGCTCTGCTAATATGGACGTGCTCATTAAATTCTAATAGGAATCCATGATACAACTTCTCTTCATTTGTCTGGGAGAATGTACTAGAGGGAAAACGTAAAAAAATCCCCAGCTTTAGTTGTCCAACCCAAAGCTCAAGGTAACATTCAGCTTCCACATCCAGGACTAATAAGCTGAAGGCCTGCAAACGTGGAAGCGGCTAAACACCACATTGCAAGGTCATCATGATGCGATTAGTCATGCCTTCTGGGGCGGAAGCAGTTATACTGCATCTTCTTGTCAGGACTGAGTAGGGATTACACATTGCCTTACCCTGCTGAAGACTTTTACTTGGAATATCATTTACATTTTGAAACTCTAGGAAATCTCAAATTAACCAAAGTAACCTTTTTTTCTTGCACCAAAGAGTCAATATTTCCATGCAGATTCTTCAATTTGCTGAGGCATCTTTTAAAAGCTGCTTATTCTGTTCCACACCTTAGTGTGTGCAGCACAGCCCTAATTATACACAACTGTCAGTGGCACCATAAACAGATGGTATTCTGTAAATACATCGGTGACGAAATACAGAGGAAGCAACTTTCTGGAGATTAATGAAAGCAATGAACGGAGGCAGCACGGTCTTTTAAAAGTGACAGCAGATGATTTAAGGAATACTGACAAAGAGATGACACCACATGACTTTATCGCGATTTTCCAGGGAGACGTGCGATCCAGATCGTGTGCAATCAAACATCAAGGGGTGCAAAGTGACAAGATTCAGTCAAAGCTAATAAGCGAAGATCTGAAAGAGTACATGAGAGAGCTGTGCCAAAACATCACCATGGTATGTAGAGTAATTAGTACACTAATTAGCATCATTTCAAATGTGCAAATCTTTGTCTTGTGTTGACTTTGATTTTTGAATATGCTGTCTTTGACGGAAAGAGTCCGGACACTGTCAGTCACTTTTAATCAGCAACCAGAACAGACAGACTGAAACTTGCTGAGATATCTGACCCCCAACTGCCTGAAAATTTCAAATTCACATTGCATTGTTTTCCACAGTACATTTACATGTAATTTATTATTAAAACAGCAGGCACGTTAACAATGACAACCGCCATTGCAGTTATATAATTTTACTTATTTTCACATAAAATATTTTTCTCCAAGACACAGTTCTGACTAAAAAGCTAATTCAAAAGCCAAAAGTGTTCTTTCACAGCAGACTTTAAAACTCAGTGGGTGGCTCATTTTCTTCTCATTCGTTTTTCTTTGCTGTTTCTTTCATACCCCCCACAAAGAATAATAAACCATTTGCTGACCTTTAGCGGATCCAAAAAATAAAATGAAAAAGCATGTTCAACAATACCACTCAATAAATACCAAAGAAAGAAAACATTCAAAAGGATAATGTGTTCAAAGCTACTTGGTTTCTCCTTGTGTGAAACTGTAGGTTGCAATGCCAAGAAAAAAAATCAGTTGAAATCTGAAGCTCAGTTGTTATTCAAACACTTTTGCTTCATAGGGATCGGAAGCATCCAAACCATAAGCGAACACAATTCCCAAATTACCAGATCGCAACACAAACCTTAACTAAAAATCCCATCGGATCACTTATCAAAAAAAATTCTCAAGCTGCTTCCTAGAATAACATTAAATATTCAGTAAAATGTATGGAAGTTTTTACATAAAAATATGTTCATTTGCTCAAAGGACAATTTAACCTTTCATTTTGAAAGAAAAATATCTAATCCCAGGCAATCGGGTAGAGGGGCACGGAAACACACTGAAAGCAAGTATTATAAACAGGTGAGGTGAAGTGTTTCTATTTGAGCGGTAGCTTTGTTTACTTAAATATCTGCCTTCTTAATCATACAAACTCGAGCTGAACGGCGGCAGTGTGTGAACCCATCTGCTCACCATGACGGCCAGTCTGGGCATATAAAATAAAAATATTACACCCCAACAGTAAACAGAGACATTGACTATACAGTCATCTAAGTGACTCCCTGTTATGATGAAATCATTGTGTGGGTCATATGATGAGATATTAGCAATTTGGTTTATTTAAAGCTTTTGAATTATGGGAACTGCAACTATTTTTTCTTTCCTCAAATTCACAAGCATCACAAAACACAGAACAAAAGAAGCATATTTTTGAACACATAATTACTAACTACCTTTTATAGCCCAATAATGGGAATTTATCAAAAATAACCAGGTCTCAAGGACCATGTAATGTAACACTGCATCACATTTTAATAATTAAATTATTATATATATATATATATAATTTATATTTATATTATTTTTTTCCAGGTAGAAGAGACAACATGTGGCTCACTGTGCAGTAATAGTGAGAACAGATGGAAGACAGACACAATCAAAGTCCTAATTGCTGCTCTGCCGCTATATAAGCTCCTCCTATCCTTGGACTATCCTCCTAAGATGGATAGGTTTATGGTCAAATGAGAGTAATGCAATTTCTACATCTAATCTCTGTAGCTTGAGGTAGCTTGAACAGCATTGTGATCACATAGTGATCTTTGTGTGGATTTCCTGAAGCTACTGAGATTTCTCCCCATAGTCCAAAGACATGCAGTTTGGATGAATTGTTGTATCACGCACTGGAATCCAGTCTAGGCTGGCCCCTGCCTCATACTATCTTGGATTGGCTCCAAAAACACTGTGACATGGCACTATATACCAGGAAGAATTGATAGATGGATGTTTAGATAGCTGGATGTATTGATGGATGCCATGGGTGGAGTTTGGGGGCGGAGTCAAAATTGCAATTAATTGGCAATCGCAGCATTGCACATGTTCTTCGCTGGGACCGTGAAACTTTGCATAAGCAGTATGGTGGTACCCTATAGGTAGACAGAAACAAATTCCATTTCTTAATCCTAGTGATAAGGAAGTGTACAGGAACTTTAATGATAATAACAGATATCCTTTTAAACAATGTCATGGACAGTTAGTTTTTTGAAGATGCTGTGCCGTATTAGAAGATTGTGCTCTAGCATCCTTGAAAATTTTGTTACAGGCAAAATTTACATGGTTTTCTACTAAAAATATATGTGTACATGTGTTATTCTGAATCCTGTACCTCAGCCTGAGAGGATATGTTTGACACTAAACATAAAGAGGACTGAAAATCCTCTGAAAAAGTTTTCGAGGTTTCAAAGGAAGCTTTCGCCTGAAAACATCTAACTTTCTCTACTTTTCACTACAATCAGTCACTCAGTCACACTCCCGTCAACAGACAAAAAATAAGTAATAATTATAATTATAAATACGTACACTTACAGAAATCTGAGTAGTTTTTCAATTTGTTGAGTTAAGGCTGAGGGCACCAGTTTGGCTGTGTAGAATGCTGTGACTGCAATCAGAAACTGGTCCAAACCCCAGTATTGGCAGAGTGATGTCACTGTTGAACCCGGGACCAAGGCCCTTAACCTCCAATTGCTGTGACTGCTAGACCCTGCTTTCACAAAAAAATGTGTCGTTTTGGATGAAAGCAACTGCCAAGTATACAGAATGAGATGGGTTGTATTTTCATTTCAATTGCTTGGAGACAGACATGTAAACAGCATGAGTGGTTGATAGCTCAGAGACTGGTTTCCTCTGCTTTGCTGACTGGCTGCCTGCGGAGGAGGTGGGAATGGGAATCTACAATCAGACCAGTCACACATGGGGCATCTTCATTTATGTCCATTCTAAAAATAATCCCGTATTCACATCAACATTCCGCCAGCAGTCAAGGCAACATCAACTTTGTCTTCTCCGGAGGGCTAATTCTGTGTACCAGGAAACAAAAAACTAATGATGAGAAGAGAAATGGTGGCATAGAGCCCAGCCATTAAGGACGCGGAATTCTGAAGGGGGGTGGCTGACGCCTTTCATTGAGCTACTTAACCTTAACATCGTCAGATATCAACCTGTTCGAAGTGCGGTAACCAGTCAGCCGTGTAAGCAGCTTCAAATCAAGGTAATTACAGTAAAAATAAAATGGAGACAATCGACCCAGTAAATGAAGCATGGAGAGAACAGGATGCGTGTGGTTGCTGCTGACAGCGCTTGTGCGAGGGGCCTCTCTGCGGACAGCACTGGGAGAAGGCCATGACGAGGCTACTGGCCAAAGATGCCTTAATCCGCACAATCGTCTGGGGCTTTGTTACTCAGGCTGGCTGCTCCCTCCGCTGCGTTTCCTACTCGCATTTTCAATGCTTCTCTCCAGTCTCCGCGGCCTTGTTAGGAAATGAGACCCATTTATCTCCACCGTAATCAGACAAAGTTCAAAACACTCCCCTGTCAAAAATAAAGTTAAAAAAAACCTGTGTTTTCTTTGCCAATTCAAGTCCCGGCGAAGCTCATGTGAATGTGAGCGAAGACATAGACCCACGCTTCCACGAAAACAGCTACAGACCCACAGCCCACATTGCTCCAAGGTGCAGGTACTTCAAATTTCTCTTCACTCAACTCTGCTCTCACGTAAAAGTCAGTCCACTCTTAACAATTTTGTGTCGAACAACAAAGTCACATTAGTTGAACGTCAGCCTTTTTGAATGTGCCTTGAGTCTGGGGACACTACCTACAGAATGTCATGGACTGGTCAACTCGTTACAATCACAGGGACATACTGGCTAGATGCAACTTGCTCTCCAGTGTTCTGTCTTCACATTATCAGGGCATCCAGAGTCATATTGCGCCTCTCAACATTGGAATTGTACCATAAAATCATTTCTGCATTGAGCAACGCGTTAGAATGAAAAGACCATATGACATTACTCATGCGAGATGCATCTGACAAGAAGAGTACAACAGCTGGTAATTAAAATAAAAAAAGATACCACCCAAAAATCACAATCAAAGTCTGCTTTCGACCAAGTTTCAAATGCCCAATGATTTGGGAGAAATAACTTCTCTAGTTTGGTAGAAAATATGAAAAGACACAAAATTAATAAAAATATAAAAACTAAAAAGACTGCATCCAGCTCATTCCCCACAATTAAACCCAGAGTCCCCCAAAACAAAGGAACAGACGACGTGGTAATTAGATTTAAATTGGACTGTCAAAAGCCTAGCAGGGCACAGAGAACACAGCATCTTCCACCCCCACCCTCTGCCTGCCCTCCTACACGTGCACATCGTACAGATAAACACTCCCAGGGACGATCTCCTTTTCCGCCAAGCTCCGCTGCATTAAAAGCCTCCGCTGATGTCTATACAGTAGGCATTCCGAAATCCTTACTTGTTTGAAGACATTTCTGACGTTTTCAGGGGTTGCTACGGCTAATTATGCCATGGAAAAAAGAAACTTCCTTTGAAGATCAGTTTTAAATATACATTTGTTTTGTATATTTGTGTGTAAGTTAGTGTGTGTGTATGTAATAATGTAATAAAAACTTGTTATTTTATCACTTTGTGGGCACCATTTTTCATTTTCATTTCCCCATTAAAATCTGTGTATGCAATCAAAAAAACTAAAAATGCCAAAAGCGTTATAATTTGTTTGGTTAAGCTTTGGGCTGCGTTGGGGTTGAGGTCGTCATGAGTTTTCCCCATAGAAATGAACCGAGAGTCCCCACAAAGATATACAGGGTAAGTACAAACCTGTGTGTGTGTGTGTGTGTGTGTACAGTACATACTTGCTACATTCAATGGCATTATTGATAATTTACTGATTTTATAACAAAAATCATTACTTAATTTTTTTTTTTTTTTACAAAAAATATACATCACCTGGGAAACAACCAAAAGTTTTAAAGTAAAACATTCATTTCAAGTACTAATAAATTAAAACTCAAATTACAGAACAGCTGTTCCGAGTTAAAAAGTTAATTGACAAGCATCATTTAGTGCTTTTTAATTAGTAACACCTTTGGAAAAACATAAAACACCAAACATTTGTGTTTAGTTTTCCTTTGGCATCCAGTGACTATGATTGCAATCAACAGTAAAATGGCAAGAACAGAACTGAACGAGTCAGTCAAAAAAATTACGACACTTAATAAAAAGAAAATGTCAGTGTGGTTGATATGTGCAGATAAGTTAAATACTGTTTGTCAATGGATTTTTGTTATGAAATCAGTAAATTTGCAACATTATTACAGAAATAAGCAAGCATCCCAAGCATATTTATATATCACTGTGCTGTCATCGTGCCTGATAGATTTCTTCAGTGAAACCTCAGGTTCTTTTAGAGTTGAATGATGAGGCAAGTTAATTAAGCTTAAGCAGTTTATTAAGACAGAATGAAGATGTTACAGAAAGATGTTTCACATGGCCGGTTCAGTGTCTGTCTGTGTCTGTCTCTGCCCCCACTGAGGAAAGCAGCCCCTTTATCTATGGTATGGGATCAGATGACCTTGGTGAGAGTAAGTTGTATGAGATAGGCAAAGAACATGATGAGCAAGTAGCAAGGACAGGAAGAAATGTAAAAATAAGCATGAAAGTTATAAATGAGTGAACTAAATGAACATAATTATATAACTACAAATTAACTAGGGAAATCCCTCATGCCTAAATATGCAATTACTCACCTAAACTGGCCAACTGATAATTTCTTTCACATATGAGCTCCACCTTAAATCTTTTAATTCAGTGTTACTACGAAGCCAGCAATTGTGAATATTTACACAATACTTTTTCAATACTATTCCATATTTAGCATGAGCAATAGATGCACAAGTGACATAAGAGTCATAGGGCTGTAGTAGGAGATGCTCCAGCAGATGCTTCTGAATTGTTTCAGAAATCCAGTTGGAAAAACATATAAACTGTACAGATGCTCTGAATAAACTGATGTGCTAAGCAGCTGGTAATAACGCAGTGGACTGGACCAAATATAGATGATATGAAGAACCACTGTCTTAAGTGAATAAGAACCTGCTAATCCAGTTCCTGGATCCAATATATAAACATCTCAGTGAAGCAATAATCAACACTGGAATTACTCATCTGGGGCCTCTAGGATATTGAGTATTGTGGATAACCCCTTTGAAGTTCTCGATTTATTGCATAAATAAATCCTGAATTTGAGGCTTGGCATGTTTCTGATCATACTACACCACACACACCACATACAAGGGTATGAGAGAGCGCACGTTCCTGAAATGTCCATATGTAAAGTGAGGCTCGACACCCACTTTCTACTCTCAGTACACGCAGTGTAGGTAGGGAAACCTACAATGGCTAGATTAACTGGGCTCGAACAATTCCAGAACACTGGGACACTGGCAGCTAGTTACCATGGATGCAAAACCAATGGGTGAGCGAGCAAATGCGTGAGCGAGGGAAGCAAGGGAGGCTATTTTACATGTATCACCTCTCCAAGTATCAAATACCATTTTGACACAGTAATTAGAAAAGATGACTCTTGTTAGGGATCACTAATTCAAGGGGTAATTGTGCAGGTGAAATGTACCTCTCTAGCACTGATTTTATATCTCCGCAGTCACAAAGAATGAAAAACAAAAAGATTAATTAACTACAAAGGCAACACATAGTATAGTTTAAGGACCTAAAACTGGCACAACTGGTATAAAAATGTGTCTTTTCCTGAGCGAAACTGTGTGCTTAAATTTATGAACAACATAAACTATCAGAAATACATACCCCCCTAATATTTATGACAAATGCTCATACATGTAAATATAGATACTATTCAGGAAGATGCCACAAGGTCCGATTCCCCCCCTACTTTGCTGTCTCCAAGAATAGATATGTACCCTGGGGATTTTAGGCAGATATTACTGCAGTTTTAGCCCAGTAACAAAAAATAAGTCTTCAGTAAATAGTGGGGTTTAGTTAACGTTTGTGTCATTTCCAAGTCAATTAGGCAAACAATTACCCCAGAGTCCACCTGAGGCCGAGCTGTTGGAACTGGGTGGGGGCAAAAATGTGGACCATCTGCAAGGGGTTGTCACAGACCAGGTTGGGAAACACTGGTCTACAACATCACGTTCTGTTTCCTCTGTTCTCTATGATTGGCTTGATCAAATCCTTCACTGTCCGTTTAACTGTCTTCAGCAACACAACAGACAGACACCCTCCTACTCTGCTCTTAGCCACAGTGGAAATAACACTTCCTGTACTAAAAATCCCCAGCTGACATCACACAGCAACCTTGTGCTCGCATAAGAATATACATAATTGCTTCCACCCAAGCAAATTTGACTTGAAAATAAGATTTCTACTGTTTAAGGGGAAATCTGCATTTTAATAAGTAAATCTGGACACACATAACACTTGGAAATGACAAGAAATAACGGTTTTCTTCCCTTTATCTAAACAACATGTGTCCATACAGTAGTATTTAATATGCTAGAGTATACAAATAAATAGCTAAGCACAACCAACAACATTTGGCACTTTCCAAAGGATCTGTATAGAATTCGCTACATCATCACCCCGGCTTTCCTAGTCCCCACTCATACAGCAGAGGCCATCCATCTGCTCCAACAGCTAGTAACCATGCACTCTCCCTGGTCGTTTACATCTCAGGACCATCAGTCACTGTAAGAAGTGCCCAAAATCAGAACAACGTCCCTTTCAGAATCCATGTACAGACCTACTTATTTTAAACATAATAGAGAGTTCCCCCAAAGCTTAGCTGACCCAGAATGTTCCTTTTTCATGCCAAAAAATGGGACAAGCCACTAGATAAAACATAAAATCCATTAGTATCATTGCTGAAATACAGCTCTGCAGTTTTTTAAAGCTATCTGTCACGATCCGCTCCGTCCGATCCTCCCGTGTGCCACGCCCACCTCATTACCTTGTGTTCCTGCCTGATTGTGATCACCTGTGTCCCGTTAATCCTTGGTCTGCCAGTGTATATCAGTCCCTGTCTCCCTGAGTCTGGCGTCGGTCATTGTTGTTGTACTGTTGTGAGGTTATGATGATTCGTGCCTGTCTGCCTGCCTACCCCAGTAAACCCCGTTTGCCTTGTCAATCCGGCTCCGCTTCGTCTTCTTGCCTGCTCATCCACCACGAAACGTAACAGAATGACCAACCCAAAAGAAGACGCACCGCAGCAGGGCGAGGATCTTTGGCTCGTCCTGCTGCACGAGGTGCAGTATTGGTGCGAGCAGCCGGTGATCCGTGAGGATCCCAGCTCGCTCGCCCTGACAGAGTGCTGCTGGGACCTCCTGCAGGGAGTGAACCCTCGGACGGAGGAGAGCAACATGGCGGAGGTGCGCTCCCTGCTGCAGCAGCTCTGCAGAAGGGTAAGGGAGAAGCAGCCCCAGCCGCTCACCGCCAATGAGGCAACCCCGCCTCCCGCTACGAGGTCAGGGCGGCGGAAGAAGAAGAGGCGCCGAGAGAAGCCGGGAGACGCCCCGACCCTCTTCTTGGGAGCCTGCTCCCTACTCCCTGCTTGGGAGGACAGCGCACTCGCCTTCGCGGTCAGCCCCGCCGAGGAGCTGCCGCCTCCACTGAAGGCGTACTAGTATCGGCCGGCACGCCTGGGTCAAGGGGGGATACGCGCCGTGCAGGACGCAATTCTGCGAATCCCGGCGGCTCTTAAAGGGGCACCGTCCACGGGGAGGACTAGTGCTTGGGCTAACCTGCCCGAGATCGTGGACCTGCCAGAACTGCCGGTGCCGCCCGCGGTTGGTATTGCCGCCACGCCCGCGGCCGAGGCGCCCCCTGCTGGCCGCACGCCCGAGGCGCCCCCTGCTGGCAGAACGCCCAAGCCTGACCCTCCGGTCCAGCTCAGCGTACTGGACCTGCCCAGTGTGCCGGAGGTGCCCGCCAAGGTACCTCCCACAGCGCCTGCTGCCGGCACGCCCGAAGTGCCTGCCACAGGCCAGCCCGTCCAGCCCAGCTCGCCTGACTCTCCCGTCCAGCCAAGCACGCCCGCCACAGCGCCCCCTGTTGGCCACGTGCCGGTGGCGCCCGCCACAGCACCCCCTGTTGCGCCCCCTGCTGGCCACACGCCCGTGGTACCTGCTCTGGCCCAGCCCGTCCTGTCCTGCTCGCCGGTCCAGCCCGTCCTTCCTGTCCCGCCTGACCTGCCCTGCCCGCCTGACCAGCCCGTGCTGCCCTGCCCGCCTGATCAGCCCGTGCTGCCCTGCCCTCCGGACCAGCCCGTCCAGCCCTGCCCTCGGCCTGGGGCTCTGACTGTCGTCCCCGAGGAGGTCCCGGACTATGGAGAAGAGGAGGAGCTCGAGTGGGACCCCTCGGGGACCTCCCTTTGGACTCCTGCCCCCAGGCCTATCCGGGACCAATGCCCGGTGGCGGCTTCCCCCTCCTGCCCACCTTCGCCGCTGGTCCCTCCTGCTCCCTCCGTGTCCCCTCCGTCTCTCCCTCGACCCCGTTTGCCTTGTCAATCCGGCTCCGCTTCGTCTTCTTGCCTGCTCATCCACCACGAAACGTAACACTATCAATAATTATAAATATTTTCAAAAGCAATAATTCTATTTCCCTGCTAGAAGCCCTCTCCAAAAAGAAGAGACATTTTTAATATGCTTTTACTGTACATGACAACATTGTCACATGAATCAGTGCCCAAGACACAAAAAAAGCACCACGCCTGTAATCTTGGGTAAGTTATTTGAATTACATTTCTCAGGAAAATATATAGGTCATAGCTGTGAAGCACCGCTGCAAGGTCAATAAATAAAGTAGAACAATATCACTTATTTATGTTACGAAGCCACGCAATGATTAAAATAATGGGTTAGACTGGACTTTTTTCTCAATATGAACATTTCAGTTTAAACTCTTCTTTGCATTATATTTCACTTGACCGTTTTTTGTGGTTATGCTCTGAGATTGCTTAAATTCCAACCATCAAAATTGAAATAAATATCAATAAAAGTTCTAATATAATCATAACACACATATTTCATGTAAATTCCATGAAACATCCTCTAATGTGAGCAATTATCTGAAGCGGCAGCATATTACACATGCTCCTCCTGGGGAGAAATCAGCAGACAGATGTCAGATATTCACAGAATCGGGGCAGAAACAGACTTCAATATCACACATTTTGTCTCAGTGTTGCCAGAACTGGACAAGAACAAGAATCAAAATGGTAAAAGCAACAGGTTTTAATTCCTGTCACATGTGAGGATCAAATTTAATGAAATACAGGAAGCCTTTCGGGAACATAATCCCTTAGTTAAGCTCATTTTTTCCAGGTAATGAAATTCCAACTGAAATGCTAATTTAAAATGATGCCAGAACCGTATCAACACATGCATCAATTTTACAATAAAATCCAAGCTTAGCCAGTCACCACAAGAAGTGACCAATCATAAAGAGGCTGTCACACATATAAAGGCACAAAAATACACTGTTTTTAGAAGACCACTTCTAAATAACTCTAATGTTATTTACAATTTGAGGTGTGCCTGTTTAGTTGGGTCAGAATAAACCCTCTGGGGTTAAGTGCATCGTCAATGATGCAGCATACTTTTCGCGTTTATTTCAGTTTATATCTCGCTGAAATCTTAATGTAGAATCACGAAAAAAATGCTTGCTAAATCCGTAATCTGTCTTATTTTCAAAACGCCCATAGTCGGAAGTAAAATAAAGATGAGTGTTATGGCAGAACAAATATATAAGAAATAATTTATTTGCCATGAATTAAATTTATAATATTTGAAAAAATGTGTGATCATGCCCGTCAGCGAAAGTGTGTTTCCTACCCCTAGACCCCAGAGGGTTAAACAAACCGCTTACATAATGTCATGATGTTAGAAAATTCCAGAGTTTTTGTTAGATCTTAATTAATTAGCACATCATTTCAATATTTTTGAGAATTAGCATATTTTAATAATAACATCTTGGCATACACAGCTATTTTGGAGTGTGTTCCGGAAATGTAACGAATTTGAGCTAAAAAGAATGCAGTGATAAGATCGAGCCTTGCAGGCTTCATTGACTGGAATTATTGGACACTGTCAGTCCCCCTTCCCGTTAGTTACACCGGTGGTTCCCATGGCTCTGGAGCTGAGGATGATTGACGACACAGTATCACTCCAACCACTGCGGGTATCGAGGCTGAGCTTCTCCCTCCTGCGATGGACGAGTGTGCAGATACGCAGAGTAAAGAGCTAATTAAGCGGTTAGAGTGGCGAAAACTTGCAGGGTCGTCAATTTCTGCCTGCGATTAGGACGTTTTTCTTTTAAATGCCTGTCCCTACCCAGTGACGCCCCCCGTTCTTCATCCCGACACAGTCCTTGCGCCCTTCCCTATCCTCATCCCCACTGGGAACACGAGTACATGTTACCTTGGCCAGCCAGCGAAATGTCTATACCCCCCCCCCCCCAACATGCCTCGGGACGTGTCACACGCCACAGATCTGGCTTCTCATGTGCTATTCCAGGGGTTTCTCTTGCGCACACAACGCATGCTCAATGGGGGGAACAGCCACTCACTTTATGGGGCAGGAACAGAGAATTGACACAGGAAACCAGGGATGCGGTGTCCTCAGAGTCGGGCTGGCCACAGATAACAACCTGGGGGGAGAGAGTGAGGAGGCGTGGGTCAGCCCGGCCGCCGGCTACCGGTAATGAGGCGGACAGGTGTCTCTGCCAGTCCATCTGGCCCCAACTGAACCTGCAGCTTGTTCTCCAGAGTGTGATTCTGTATACGCACACTCAGAAGTCTGCTGCTGATGGACAGGCTCTTTAACTGAAGCATGGACACATGGCAAAACGAACACCCCGGTTACGGCATATAAGGGCTACGTGAAAAGGATTTCTCCAGGAAAAAAAGGCATTTAGGAGCACTGGAACTGAATTCAGTACGTTGTGGACCCGCATCTCAACACTTAGCAAAAGCCGTATGTGCCTGTGGATGACAAACCCTTCCCTGGCACAGTACCTATAAAATACCTAAAAAGCTCCACTCAAACAGACCACCATCCAGAAGAATGACGTGTCAATTGATGAGTATGCTGTTATTTTTTGCTAGCATGTAGCTGAGATTAGCGTGCAGACGAACTTCACCTGCTTGAGCGTATAGTGCTGGGCCATGAGGCCACGGACCATGTCCGGCAAGGCGATGGGCATCTTGACCAGGAGACCCGAAAACGCAGCCAGGAGATGCTCCGAGCGAGAGGCCCATTCCTGCCTGCTCATGTAGTGGGACAGACGGAGCAGATTCATCGCAGAGACAGAGTTGGCACTGGGCTCTGCACCATCCTGGTCTGAAGACAAATAATACCAGTGTAGACCACTCATTCAGTACAGCACATAAGTATCTGAACATATCCTATAACTATGGGAGGTCTATTTAAATATATAGACACTGCTAATTCACAAACTTTGTAACCATTACATGTGATTCAAAGCAACTTGGGGTAGAAGGAAGGGTTACAATTTATGTGTGCTCCTGGGTTCCTGAAACGTACAGGCGATGCAGCCATACAGAACTAAAATAACATTCAACATTTTTACCATAATTATATAAAGTATACTATAAGCATATTTGGATATTTATTAAATAAGTATGATGCAATAAGTGAGCCACGAAAAAATATGTAGGGAGATCCAGTTTCATCTGAACTGAACCGTTTTTAAGCCTCAGGCCATGTTGTTGCCTCAGGCTTAAGACTGTGTCCAGTAGCACAATCTGCACACGACCAATTAAGGCCATGCGCACATACAAAAGCAGACATTGAGAAGCACAAGCAGCGACTTAAACATCGCTAAAAATCACAGGAGGTACTTAACCTCGATATCTTCACTGAATACTCCACTGGGTGACAGTGCTAAGGCACGTTTTTCATTCAGCACGAGAGAGGCTGCCAAGCAAATATAACCTTTTCAAACAAGAATAAACTCGTAAGGGAGCATGAAACCGGTACAAATGGGGAAGGTTCTGCTTTGGCAGAGGTCAGTTATTACTATTCTGATGATAAGAGCCATATCACGAGCGCGTGTGAAATAGAGGTTAAACATAGGGGGTGTACAGCAGACTGGCATAAGCATTCCGGGCATGAAGTCGCCTTTCTCATGATGATGGAGGCAGAACAGCCGCCCGACAAAACTTTTGCCCTGAAAAATGTCTGCACAAGCTTAGAAAGTAACATATTTTAGCAAATTGTTGGGATAGCCTGACCTAAAGCAGCAAAGCTTTCCAGCTAAGCTCGCAGTTATGGCAGGTCACCCGACAAAAGACGAAAGAAATAAATAACTACTCGCTTTTGTCCCCTTGGCTAATACACGTCAGGGCCATTTTCACAGGGTTATCTGTCAAGACAGAGTCCCCCCGTGGAGCATCTCTGAAACTATCAGGACGCACGTTCCCTTCCAGGGAAGTAAATACGGAACCATGCTGTTAAGGACATCGTGTTCAGGCAGTTACACCCCTCAAATGCATTTTCCTGTCCCACCTTAACAAATGTCCCACCCCCCTACGCCCACCCACCTACGCCCCCACCTAAAAGCATTACTGATGCGGCACGATATCAAAATAAATCAAAATAATCAAATCAAAATTTATTCAGGGGTGGTGCAATTTAACAAACGAGATGTCAGAGGCAGGCGCATGGGAGGTAAATCAATAAAGCTGACGTCAGTACCTACTTTGGGTTGAACGTTTAGCAGTGTAAGAGGACATAGGTGGAAAATAGCTAAAGGTACATTTTTCACTGACGTGTGGGAGTTATAAATGGCCAGGTGGCTAGTGGAACCGGAGACAATTAAAACGTTCAGGATCAAGCTTAATGCCATGAAAGTTGCACTGTAGGCATGAGGATGGGCCCAATTCAGCTGAACAACCCATATCTACTGCACTTTTTCTGTTCTCTCGTAGGGAAAAATCGATCGTTTCAGAAAAAGTCGAGGGCAAGAAACTAATTTCCTATGTGTTACTCGAGGAAATATGCCAAAAATTATTTTAGCTCCAGAAATTGTCCTGCGGGGATGAATTTGCCACAGAAATATTTCTTTTTAATAATGTCATGGAGATAAGGGAAGTGTGTAAGGGCCCAAGAGTGTCAAGTATCAAGTAGAATGACAGCCAAATAGCAAATCACATCTGAAGATGCCTTTTAGACCCACCCTCCACTCTGCCCACTTACCTTCCTGCTAACCCGAGTGCTTTACCTTGCTTGAGTGCCAGCAACAATGTAGGGTCTCTGGGATCGCTGCAGAAGTAACCGCTGCCCTGGCTGTCCCAGAAGAGCTGGTCCTGCCTGAGCTGTAACTCCTCAGCCCAGCCAAGCCAGAACGTGTTCAGCGTGGCCTCATACAGGTCCAGTAGGCCACAGATCACAAATGCATAGTCATCAAGGAAGCCTGCAATGGGGGATTCACTGGGGCAAGACAACAGCAGAGAGAGCTAGCATGCTTTACATGAAAAGTAATACATAGAAATATCTATTTGGGTACTGTTAAAATATTTATTTATTTATTCATTTATTTAACCTGTACAAATTCTCAGGGCAGTTTTCCTTGCTACACCATGAGTAGTTGAGTGTAGGCTGATGCAGGAAGACATAGCAACACCTAAAACAGTGCTGGCAGAACAGTTTCAACACATGCTCCAGGGCTTAGTTGCACAACAAAAAAGGAGGTGGGTAGTGAATGGGGGGGGGGTGCCATGGGGGAAGTGAAATCGTCTGGCTGCTAAGTGGTCCTCCCTTTCATTGAGGTGTTCTGTCAGATCAGCTGCCCAGTTTCGACATCTCACACGTAACCATCACTGGACCGTAGGCTACTAAAACACAGTCTATGAACAGACAGCCAGTAAGCTCGTGTGTTGTCGATGGAGAGTCAGAGAGTCAGCTAAACAGCCAGAGTGAATTTAGATGTATGGTGTGTCTGTCTCGGCAGCGAATGATTCACATGACCTCATGAATCAGGTACACGGTGGGGATGAGGGAACAAAGGAGTTTATTTGTAGGAGGGTAATATCACAACATTTCATAAGAAAACCAAAAGAAAATCCATCTATTCATCCACTTGTACCTTTTAACACAGGGGTGAGGAACCTTATCAATGGAGAGCCGGTGTGGGTACGTGTTTTTGGGATGGCCTCTCAATTATCCAATGACAGTGGGTCCCCAGGACTGGAGTTGAGAACCACTACTTTATTATTGGCTGATGGAAAGGTCATACCAAAACCTGGCATGCACACCTCCATGCAACAGGTTCCCCAGCCCTGTTTTAATGGCTTGTCCTAGTCACCTAGGTTGCGGGGACCAAAAGAAAAGGCATTTAATATTTCTATGGTCAGGATATCATTTATATTCTACGTTAATAGATGCCTAATGAGATAACAATAACAAGAACGTTTCCAAATAAGAAAAACAATTTCTAAAATACAAATGTTGCATCTGGGTTTCATAGTACCGTGCAAAATCTTACACAGTCAAAAAAATTATGTTTAAATGATCTGTGTGTTGGTGTAAAACTATGGTATTGCGGCTGTAAAAGTGTGTTAGCTTAGCCATTTGAAAACCACTCCCAAGTCCCCCTAGTATTTGCAGCAACCGCCCAATACACCCATATATATTTTAACTCAAGCAGTAGTACTCCTTATAGCTTGTATAGCTAATCAATACCTCATTCAGTCAATTAACTAAGTTTATTAAGTGAACTGTGGATGGAATTTAGGAAATGAGGTGAGGAGAGGTTTGGGAACTGAAACGGTGTTCACCTATTCATCCAATCAGATATTAGTAACTTTTTGGAGAAATTGTTAGTTTTTCTTGTGTTATGCTTAATCTGCATGTGTTCTTATGTTTTTTCATTTTGATCAAATGCACACTTACTCCCCAGATGAATAGAATTAAACATTTCCTTTGACTGACTTTCTCAAAAGCTAGCTTTCCTGACCTTCACCAAATGCCTTCAGTCTTTAAAAAAATAATCATGTGAAACATGTTTCAAATTAGTGAAACTTCTCATTACAATTACAGTAGCACTGCTTCATTCTGAGTTACCAGTATTAACTTCACCACTACATTCACTTCCTTAACTGTATCGTAACTAATCTGCCAAGACTTTTACCACGAACTACAAACTACACTGGGCGATTTTCCTCTGCACCAGGTACCATACATTTGGTACAATACTTTCGGTACTTTCCCTTTTCCATTGACTTCTAGTCAAGTACCAGTACCAAAACTTCCAGTACTTAAACTACCAAATCAGTTGCGGTACTTTTTTCGTGCTTTAGGTACTTTGGGGTGGGATGTGCAAATGCCTTCTTTGTCGATTGGTTATGCAAATAGCCGACCTTACAAACTCAGCAAACAGTGATAAACCAAGTAAAAAACAAATAAAGTAATAATCATGGATGTCTGGACAAATGAAGAGACCCAAGGTGTAATTATAATCTGGTCTGAAGAGCAGGTACAACAAGGTCAGGATAGCATGACAAGAAGTATAAAAAGTATTTTGCATAATTGTTAAAATATCATAAAGTGATGTTGTTGTAAAAAATATTGGGGTATTTATAAAGTAAAAACAGAGTCACGTCATCTCACTCCATTGTCTGGACATCAGAAGCCACAATGTCTCTGCAAAAACTGCCGCCATCCTAGCCCTGCATCAATTGGCTTCCAGTCTCACACTTTCTTCCCTTTTTTGTCATTCAAAAACTTTTTTTTGTTCATCCACACAGAAAGTACTGTATACTATATCCACAGGCTATAGAAACAATATGGGCCAGGTTTAAATTTTGGATATACATTTATACAAATAAGAACATACACATTGATTTAACTGCTTAACTCAGCTTAGGCCGTAAACTGCTTTGCATAAAATTAATAATTCCTTCAGCATCATCATTATCTAAATGACAGCCAGTAAACAGTGCTCAAACAACCAGCTCCTTTACAAAAATTCTGCATCCAATATCTTCCCCTTCCTAAACCTCAACATTACAGCACCTTGGTTGTTCTACATAAAGTCTAAGAGGAATGTCCTGGCTCTCTAGTAAAATGGCTCTCTAGTACGTCATCTATAACCGTATGTCTTTCGTGGTTCATAAGACCATGACTCAGTTAGCACCAGCCTGGTCTCGATGTTGCTCGATTCAAGATTCTGTACGGTGCCTTGCTGGCAGCTATCCCAGGAAGCATAAGGCAGGGGAACAACCAGCATGTGATCCCAGGGTAGTGTAGGGTGGACACGCACACGCACACATATGTACATACACGCACACACACACACACACACACACACACACAGATACACACAAACATATACATGCACACACAGTTCATGTATTCCTATCATTGTGGGGACTCTCCATTCGTTCTGTGGGTATAACCCTAATCATAACCATAATAACCCAGCCCAAACCTTAACCATAAGTAACCAAATAAAAACAGACTTTTAACTTGAAAAATGTCCCCAAAAGCTTAAAAAGTAAGAGATTTAACCAAATTGTGGGGATATTTGCTCCCCTCAATCCGGTAAAAACAAACCCGCACACACACACACGCACGCAGACACACTATGACTGATTCTTAAGACACCTACCCGCAAGGTTCTGCAAGCGGGAATCACACCTGCAACCACGGGGGTTTGAGACTATGGTGTTACCATCTGAGTCATCGCGCTGCCTTTTAATAATGGATATAATTATAAGTATTATCATCATTACCCATATCATCATCATTTTTAGTAAGAATAATATGCAGAAATGTACATTTACAATGTGTTCTTCCTTCCTAAGCACTGCTTCACAGATTGGCAGCCTAACCCAGCAGCCCGTGTAGACTTAGCTGCACTGTCTGCACCCCCTCCTTCAACACCTCGATAATCTCGCGCAGCGTGACGCCATCCTCGCCTTCTTCAGGTACCATGCCAGGTCAGACTGGTTTACTCTCTCTCAGTCTCACCTGTGCTCATAACACTGCCAAACAGTCACGGTGCCAGATGACAGCCATACTTCATGACGACGTCTTGGACAGAAGGCTACCGACAAAGCGACATCACCTTCATGCTGCTTTATATTTCACATTGCTGAATCGAAAGGGGAATGTTCGATACGTAACGCAAACATATCTAATAAGAGTTACAGGCTATGGTGCTAGAGCAAAATATAGATATACATGTTTTGTTTATTTTTGCACTCGTATGTTTGCACAGCATTATTGAGAGCATGATGGGATGGCGGCTGAATCATAAATGTTACATTTCTGGGGGAGAGCTGAGGCTGAAACAGAGTCCCGGTGCTGCAGAAACTGGGCAGAGCAGACACGCAATCAGCAGAAAACAGCAGACTTTCCTATAAATTAATCATCTTCAATCTGGCAATGTTCTGGTGCCTTGGAATTATTAAATTCTGAAGAGGAAATCCTCCAGCGGCAGATGGGAGCAAATTAAAAGCGGTCTGACACATTTCGGCTCTCCGAGCGCACGGCCGACAGTGAGCCGGCTTCCGATTCTGTGAAGTAGTTTTTTTCTTTATATAAAGAGAATGAAAATGCTGCGAGCAAAAACTTCTCCTTTGTTCTCATGGAGAGCGAGGTATGACAGAAATCCACACAGACTTTCTGCAGCCTCGGTTTCCAGCAGCCTAGCTTTAGCGCGTGCTGCACAAATATGTGTGGTGTGGCTGCAGACGATGGCAATCAGATGCGTTTACAACTAACATAAGAGGTATCCTGCAACACAGACGTTTCCCTGTGCCCCTTGGACTGAAACGTCATGCCCTGAGCGAATGCCAGCACCTCGGCACGTACATCCGGCCCTCCACAGAAGCTGGTTTTTGATGTGCTCCGTGACGCACTAGCTGAGCGAAGAAAAGAAGCCATCTAGGGACACTCACATTTGCTCCACTTCCATTTTGTCGCTGCGGTAGCATGCATGTAGGATCCGGCGTTCGGCCTCATCCCACAGGTGGCCCCTTAAGAACTGGGCAGCGCGTACCGCCCGTTCCACCAGCGGCTTGTCCCCCAGGGCGGTGCCGACGCGTGCAAACCCTGACAGCATCATCCCTATAAAGATGGAGATGGGGGAGTGAGGAAGGCTGATATTCCCAGCAGAGCAAGATTCACTAATTGCATTTGCATTTTTATTTATGTAGCAGCTGCCTTTATCCAATGTGACATACATTTCTGAGATGGTCACACAGTCTCAGGAGCCACTGAGGGCCTTGCTCCAGGGTACAAAGGTGAAAGCACTCTGCCAATCTCAAGATTAACTAAAATGAATTGCGGCAGATTATCGTGCACATCATGTACAACACACACCACATCAGGATTACACGGTCATTCTACTATTTACCAAGATGCCTTCCCCATTTTGCCCAAACATGATAAGAAAACCAGAAGGGACTCCTTTAAGACCCTGTGAAACCTGCAGTGCTGAGAGTGCTCAATGGTAGCAATGGGACTCTCACGTTCGATGAATGAATGGAATGATAAGGAAACGTTGCATGGTGAAAGCTTAAATTGAAGTGAATTAGAAAAGAAATGGGGCTTGTCGATGTAAGAAACATTTCAATTAAGCCACGGTTCGGCCTACTCTTAATTAGGAAATCAGTTCATTAATCACATTCCTAGAGTGCATTACTCTGGGACAAGACCTGGACAACCTATAAAGACTGATAAAATCAATGTGGCATAGGGGGCACTGGAAATAAAAAGCTCCATATAACAAGACATAAAAGTAATGGTGTTATTAAAATCAGAGACCGAGTCATGACAACATCACAGTCCAAGTCAAAAGTGTGGACATACCAGCCTTTAATGCACTTGTCTTTATTTTAGCTATGTCATTTACCTTAGAGTAAAAGGCCACGAGGCAATTCAGTAACACATATCAAATATTGCAACAGTAAGAGTAGTTTTCAACATCTAAAAATTTTCTCAATTTTTAGACCCTTCAAAACAGCCCCCTTTTGCTTCCATAACAGCATTGCAGATTCTTGGCATTCTTTCAACTAACTCCCAGATGTAGCCACCTGAAATGCTTCTCTAACAGTCCTGAAGGAATTTCCACAAGTTCTGGACAGAAGTTGACCACCTTACTCTTAATCGGTCCTCTACTTACGAACTTTCAATTTACAAATTTTCAGACATACGAACGTCGAGAACTGTAAGTCGAAATTGTGTTTGTTAACCTCTCGTTTCCTGTCCGCAACATCATTTTTTTTTTCTGAGTGCCAATTCCACCTAGTACGACTTCTGGCCGCTACTTCAGCCACACAGTAGCATAGTGTGCGTACCCCCTGCATCCTAATTCTTTGTACTTGCATACACCCTTAAAATTATGTTGAATACATCCCAAATCACCTGGGGGTTGTGGCCCAGTTGGTGACGTTTTGCAGCGGACAATAAAAATCTAACCATGATGCATTGCATCAGGACCAGAAAGCATTGCTTTAGGCCAGTACTGTAAGTGACTGCATGAAGTCGAATGCACCCAATAACATAATTTTTTTTTTTTTTAATATTTTCTTCACTGGTCCAGAGAGCTATGAGAGCTTTCTCATAGAGAGCTATAATGGTGCTGCAAATGGCTTTGTAGCGTTAGACGTTTTGTACGGCATTATTCTCCTACAATGCTTACAGATGGTTCGTGTTTTGTTTGTCACCCTTTTGCCATTTATATTTTCTGCCAGTACCCAAAATGCTGCCACACAAAAGATTTAAGTGTCTGGGGCATCTACTATAGTAATTTAGTCAGATGCCAACACGCTAACAGCAGCAGATTTGCAGCACCTTCGTGAGACCGCTTCACTCCGACGAGAAATCTCAAGTTGTAATATCGCGAGATCCCATGACACGGTGCCCAAACAGGTGCCCAAATGAGTTCCTTTAATTGGCCAAAAGGGTACTCGATCTGATCTTCGAATAGTGCCCGCCCCTGGCCCTACAGGTGTGAATTACTTTTGCACCACATTTCGCTGAGGTATTTGGTGCGAAAGTGAGAGCATGCGAGAGAACAGTACTTGAAACTCGTAGCAGCAGATTCGAGGAGTTGTAATTACTGACTTGTGTTTCCGCTAGAAAAATGTCCAAAAAAGAAATATAGTAGCGAGAAAATTGAAGGCGTAAACGTTGTGTTTGTCGAAATCCTGTGACTTCAAATTTACTGATAAACGTGTGACTCTTTTCTACAGCTACAGATTGCACTGTTACAGATGCTCAGGTGTTTTGCACCAATAATGACGCTGTCACTCAGTCTAATTGTCATTCAGTGGTCATGAGCACAGTGACTTCCACCTGCTGTGACGTCATG
>JAABNX020000106.1:12226609-12244221 GCA_015163995.2 Mormyrus lacerda | reverse complement strand
ATAATGACGCTGTCACTCAGTCTAATTGTCATTCAGTGGTCATGAGCACAGTGACTTCCACCTGCTGTGACGTCATGTGCATATCCTTTGTAGCAGGTGAAGCGACAGCAGGTGAGAGGGAGATGATCTGGAGGTATTTTACCACTGTGAAAAACAACTAGTAGCATAGTGATCTGCAGTGTTTGAGTGGTAGAAGTAGCTTTTACTGGAAAATCCCACTAAATAAAGTGCACGCAATTGTGAGTAATATGAAAAAAGCAATGGATGACTTGGGAGTTGTGAGCTTGGGCTGTTTTGCACACTCACTACTGCTTGTGATCCATGAGGGGCTGCTATGACAAAGATGAATGACGCTGTTACCAGTGGGAGAAAAATTGTGGGGCATTTTAAGCATTCACCACTTGCGTATCCTCACTTGGCAGATATTCAAATTGAACTGCAAATGCCTCAACACTCTTAAAACAAGATGTACAAATGAGGTGGAACAGTACATTATGTACGTTACCAGAAACCTAATTAAAGCTTTTTTGGCATACATTTTTTCATTCGTTTTAACTAGTTAAAATCATTAATAATACATAAAGTATAAATATTTATATCATACAGTACATATTTATTATATTAAAATATAGTAAAAAGACCTTGTGTATTGGAATATGTATTGGTATTGGAAGTTGTGTATCAGATTCGGATCAGAACTGAAAAAATGTGGATCAGCTCATCTCTAGTCAGATGTGATTTTTTTCACTGACATGCAAATGGCCCATATACCTATCAATGTCATTTGGGAACCAAACCCTGCACCCCTTTACCGTTCCAGGAGGAAAGCATCTTAGTGTCCAAGTGAGGCGGAGGTCGGGTCTTCCGCATCTCCGCCAGCCTCCCCCTGCCCTCCTCCAACACCTCATTTGTCTCCTCCATACTCAGGCCAAAGCGGGCAGCCGTCAGTTCTAGAGAATAGCGCACAATAAGCACGTTCTGCCCAGACAGCTCGCCGTGAGGGTCCTAACAGGAAGTCAGGAAGGAATAAAGTGGCGTTACTAAATTTACCCCCAGAGAGAGAGAGAAGGTATCTCAAAAATCCATTATCCCAATAAAAAGCAGCTCCTTGGTACACAGGACGTCCACTTGTACTGACATAATACTGACATCTGATTTCTGTCTCCTATTTACTCTTCCTCCAAAGTAACTTCCTAGGCTAAACTACTTGACCAAGGAGAAACCCTTCTGCATAACTGTTGGTTCTCTTGGCTACATGCTGTCTCTCCCTTTCCTCTCCAGCACACACTCACAGAGAGTGGGTGTATACCTGGGTAGGGGCCACGTTGCCCTGCTCCTTGACACCGTAGTGGTGCATGAAGATGTCAGCCCGACTGGCTCCCCCAGTGGCGCCCTCTACAGGTTCTGGGAGCAGCTCCCTGATCTCCCCTGCTGTCCATACATAGAAGGCCCCCTCCCTCTTCTCAGCAGCCCCAGCCGTGGGAAAAGAGTCTGCATCCTCTGCGCTATAGAAACCTCCGGACTGCAGGACAAAACGCAATGGTAATCCCACCGATACTCTTCACAGGGGCAGACTAGCATGCAAGAAATGCTGTAGAACATGATGTGTGAAATATACACATTTGATGTTATTCAACTCAGTTCTTCCATTTGTATAATAATGTTGGGGAAAAAGTTGTATCAAAATATATAAAAAATTTAACGATCAATATAAAAGTAACCTTAATTAAGCCAGCCATTTGTCTATTGGAAAACCACAGTATTCCACAGCAAATGGCCAACAGGCAGGGCGACGAGCAGACCTCGCTGACCCAATTTTGTGGATTCTGTGCCACTGGCGTACGCCGACTGCGGCGTCAGCAGAGCTTGTGCGACCAGGTGCCGCGGCGGGACGATCCGAGGGGATTCAAGATCACTCACCTTGTCACTCAGATCTCTGGAGACATAGCGCAACACATCCCGAGCCACATCTGCAAAGAGCTGCTCCCCGGACACCTGTCCCAGCAGAAATACAGAGAATTGCTCGTGAGTGCCATCCCAAAACCGCTGAGCCACGCAAAATAATGACAAGCGCGCGTTTGTTTAGTTGCCGCTCCCTTAGAAAACAGGTTACCCCATATTAAACTGGATAATGCCTAGGGAAAAGGAAGTTGCCCTGTATACATAGAAAAATGAAAAGGAAAAACCACAGCAGCAAGTGGCAGACAAAAGAAATAGATATATTCTGCAGAGAAGCAGGCAAAAAAGTTGACAAAAGTAGGGGCAGGGAATAATTTGGGATACGAAGGATATGCAATATTTATAGTACGTGTCCAAAAGTGTCACCAGCCAAGGGGCCTGATGTGTGAAATATGCTAATCATGTATGTGACAAATAAATCTTTAAAAAAGCCTCATAGCTATAAATCTACTGAATAACTACTCTGGGGAATCAGAGCATCCAATACCAACAAACACCACAAACAGAACTTCACAGGTAACCCATATGATGGTTGGTGCACGACCCAGCGGGTTAGGACACCGCGCCTGTGATCAGAAGATCATCGTTTAGGACCCACGGTTGACAGAGCAATTTCATAGTTGGGTCCTTAGCTCAAATTGCCCCAGGGACTGACTGACCCTGTTATCACAATTCTATGTCACTTTGGATAAATACATGTAACTCTTGGTCCTTTAACTCTTACACAACCTCACATCTGCATCACACTGGAAGCCTCACCTTCATCACTAAACATTCAATATCTTTAGTAGTGGTCCCCAAGTGGCATGGTGTGTATTTTTCCTTGCATGGTCTACCATAGTCCTCATTCTGTTCGAAGACAGATTTGATGTAGCTACAATATGCTTTGCCTGTGACTGATCATCTGTGCCCCAGGGACACGGCGTTACCTTCCTGCTGGGAGATGTGTCCTTCAGAACAACCAGGCTCTGCAGGACATATAGCTTTGCTGGGTATTTTTGGGCACAGAAGGAATAGTGTGGCAATATAGAAACCTGCCCAATCAGCATACATCAGTCTTGAAGAGCATTTTTGCAAACAGTAAGGCATTTGAAAAGAACAACTCTGACCCATGTCGTCAAGATTACATGAGAGTCCAATGGGCAGCCAAATTCTCACTTCTTTGAACTATGCATTACATCTGTTAATGGGGATTAGTATACAAGCTCAAAATGATCCAGTTTCAAGTGCAAATTACTACAGGACTTGAACATATATTCATTTACAACCAATGAGAAAAAGCGATGCTAGGATTACACTAATCCTTCTCTAGATCCAGACAGAAAGACAGAAAGGAAGCTGAAAAACACAGGCAATTGTGAGGCAGTGCACACAAAAGGCTCTTGCACAAACACAGGTGTCCCCAACCTGATAGGCGGTGATGTAGGCTACTGCCAGCTGTGCTTGGTCGTACAGCATCTTCTCGAAGTGAGGAACGTGCCAGGAGGAGTCCGTGGAGTAGCGGTGGAAACCCTGAGGGAGATGCCGGGACACAAACAAAGAGTGTAGGGAGAAGGAAAAAAAACGCAAGGAGCGGATGGAAAAACCAGGCCGACAGCAAAAAATACAGCAAAAAGAAGGAAGAAGAAGAAAGGAATCCAGCAGAACGGAAGAGACGCCAAACAAAAATGTAATAAATAATCCAAAGTGTCGTTCAATAACAGGAAGTAATTAAAAGAATGCAGCCTCAGTAAAATAAGAGTGTTTTCTTAAGGAATATGGGAAGCTTTCCATTTTTAATGCTCTAGTCTGTTGACATCATGTGGACAGGACAAGAGCCTGTTGACCTACTGATCATGGCAGGAGGGACGAGAAAAACACACTTCACATCAAGCTCCTTCCTTTCATTTAACCCAGTAAAAACGTTATGTTCAATAAGGGGACATATTTATTGAAATAGAGTGCCTTTTCAAGATAAAATGCACTAGATGCGGAACTGTGGCCCGCACATGCTGGTGAGGTTAAGCTGCAGTACCTGCGCCACATGGTCATGAATGCCACCTAGGGCCATCATCCGCATTGTGTGGAGAGCCATCTGCAGTGCCTCCACCCCCTCTGATGTGGACCGGTTCGTCGCCCAGAACGACATGAGGAACATCAGGTTGACTGTGGAGGCAGCGTAGAGTCACTTGAGAGAAACTGCATTGCAGAAACCAACGCATGTTCAAAAAAATCAATCGATTTTTAGATTACATATATTCAAGCCTTTTTTTAACTTCACTGAATAAAAACACAAATATGACCATGGGAACTTAATTACACACTATTAATGAAGTACAAAGGAAGACTCATTAATTTTTATTGTTATTATTAAATAGAGAAACAAACCGGGGTAAGATTGTCAAAAAGGCCAACTACTGGACAGTACAGAAAAAAAAATCAAACGCTTTAATAAGAGCTACCTGACTGGAGGGAGAGGGGGGATCACTGGCCAAGACTGACACATTAGACCAATGTCAATATCTTTATTTTTGATTTTTTTAACGTTAAAAAAATAAGTCATGCATCTCTAGTTAGTTAGCTAGTTAGCTACCTCAGGGTCTTGACCATTGCTGCTGTAGTTTGCAAAAATAATGATGCTACAAAAACCATTCAATGACATTTTTGCGTTACAAAAGAGAGGCATTTCCTAAAGCATTGGAGTGCAAATATTATCTCTACCATTAGATAGAGTGTTCTGTGCTACAAAACAGAGGTGAGTTTCCAAAAAGAGGTTGTGGCACAAAGACCATCAGGTAGCACTTCCTTTGTGAATATTAATGAACCTTCCCTGCCATCATACGTTTCAAAAATTTGTGTGTTAGCATCTCCACTTTGTGCATCTACCTGCAGCACGAGAATGCAAGTTTGTGTAGCACTGAAGTAGGAGTACCTTCATTTGAAGGTTACAGATCGATGCATTGAACATCCACATTAACAATCAATTCATCACGACGCATCTGTGCATCAACACATGCCCATGTGATAGTATCACAGAGTCCAGCTGACCTGGTGTGGGGAACTTGGGCTCTTCCCTAAATCCCCCATATTCTTTTTCATAAGACTGTGCCAGCTGGTGGAAGCATCTCTGGGCCACTTCAGGGGCATGTGGAGGGGCTTCTCCAGGCAGGGCACCAATAGCAGTGGCCTTTTTGAGGGCCTCAATGACTCGCTTCCCACTGGACTCAAGAGCCTCCCTGTTGCTCTGCCACTGAGTAAGAAAGATGCCATGAAATAGCAGGCAAGGAGAGATACTGAGTTATGCATGAAAATGTGCTTAAACCAGGGAATATTATTACTACTTCTATTATGATTATTTTAATTATTGTCACCATCATTATTATTTTTATTATTATTATTAATAATAATAATAATAATAATAATAATAAAAAAAACAACAAAAATAATTCTATCAATTTATACAGTTATATTTTCCTCTGAAGCAATTTAGCTTACAAACCTACTGAAAGCTCAGGGCTCCTCCTGAGACTGAACTAGCAAAAACTTCAGGTTACAAATCTGTACCCTTAAATATTATATCTTATTCTTGGGTATATGCCAAGGGAAACCTGACCTGCTCTATAATTCTCAATAATGCAGTTTTAAAACCAGGTCTGCGTCCACTATCACTAGGTGGGAAGTATGTGCCACCAAAAAAAGGTCGAAGGTCAGGGGTAAGCCATACGCTCATTGGCCATCCTCCCCCCCCACAGGTAGCCTGAAAGGAGAGACAAGCAAAAACTAGAGAATTACTTTGAATCTATGCACATTTACATATATTAGTACCTGCCATTGTCTTTGATACTGGTGAACATTGCTTAGATAAAAAAAAAACTGATCTAATGTAAATTTAACAAAAATTATGACAATCAACTGAGTAATTGAGTATCCAGAAAATGACGAGACCTACAGTATATTGGAAGATGCTTATTTCAGTTGTTCCTCCTGAACAACCCAGTTCACCGTTATTTGAGATGGTCGATTTACCTGACTGAGATCCTATTCATAACATCCACAACACAAAGATCTCCAGAAACATACATTTACAGTGACAAATAAAACCTACTGAATTTCTCCTATAGCAATGTAGGGAATGCCTGGTATGAAAAGAAATCTAAAATTTGTTGCAGCCTTGCCTGGATAGCTTTCTGTAAAGACTGCAGTTCCTTAAACCTGGTCTGAAGACTTTTGTTCAAGCCAGACATGAACCACCTGATTCCTAATTGCTGTTTTGACTTGAAGCAGTTCAATTCCTTGACTGTTTAAAAATCCTCACACCAGCTTCAGAGAGAGCTGCCATCATCCAACACCAAAGCAGAATAGCTCTGTCACACAAAATAAACCCCACAATTTGAATTCCAGAAGAAGCATGCGATTCTTTTGATCACACATGATCCGCAATTACTATTTTGAATTAATTTCAACAATATATCTGATCCAACATGTAATGTTGCATAAGAAAAAAAATATAATATTATCTTTTAAAATGCAGACCTGAACAAAAGTCATATAAAGTTTGTCCACATCTGGCCGCTCCTCCCGATCTACTTTGATGCAAACAAAGTTGTTGCTGAGGATTTTGCCAATTTCCACATCCTCAAAAGACTCCCTTTCCATCACATGACACCAGTGACAGGTAGAGTACCCCACTATGGGATGGAGAACACAAGACATACTCAGTATCTGCCAAATGTAAAGATAAAAACACATATGCTGATATATAATTCTTGTACCTGACAGGAATATAGGCTTATCTTCCTTCTTTGCCTTGTCGAATGCTTCCTGTCCCCATGGAAACCTATGGATCAGCATTTTTATATTTATTTATTTAGTATCCAAAATGACATACAACTGATGTAGCAGGGTCCCTGGAGATGTTGGGGTTAAGGGCTTTGATCAAGTGCCCAACATGAAATCAGCCTGTAGACTATGGGATCTGAAGCAGCAACCTTTTAATCAAAGTTGCAGAGCACCGACCCACGTAGCTACGCACCATTTTAATATTTAAATTCATATTTTAGGAATGGTTTAACAAAGAAACGTGTTGCATTTCTGCAGTTCTCACCAGTCCACTGGGTTATGTGCATGTTGCAGCAGATAAGGTGATCTCTCTTTGCTCAAGCGATTTATGCATCTTCCTGAATGCCCAGTTCGGCTGTTCTGCTCATCACCCCCTGACGCCATGCAGAGACCGGCTATACAAGTAGTCCTATGGAAACGTCATAATAGGAAAAAAAAAACTTTGCACCAAGGCAAATAGTAGATCGCAAGCGGTTAAAACCAGGGGAAGTCGATCTAAATGTGTGAAACCGGAGAAAGACAAATAATACTCTTTGATCGCTAAACGAGCATGTTATGTAAATACGGAAAATTAACTACACAATGAACAATCACAGGCTGAGGAACGACGTCAGCACAATGACATGTGCAGCACATCTGCCGGACACACTGCGTCTGACATGAATTGTTTATGATGAGAAAAATATCTGGGTGTTCGTAGATCGGTACATTTGCAGGGTGAAATGGAGACTGTAAGCCCCGATCAGGAGACAGTGCAGGCATTTGGACACTGGACCCCCCCGATCGAGAGTTTTTGCAGCCAGCGCAGGCAGGATACCGGAAGCAAAACAACACAGCGCAGAGACGCAAAATGCATCATCTAATGCAATCTGACGGGTAAACGTCCATAGCTAGTTAATAATATTAGCCACAGTATCAATGGGTAAATTCAAGCTTTAAAGTTCATCATCCGTACCATTTACCTACAAATTCCACCACACAACTGAGGATGAAAAACATACAAAAAGTTATAGTTAACTGTAAAACGTAAGACAATTTACCTAAGGTAAGCCAACACACAGTCAGGAAAAACCTGACTATATTGCTGGAAAAAAAATGCGCTCATGTTTTATATTAAGCGCAGCTGACAACTTTAAATTGCAAGCGACTGATTGTGTTATATCTAAGACATGGAGACACCATTCCATAATATTATACTACATGTGCCTGTTGTATAACAAGATAAAAAAAAATGTTGTATGCGCACGGATTATACTCATTAAAGCAGGTATAATGTATTGCTTAAATACTGTATGATTCGTACTGTATGGAAGCCATCGCAGCTGTCCTCATTCTGCACATGCAGCCGTCATTGATCTGTCCAGGCTTAGATGCTGCATCATCTGTTGTACTTATGTTTACCTGGAGCAGTGCTGGGGAGTCCTTATGTTCCCCGGGGAGGGGCACGTTTTTCTAGTTGGGAGACGGAAGCCTCCGACGCCTCTGCTGCACTCTGCGACTGGAATCTTCTCTAGTCTCGTGAATATCTTGTTGAAGCTTTGTGTTGCGGCTCGACTGTTAATATGTAGCGACAGTGCCCAGGCCCTTCTTAACATTTCACTGAGAAAGCTTTAATTCGCCCTGCCGAACTGTAAAGTGAAAGTGCAATTCAGCATGCGTAGCTTCGTCTCAGCAACTGGCGAGTACGCTGTTTGACCACACGGTGGTGCAACGGAGTTATCCTAGGATGACTGAGTTTACTTCAAGTGTGTATGCAAAATATGCTTGAGGAGAGTTATCGTACATAAGAATAATCATGGGTCCGCAGAGCCTCCCTAGTCGCCTAAGTCAAAATTTCAATTAATTGGCAATTAGGATATCTGTAAACATCCTTTCTCTCCCCAAAGTGCCGGGAGTATCCCGCAAATTGAGAACATCTCCCTAACACCCACAAATGGTGTGCAATGTTCCAGAAATCTGTCGTTCCGCTATTGTACTGTAGTGAAAATTCGCAGGCAGGAAGTTTTACCAGGAATGCCATCTCTCACGCTTCTGGTGTGACACACGCAAGAAACCATACGGCAAATCTACCTTTAGCTAACCTACATAAAAAGTGTTGGGGTAGTTTGCAAATCCTACAGACTATTTACAAGGTAATAAAATTTTTACATACAAGTAAATGAGTGTGCAAACTTGTCTCGAATTGAAAGTCTCACATCTCAAGTAGGCAATCCTTGTTTTACCACTGCAACCTCACCCCAAATTTGACACCACTCCACACCACGCATGGCTTGGGCTCAGGAACCAGTCTCCTCGAGGGGGGTTGGACCCTCTTCCACTCTGGAGTTGCCTGTGGGGAAAGGCACCGAGTGAGGGTGGGCATACTTATTGCCCCCTCGCTGGGTGCCAGTACATTGGGGTTTACCGCAATGGACGAGAGTTTAGCCTCCCTTCGCCTTCGGGTGGGGGGACAGGTCCTGACTGTTGTTTGCGCTTATGCGCCAAGTGGCAGTTCAGAATACCCACCCATTTTGGAGTCCTTAGAAGGGGTGTTGGAGAGCACTCCTCCTGGGGACTCTCTTGTTCTGCTGGGGGACTTTAATGCTCACGTGGGCAATGACAGTGAGACCTGGAGTGGTGTGATTGGGAGGAATGCCCCCCCAGATCTGAACCCGAGCAGTCTTCTGTGCTTGTCATGGATTGTCTATAATGAACACCATGTTCAGGCATAAGGATGTCCATATGTGCACTTGGTACCAGGACACCCTAGGCTGCATTTCGATGATCGACTTTGTAGTCATGTCATCGGACTTGCGGCTACATGACTTGGACACTCGGGTGACGGGTGAAGCGAGGGGCAGAGCTGTCAACTGATCACTACTTTTCCCGTGTCCCGGGGGAGGCGGGGGACATTGAGTCCAAATGGGCTATGTTCCGTGCATCCATTGTGGAGGTGGCTGACCGTAACTGTGGCCGTAAGGTGGTCGGTACTTGTCATGGCGGCAGTCCCCAAATCCGCTGGTGGACACCAACAGTGAGGGATGCCGTCAAGCTGAAGAAGGAGTCCTATTGGGCCTTTTTAGCCTGTGGGACTCCAGAGGCAGCTGACGGCTACCGGCAGGCTAAGTTGGCTGCAGCTTCAGCGGTCGCTGAGGCAAAAACCCGGGTGTCGGAGGAGTTTGGTGAGGCTATGGAAAACGACTTCCGGACGGCTTTGAGGAGATTCTGGTCCACTCGCCCAGAGTTCCTTAAGACTCCGGATGCTGTGGGGCTGTCCTGGATGACACGCATCTGCAGTATCGCATGGACATTGGGGACAGTGCCTCTGGATTGGCAGACTGGGGTGGTGGTCCAGAAGGGGGACCAGAGGGTGTGCTCCAACTATAGGGGGATCACACTCCTCAGCCTCCCAGGTAAGGTCTATTCGGGGGTTCGGATCCAGGAGGACCAGTGTGGTTTTCGCCCTGGTCGTGGAACAGTGGACCAACTCTATACTCTCCGCAGGGTTTTGGAGGGTTCATGGGAGTTTGCCCAACCAGTCTACATATGTTTTTTGGACTTGGAGAAGGCATTTGACCACGTCCCCCCGGGAGTCCTGTGGGGGGTGCTTCGGGAGTATGGGGGGCCGGGCTTCCTTTTAAGGGCTGTTCGTTCCCTATATGACCAGTGCCAGAGTCTGGTCCGCATGAGAGGCAATAAGTTGGACTCGTTTCCGGTGAGGGATGGACTCCGTCAGGGCTGCCCTTTGTCACTGATTCCGTTCATAGCTTATATGGACAGAATTTCTAGGTACAGCCAGGGTGTTGAGGGTGTCCGGTTTGGTGACCTCAGGATTAGGTCTCTGCTTTTTGCGGATGATGTGGTCCTGTTGGCCTCATCAGATCATGACCTCTGGCTCTCACTTGGACAGTCCTAGCCAAGTGTGAAGTGGCTGGGATGAGAATCAGCACCTCCAAATCCGAAACCATGGTCCTCAGCCGGAAAACGGTAGTATGCTCTGTCCTGGTCGAGGATGGGGTCCTCCACCAAGTGGAGGAGTTTAAGTATCTCAGTAATGCGGGCGCTGTATCGGTCTGTCATGGTGAAGAAAGAGCTGAGTCAAAAGGCAAAGCTCTCGATTTACCAGTCAATCTACATTCCTACCCTCACCTATGGTCACGAGCTGTGGGTAGTGACCGAAAGAACGAAATTGCGAGTACAGAGGCCGCAGGGTGGCTGGGCTCTCCCTTAGAGATAGGGTGAGAAGCTCAGTCATTTGGGAGGGACTCAGAGTAGAGCCGCTGCTCCTCCGCATTGAGAGGAGTCAGATGAGGTGGCTCGGGCATCTGATTAGGATGCCTCCTGGACACCTCCCTGGTGAGGTGTTTCAGGCATGTCCCACTGGGAGGGCCCCGGGGAAGACCCAGGACACGCTGGAGGGACTATGTCACTCGGCTGACCTGGAAACGCCTCGGGATTCCTCCAGAGGAGCTGGATGAAGTGGCCGGGGAGAGGGAAGTGTGGGTTTCCCTGCCGAGGCAGCTGCCCCCGCAACCCGACTTCGGATAAGTGGGAGATGATGGATGGATAGATATTTGAATGCAGTTTGATTGTCATCAAGGCTGATCGCATCGATTGTTTTGTGTGGTTATATTCTGTCGTGTGGTTGTATTCTGTCATGGTGTTTTGCAGCTTTGCATAAGTGGCTTTTGGGACCCTGTAGGTGGGCAAAATAAGTTATCTGTGACATGCTTTTTAAGTGAATTGGCATATATAAATTACACATAGTGTGGTTGATTGACATCCTGTGCGAGTTGTCCCCTATCTCATGTATTGTACTTCCTGAAATTGACTCCAGACTCACTGTGACGTCATACTGTATAACATAATGGAGGATGGATGGACAACTCAGGAGATATCATCGTGATCTCATACATTATGTGTCACGATTGCGGGCGGCTCGGGTGCAGGAACGAGGCATGGTGCACGACCCACTGGCGACTCCAGGAACTCAAAAACAACAGGGTTTATTAAATAAAACAGAAAACACTACAAACAAAACAAAACCAAAAGGACCACGCAGGGTCAAAAACAAAAAAAGGGATTACCAAAGACTAAATTTACAAATGGAGTCAAGACTGGTAGGCTACAAACAGAATACTCAAAACTTAACTGACATCCGACTATCACAAACAATGAACCACTAGGGACTAAAACTCAGACAGGAATTTAAATACAAAACTGAACAAGGTAATGACAGGCAGGAGTGAACAGACAATTAACCAATAGGGGAAGGTGCAGGACAACGAGCAATCAGGAAAACACACAAGGGCAGGCACAAGAACGGGCGACAGGTGAAACTAATAAACTCACAGAACTGAACAGGGAAACAGGGAAATAGAAACTAACACTGGTGAATACAGACAGGTATAAACACAAGCAAGGGTACAAGGGACAAAACCAACTACAAAATCAGACATCAAAACTAGAGACAACTGAAACACTAGTGAGCCAAAATACAAAAACAGAGGAGGTGGGATTCAAACACAGGACAGAAGCGTACACAGACAATTGGCTGTGTTGAGCCACAAGACCAGAGAAAAGGGGGGAAAACACAAAGACTAACATGAAGGACGGGATGACCAGAAACGCCCGCTGGTCAAACGGGGTAGGGACACAGAGTGAGACAACAGGGACTGACTCTGACATTATGTGTTTGTATATTCCCTTTTCATGTGGGTTTCATACCATGGTATAGCATGCCAAAGTAACAAATATAATTTCAAAGTAATTCACTGTTGTGTGTTGCTCTCTGCTATTTTGTGAGTAAACTTTGTGTGTTTGGTGAGGACACATGCAGTGCGCATGTTTCACAAAAAGACATATGCTATTTAAACTGAAATGCACATGTGCTGCCTGTCTCATCATTCCGACATCCATAACATAAACAAAGACCCATTTTCGACCATAGCTGGGAAAAAAAATTGTTGTTTGTAGTGATACTCACTGGCCAATGACATCTTAAAATACATTTATGAGTACTCTTGAGTTCAAACCTGCTGTTTGTTATGTGCAATCCCTGACTTTTTCAGGGGAATATTGATGATTGTCATTTTTTTCAGTTTAAAGGATTTTTGCTCCTAAATGAAAGTTGAAGGAACCAGTTAGTTAATTGTGATTTTAAACTATTCATTATCGTCAGAACGTGACAAAACCTTGCCAAACAACATTTCACAATGACAAATCTGAGGTAGACATTGAGCAAGTTATTTTAGTCAGTGCTAACAAAATGCTGGTGCTCACATTCTTCCTAGCATTTTTAAATTCTCTGTGGGTCATTATTGATCTGTGGATTTCTTGTGTACTGAATTTTACTGTGGACTTTCGTTTTAGATTTTGCCACATTACCCTTATTGGATGGGTTTGGGCTTACCTGCTGCCCCAGTGAGTTGCCCTACTGTTCTGATTGTGTGTTTTTTTCTGCCTCCCTCCCCTGTTTTATTCTCTTATTTGTTCTATAAATCCCCTGTTTATATTTTATGGCTGTGTCTGTGCTTCTTCTCCGTTTGTTGGTTCTGTCAAGCAGTCACAAAGAAAGTGAGGTTGTTTCACTTTGATGAAAAGCAACACCTTGGTTCTTAAATCATATTGAACTTTTATCATTTGTCATATTGATATCGAGGAAAATATTGCAGTAATTTTCATTTTATTGCCCAGCTCTAGGCCCGTTATACTTTATTTTTCAAGTTTAGATACGAGAGGTAATTCTTCCCACTCATGCCCCTCAAGGTCTATCTATAATTGCACACATGAGCATTGACATCACCTTGAAGGATCAGAGATTCTCTAACGTGCATCCTTTGCAGCTTTACTCACTTTCTCTTAGCAGTCGTAACTGCTGTTTTGTACAAGTACACCTACAACAGTTAGAGCAACTCATAGTCGTATAGAGCCAGCCATGTTGTCTACCAGGAAAAATCTGACTGCATAGCCCTTAGACTGATACTTATGGGTATCCCTACATTTGCCTGCGGTCTGTCATCATGAGGGACTCTAGAGTTGGACAGCTCATCCCTGATAAAGAGGCTTCATTCCAGATCCAATGGTATGTTTGGAGATAAAGCCATCTCAGCCTAGCCAATACATTTCCATCTCCTGCTATAAGTTAGGCTTCCTCCCTATTGAAGAGGTGGCATTCCACATTCTCAGATTCAGTCTTTTACTATGGCCTGATACCTTCTTCCCGATCATGCACATCACTTTAGTAGGACTGTACCTGACTCCATAATTTTATGTAGTCATTTCAAGTTGAGCTCAACCAAGATATATGGGTGGTCCTGGTTGCAGCAACTTTCTGGCAAACACCACAGCTAAATTGCGTCCCATGGGGTAACTTCTGGATTATACTATCTGTCCCCTTGTCCTAGCCCTGTTTGCCATCTGTGTGTTTACAAGAGGCTCAGGATTCAAGAAAAATAGTGATGAGGATTGTTGAAATAGCTGGAGAATATGGGAATAGTTTAATATATAATAAATAATTATTAATGCATGAGTCATTTGTGTAATAAATTGTGATGGCTACGGCCCCACAGTACGACCTTACACGTTTTTACATTCTAAAGTTGATTACTTTGTATGTTTTTTCTAATCAAACTGCTTTATCTATAGTAACAATTTATAGTTCATGTGCTTTGCCTCTTGTGTTACGTGCAGTGTACATATTTTGATATTGTAAGGCTGTGTTTTCCAGTTACTTTAGTTGTGGGGATGGTCTTTCCTAGTCAGTGTAAAGGTGTGGCTGAGGGCGGGGGACTCATAAAAGGACAATCCCTGGAGCAGGAGTTAACCAAGAGGGGGGATTTGGGGTTTAGGTGTGTTTTGTTTTGTTTAGTTATACAGTATGTAGTATTCATTTGGTTTACCCCATTTGTGTGTTAATTGGTTTCACCAAACCACTATATATGTTCCCTCATGTCTCCTTACAGGAGTTGTTTTGTTGACCTCTTTTATGGGCCCTGTAATTAAGGTTTTGAGTTTTGTTACTGTCTGTATTTTGGGGGTAAATAAAGCCCTATTTCTTTAGTTGAGCTCCTGTGTTTGTGCTGCCTTACTGTTTGGTCCCTCACAAAACACCAGGGATGCATACTGTATGCGGATAAATATGCCTAGCGTATCACAAATGTGAGTATCTGAATTACATAAGAGGTCCCACATAGAGTATCCTTTGAATTGCATTTTTATAGTTGGTGGCTCCATTTATTTCTTAATTTCTCTTTTTCTGAAAAAACCATTGTCATGTGAAGACATATTGCTAGTTTTTTTCAATTTTTTTTCATCACTTCATCTTTTTTTCTTTGCATAAAAATGGAGCAGTAACTAAAGTTAGATATTTTAAAACCACAAGGACCATACGCAATGGTATAAAAACATATGGCAGCACTTTTGTCAGGAACATTGGTTAGCATGACTGCACTGGTTAGCGTTGAGTTTGTACTGTAATTATTTAGGTGATATTTAACTGAGGAAAATAGCTACCCTTACATGATAGTTTTTTGCTTTGTGTTTTTGTCCAAAACAATCTGAATTCACTTCAAGAAAATATTTGGTGTAGTGGAGCATCATAACATCAATAAAATGGATAAAACAGATGTTCACAAAACATCTAATGCTATAATACTTTTTATTTCATTCATAATCATTTCACAAGGTAGTATATACACCTTTACATTGGCTTATGTTACAAATCACATTTTAACATGATTAAACAGATTTGGCCAGACCCACCATGTTATTGGTTCTGTCAAAGATAGAGTAGTACTCTCTGATGAATACATCACCCAGGATCCAGAGATTTGAATCACCACCACTAAAACCAGTGCGGCAACCGTAATATTGTGACTGGAAAAAAGAAAAGTTAGTTAAACAAACTAAACTTCTTACAAATGAAAGCTTTTCTAATCATTTTTCAGATTTTTTTAACCAAACTGTTCACTTTTTTAAATAATCTTCGCTTTGTATTTAACAAAACCACCCTGCCTCTTTTTTTGTCAACAATGGTACTCACCTGACTGACATAGGCAGAAGGTGGGAGGGTGAAGGAGTACCCATTGATATTGAAGCTCAACACAGGCATGTTTTGGATGTTGTTACAGTCCACAACAGCCTGGAGCAAGGAAAGAATCTGTCAGAATGCTATGTAATTATTTTAATATGCACGGGGAACAAAACGGTTAACAATCTTACGTCTCCATTGTTCATGGTGGCTCCAACCATCTGATTGATGTTTGCAATATCGCTGGAGGGACCGGCGATCAGGGAGGTACCAGTGTCCACAATTGCTTGGCAGCCACCACTACAAGCCACAGTATTTCCGTTGATGGTAACACTACAATGGAAACATAAGTGAAATGGAGCATTCCTTTGTTTACAATGGAATATTAATAATGAGGAAAGATGGACTTTTATGCATATATGCTGATAAAGTATATGCAATATGTGGGCGTGTTTAGGGAGAGAAGAGAGTCTGGAGCATGTAGTAGTCGGAGGAGTAAAACTGGTTTACCTTTGCACTGTAATCTGCCAGTAGGTCATAGAGGACAGAGGAATCCAGACAACTGAGCCGGTGTAGTAGGTGGTTTCATATCCACCCAATATCAATACACTACCCTTCTGAGAATTGCTGGGAAACAATAAACAAGTAGGTTCAGTCCTTTTGCACATTTGTGTAACAACTACACAGTGCGGTTCATACTTTTTGAATAATTGTGATTTTTGTTGCTGTTGTTTAAATAATGTCTCGGATTCCTACCCAGTCAGGTAGAAAGAGAAAAGATCTTGATCCACCAAACCCTGGCTCATCATATTATCAAAGACTGGGGTGGCATCAGAGGCGGCAATGCTGGGGTAGGCCAACCCCAAAATACCATCAGCTACCATGTATTGCATGAAGTCGGCTTCAGTCTTGCTCAATCCAAAGATTTGGTTTTTGTCCGCAATGCCAGCAACCTAGGGAAAGACATGGAGTTACCTCTCAAACAATTTTTAAAATATATTCTGTAATAAAAAATAGTGCTAACTGTAGACAACAGCTGAAGTGATCTAATAGCTATGTATTTTTATCATTCACCAACTCTCACCTCCACCGTGTCATATCCGAGAACACCAGTCATGCTTCCAGTTCCATATTGGATAGAGAGGCTTCTCCCATCCCATTTGAAAGTGGAGGATGAACCTGGGTTATACTTCCTGTGATTGGCTGAAAACACACAAAGAGGCCATCTTCATTGTGGTCACCGTGTGTCCTTTTCTAGCTAACTGCTGGACAAAGATGCATGAACGCAACGGGATTGTCTGACCCTGCATTTACAATTATGTGACACTGTGGATAACAACATCTGCCAAACGTATAAAATATGATGGAAAATACACATACTGCAAGCCGGACTGGAACAGTAGACAGATGGGACCCACAGATTGGAGGACCCAGTATCCATGATCACACTGAAAGCTTGGCCAGGGGTGCCGATGGAGATCTCACCGTAGTAAGAAAGCTGGAAGGACAGTAAAAGTCTTCAAGACATTAAAACAAGACAACGTATGGCTTTTAGGAAGCAATAGAAAGATAGTTAATGGTAAACTTTTCACAAGTTATAGTACCATCGGATGAAGGGATAGTAGAAAAGAACATGAATTTAGACTCACATCAGCATCATTAGTCAAGGGCTCGCCGGCAACAGCAAGGTTTGAATCGAACTTGGCAAAAGGGTTGTAGGGGTGCTTTAGCCTGTATTCTTCCCATAGGCCCATCTCCTCCAGACGCTCCCTGGCACTCTTACCCTTAATCAGGGAGATCCTGTGACAAAGAGGACATGCATACT
>JAABNX020000106.1:12190017-12211870 GCA_015163995.2 Mormyrus lacerda | reverse complement strand
TGATTTATTTATTTTGAGCTTAGCTAGGCTTTGCAAAACATCAGCTTCAGTTATATCTATATTAGTTATAGACGAAGTTGGAGTAGTAATAAGAACTGGTAAGTTACTAGTGTCCTCAACAGTGAATATCTGTGCAAAACTATCATTGAACTCATTTACTAAAGGGGTTTATATGCTTAGCAAATCATTGCATTCTGTTATCATTTACATTTTACACATCATCCCAACTTTTTTGGAAACGGGGTAGTAAGAACAGAAACAATATCGAGCCAGCACATTTTTTTCCTGTGTTGCATAACTGATGTGCTGTTACCTTTAACACCAGTAGTGTGAGCAGCAGGGCAGAAAGCTGACAGCTCAACTGGGCCAGCTGTGCTGCATCATGGAGGCTGACGAAGGTCCGGGGCTGCTTGCGAAGACGGGAGAGGTGAGATGCCGCCACGTGGAGGAAGGAGAGCCGCAGTGCGGCACTGCCCAGGGAGAGCAGGGACACGAGGAGCTGGAGGCAATGCCTGAAATCCCTAAAGTACTGGCTCTTCTCCTTGACCATTGCCCAGAGCTCACTTCTCAGGAAGAACAGAGCAAACAGCAGCAGCAGAACCTGATGGTGGGGAGCAGTCTTAAACCAAGCCTTGCTGGGGTTTCAATCAACCCATTCAAGTTTGTAGCTCTCCTCAAAATGTTTCCCTGGTTCTTACCGTAGTAGCAACGTGCAAATCAGGGCCCAAGGAAGATGGTGGCATGTGAAAAGGCTGTATCGCGATAGAGGTAAGAGTGGTCTCTGTTTGTGCCCACTGGATCATTACAGTCACAGAGACAAAGAGCGAAGTTTCCCTGTGGTGCTGTGTGAACTTCACAGACATCGACTGGGTCCTGGCAAACAATAAAATCTTATTACTATCATTTGCATCATTACTGTAATATACATTATTCAAAGAAATATACATTAGTATCCATGTATACATTTACACAGCTAACACTGACAGGATACGTTAAGTCACAGATTTCAGAATTAAATGTGTAACCTAAGTAAATGTCAGTCATTGTATCTTTATATAAATATTTGTATACAAGACTTGGCACCAAAACATTTTCTTGAACAACACAATCTTTTAAGTAGCTTAAATTGTGAGATTTTTTTTTATTACTGTTATGCCATTAGGCGAATTTATGAAATGCGACTTACGCAGAATTGATGAAGCTGCCCTCCCGCAGGTCGGACAGGAGCTGCCGTGTGTGCCCAGTGCTGTTTCCCAAATCCACGCTCTCTTCCCCACTGCTCCCTATATCACTGCGCCACGTTGGCCACAGCCTGTGTGAGTTGACCAGAAATATAACTCTGGTTGCATGATACCTTTCCAGTAGCATTGTGATTAAGAACAAAAAGTGGCAGATTCACATGACATTATAAGAATGACAGACATCGATCCATGCCATACCATTGTTAGTCAATGCACTTTATCTAAATTGAGTTAAATAAGTTTATGTTCCTGTTGTAGAAGGTGAGATGGAGGTTTACATGTGCATCATTTTTTTCTACAAACTGAACACAATACACAGACCTTTTAGCACACATAAATATTCATGTATTGTTTAATGCTGAGTGCCAGAAGATCTCATAGTGGTGTCCTACCAGGAAAAAAAGTATTCAGATGAGCTATTGTTGGCTGAAGTTCTGAGATCCATAGATGGGATGTGTGAAGTAAAATTTTGTTCTCCATAAGACCAGACTGTAGAACAACATACTAGGGAAGAAGAAATATTAGGTGATAAGTTAGAAAAGATCAATGTGAACTCAAACCTATTAGAATTTTACAAAATTTTCCTGGAAAGGTTAAAACTCATAACTGCATTTCGAGGAGAATCAAAGGGCTTACTTCCCGGGACTTGTACTCTCTGCAGCCGTGGTAAACCCACTAAAGAGAGCGATGGGTTTTCATGGATGTATGCAGTGAGACTCCTGTCCATCCACTGCCAGACCTCAGCCCACCTGCACACATCAACGTGGATCAGTCAAAGTTTGGAGTCTAAAGCAAACAGGGTCTGCTGGTACGGGCCCTCATACTGCAGTACTGTCTGCCTTGGGGTAGCAGTGTGAACAGTCTACAGTACATCCACATGTACATTTTCAGCATCATGATGAAGTGCCAGTCTCACCCTGCCAGTTTGCTGAGCTTTGGGGACCCTGGTGGAGCTGTGACTAGCCAGTGCTTAACTGCAGAATGCAGTAGCCTGACTTGTGCATCACGGACACTGCTCTGGTAATTCACCAGCAGGACAATCAAGAGGAACAGCAGATGCACCACACAGCTCTGGACAGTGGGGAGAAGAGACAAGAATGGACTTCAGTCAATAATGCTGGGTTCAAAGAAATGGCACCCCAAGGATGTTCAAAAACATGATGTAAGATAAAGCATGTGTGTATGTGAGCTTCATCCCAGTGAGAAAAAATTTGGTAGTTTTCATTTAGCCCCATTTTGCTTCCATGAGACTTGCATAATTGAGAGCAAGGTTTGGGGTCCAAATGAAGGGTCTAGCAGCATCTAGCACCTTGGCGCAATTGGAGTTAAAGGTCTTTCTGCAGGACCCTGCAGTGCCCTCACTTTGTCAGCCACGGGATCTGAAGATGATAAGTGCGCTGCAGTCATGTCCTCCAAGATGGCTTTACCTTCATCAGTGACCGTAGGACCCTCACTTTTCGGGCCTCCTCCTTGGCATGCAGAAGGCCATATCCACAAGGGGGGCGCACCCTGCCCCCCTGCACCACACACACTTTATGCACTATGGCCTCCTGTGCAAGGCGCTCCTCCGCTTCTGGGTCCACTGGTCTCACCACAATTGCCATGAAGAGAGCCTGAACAAACACCTTAGCAGACAACACTGTCAGAGTTAATCTGGTTTCCTAGCAGATACTTTAATCCAAATTGTGTAGAACATCCCAAATCTGGCACTTTTTCAGTTTATATGGTTGTTACTCTAGAAAACCATTTAAAGTACCTTTCTCAAGCATACCACACCAAGACCTCATAGAGTGTGAACCAGTGAGTTTTGGCCAAAAGTCCAGCTCCTTTACAGCTGTACAAACTAGCTACCATTCACATTGCAGATACATTTGTCCATTTTGGCACACACACTTGAGAAAGCAGGGTTACCCACTACCTGGCTAAACTTGCTCAAGGACCAAACAGTGAAATCACTCTGCCCATCGCAGGATTTGAACTGCCAACCTTCTGCTCATTTGCACAGAGGCGTAACCCACAGAGCCACACCTTCCAGTATCCCCGTATTCATATCACATGACAATATTACTGAGGAATGTACATCTACATCCCAGTTGTAACCATCAGTTGTCTGTTCAGAACGTTCTAGCATTAGCTACCAATTTGTACCTTAAGGGGTTCCAACAGCAGGACGGAGGTCAGGAATGCAGAGGCGGCTGAAATGAGCCACATGAGCAGGACTGATTCAGAGAAGCTGCTGCCGTAGAGCCCAACCACCGCCAGGCTCAGCCCCAATACCAACCCAATTAGGAGGTAAATTACTCTCAGCATCCAGGAGGGGAGACACCAGCTGGGGGAGCTACGAGCAACACCTGTAGTAGTACAAAGCCACCAGACATTTCTATAAAACACCTCAATTTCTCTGTTTTGTGTATGCTGCAAATCAGGGCAGGAGAGGTACCAGGATGAAATAGTGACCAGTATTGTTGGGTCATGGTTCACCTATGCGTGTGGCGGAAGAGGTGTCCAGGGAATCTGGAGATGGGCTGGGCAGGAAGGTGCTGGCCGCGCTGAACACTGACAGGGAGGAGGCCGACCTGTAGAGCCCCACTCCAAGCGAATCGTTTGTCTGGCTCGTTTGTGACCAGCTGCTGCAGAAGCTGTCCTGCCTGGAACAAGCAAAAGTGGCAGCATCCCTTATCATATGCTAGTTATGTAGTGATACTTTTTACCAAAGATTACCTGTCTTGCACAATAATATGACAGCAGGACCTTGTATAGACAGAAAACAGTTTCTTAACTTTCCCATTTGAGTTGTAAAGAGTATTATATGTAAAGTATTACCTCATTTATATAGTAATGTTATACTTAGTATATTTTATACATTGTTTTTAATGGTAATAGGTTACATAAACAAGATCTTATTTAAATCACATTGTACCTGGGAAATGGCCAAGGTTGTTATCCCAACCAAAATATCAGCTTGGAGACCCAAACAAAATGCCCCTAATTGGCAAATTTTATCACCAGACTGAGAGTGGCAACCCCTTACAACAATGTAACACTGATAGTAGACTCATAGACTTGCCCTCTAAGGAATTACCCATACTTTGTTATTTTGTGCTTGAGTTCTTGTACATCTCATTTTTCCACGGCACATACAGAAGTCTAATCCATGGGGCTCAAACTCTGATCCTGGGGGGCCAGAGCCCTGTGTAGCTCAGTTCCTTTCCTGTTACACCGCAACTGATTCAGCTTGGGAGCTGTATGGTAATTAGCACAGGATGTTGAATCAGTGTGTTAAATGAGGGTAAACCAAAACCTGTGCAGGGCTCCGGGCCCCCAGGACTGGCGTTTGAAAGCCAAGCCATTGGCATGGACATTTTTTGGCCGTAGCATCTCCCCTTTTCCCTTATCAGTTGGTGTGTCCTCACGTGTCAGACTGCACCATCTTGCAAGGGGTACTGAGGCTACAATCAGTCGTCACTCTTCCTGAGGATGAACTGCTGAGTTTGGAGTCTGCAGATAAAGACTTGATAAGAGCTTGCTCTGTGGGCCAAAGAAGAAGGAAGAAAAAAAAACATTTCAGATCCCACTGGGAGTTTTGGCTACTGCCAATACACAGTTACACTTTTAGAAGTTGTTACAGGTTTGTTCACTGGAAGAGTTTTTTTGATATTTCAGTTGCTTCAAATGTACGCTTGATTTACTGCAAGATGTCTCACGGGACAGTATGGTGGGGTGGGCTTCACTGGTTAGTGAGGGGGATGCAGCCTGCTGCATGGACCCAGCTGGGGATCCCAGTCGCAGCTGCAGCTGTGCCTTCTTCCTTTTCAGCAAACGGGCTGGACTCAGCACTGGCTCCTCCAGGAGCTCTGGCAAGTCAAACATGCTGCTACTGGAGGCCCACTGTTCTTCTGTGCTGGAAGCAGATGGTTTTTGAGAGGGACACTAATGCACATCAGTGCACTGAAGCAATAAGTGACGTTCTCAGTACAATTTGGAATCTTTTGGACAGCGATGTGCCACAGTCTAATCCTTGACGACAAAACAACAAATGTGAAAGCCAAATATTAATATTAGAAGGCACTGGGACACAATCATTAAAAAACAGTAAAGTAAATTATGTTAGAGGGCAATATAGTAAACAAGGTACACATAGAATCACATTACATTTCATTGCTTAGTTTGGAGGCATTCCAGAAGTCTGATTCTATCTTCTTGCTTCCAAGAAATTCCTAGGAGAAATGAAATAAAAGTGTTGCATTCTGGCACAGAACAGAAGCTAACACAATACTCATTTGGCCATTATGTATGCAAAATGTGCTTTGGAGTAAGAAAGGATTATTTATATTTCAAGGAGGTAAAAGACACAAAGTTATCTTTCGTTTTGGGCCTGTTGGAGTGACAAGGTGAACAGAAGATCTGGACAGAACTCTTACTCCATCCGATCCTCCATATGTGATAGAGTCAAGGCCCCGGGGCAGCGATAGGAAAGAAGAACCGGAGATCTTCAATTGGTCCAGGTAAACGTCCATTTCCACGTTCTGAGATGCGGGGGTTGGCAGTGCTGTTTCCTCGAGCGTCACCTGGGAAACAGTCACAACAAACCTATGCACTTACCACCATTCTCAGAAAAGCACTTAAAGCAGTACAGGGTATATTATCACAGAGATATAACGCCAAATAATCAGAAAAACCCATAGATGGACAAGTAATTGCATTGATAATACTGTGTGAATAAGGTTGAGGTTAATCAGTTCAAAACATAAGCAGGTGAAATACCTTGCTGCACGTGTTTCGGAACAGAAAGCAGAATAGCAGCTGAAGGGGAAACACAAAGACAGCCACTGTCATCCCCATTGCCAGCGTCTCAGCATTCACCGGCATGTGGTCGGAGACGGGAGTGCTGGCGGACACAATTCAAACATGCTCTTCAAATACAGCCCCTTGTGAAGGTCTCATATCCAGCTTAGACAGAGCAAATTTCCACTGCCCTGAAAATGTCTGAAGCTGCCTATATCCGGAAGGTGCCCAGAGCTCACCGTGTCTCTGTGCTGCCGGCGGCCCCATACCAGGCGGCGGCTGTGGCCAGGTACAGGTGGAGGAGGAGGGCGCAGCAGGTCACCCTCTGAGCACGGGTAAAATTGCTGTGTGCGGGGCGCTCCCACACCGAGGCCCAGATGTGCCTCTCCATCATACCGTGCATCAGCTGCGCTCGCAGAATGCGCCAGAACCGCTGCAGTTCCTGCGGGCCTGTCACAAGTGGAACGATTATAAGGAACATACAAACGAACAGACCGTTACTGCGTAAATATTTCATGTCTTCTCAGGTGTATTGTTAGTGGCACGAAATACATCACAAGGCCAACAAGTTTGTGTATTGTGGAAAATTTATGTTAGCCAAACGTCGGGTGACCTTCTGAGATAGTGCTTACAAGATGCCAGCACTTCCTTTTCCACCAACCCTCCATTCTTCTCATTTTCCACAGACAACCAGTCCTCCACCAGGAAAAAGAACAGGTTGTCTGTTTGCCTGTCCCAAACAATCACATGCTGCAGGTACCAAGACGGGTCCAATCCTGAAATACACATACAATTACAAGAAGTCATTTCCTCCTAAACAGGTACTCTTTTTTTCTTTTACGTCTCTTTCTGTTTAGCATAATTAAATGTGTTTAAATCAAGACAGATAAAAACATTTTTTCAATGAATCATTTGAGACCAACAACAAGGGAGTGTATTTACAATAAATATATACATTGTTGTTGCTTTCACACCTAAGGTGATTGCAAAGACCTGCAGGGCTGTTTGTGGTTCATCCGGCCTCGTTGACTGATTTTTAATATACTTTTGTACAGCTTGGCTCTTTAGCTGAGCCTCTTTTAAACATTTGCATAACAGTCCATTGTACTGATGCTTTGGGTCAAAACAAGTGAGTCACTGAAGAAGAATCTTTGAAGCTGTGTACTGTGAAAATAAAACTGGCAAGCATATTTTAATGTAATATATTTTCATATATGTTATAAAATTAAAAGGGAAATTACACAGGTCCCAACCAAAGAACACCTGTATTGTCATGCCAGATGCGTATCTTCCAGATCTCGCCCAGGTTGGCCTCAGTCTCCAGTTGAAAATCATCCAGCGCGTTCCTCTGAAAGGCACCCTCCCGCTGCAGGTGGCGTGACCCACTTTTGTTCACCCCATACAGGCTGATTCCCACATGAGCCGTGGTGCCTGTAGAGCACCAGACTAATGACTCAGACGCAGACTCTGGCCGGCATCATTGCATTTTACACTGTTTATTTGCATCACCAGTTTAGACACCTAGATACAGACTCAGGATAATGACCTTGTTGAACAGCACAACTGAATTTTTAGCCTTTTGATATCTGAACTTGCAGTTGTTTTGAACTTTCTGCTTAGATCGCACGCCTTGTCCCACTGCCGCCTTGCAAAAATCAAGCAAGTCTGTATATATACTATAGTACCCAGAATCATGAATTCTTATTGTAGGACTCAGCACTGGTGATTAAAGCAAGGCTCGTGCATTTTCTTTTTTGGAGAATAACATCAAAAGATTCACAGCAATCTTCAGTTGTTTTAGAATCCAAATTAAAAATAAATATGAATTATTCACATTCAGACAGAGACATGACATAGCCCTCATTTATGTTTACGAATGATTCAAAGGTGAAATGTATAGAATTGCAACATATTTTAGTACTGTTCAGTATGAAGTTCTCCATAAGGCACTGTAACAGTCATTGAGATCAAAGGCAGACCAACACGTTCCAACTATCCATTTTCCTATCACCACCTCTTAAAGCATGTGACCCAAAACAGGGCGCACCCTGGATGGGATGCAAGTCCATCATAGGGCACGCACACAACCGCATACTGCGGACAACTGAGAAATCATGTGTCACTGAATTGTAGGAAGAAACTCAGAAGAGCATTCATGCAAGCACAGTTATGGCAGAAATCAAATCCACAAGCCTGGAAGTGTGGCCACAGGGCTACTAACCATGGTATTTTCTACAGACATCCAATGACTTCTGGTTTCACAGTCTATAGCTGCTCCAACAACCCATGACCCAAAACAATTCAATGAGCACATTTACACATGTTCCTTACCAGATCCTCTATCCCAGCCAGTCTTGATTAGGACCCGATACTGGTACCGGCCCGGCTGTCCACAGAGCGGGACAGAACTGAGACGTGTGCTGTCCAGGTGGTCAAGTTTGTGGGCAATCAGGCCAACAAGCAGGTGCAGCAGCAGCAGAACCCCACACACGATTCCCGCTACAACGTTTCTCACCGGCCTTTCTGGCTGTCGGGGATGATTAGAGATTGACAGGGGATTACAGGACAAATCTTTCTGAGAGGGTCTTAGCATCTAAACAGTACAATAAACAAATCATATTAAATTCTGTTTTACTTTAACATTGTCACATATGGTTGTATTTAGGAAAATCACTCAGTATTAATAATTATCTTATTCTTTATTCATTGGGAAATAAGAAAAAAGCATAAATTCTTTGTCTTCCCTTGAATACTTTTTCTTCTTCTGTCAGCACAGAATATAATCACAGTGACACCAGCTGTGAAAGATTCGCTGGGGCAGCCAGGTTTACTGTAGGTTACTTTGGCCATGGACAAGGCTACTGTACTGTATTACTTGGAGGACTGACACACACCGGTGGTAGCAGAATGACAGCTTCAGGGTGAACAAACATGCTGGCCCCAAACACAGTGAGATGCTGGGTGAGGCAATGCGCTACGCGGGGACTGCTGCCACCCAGTGGCCGAAGACCCTCACTGCTCCAACGCCGCTGCTCAGTGCTGAAGTATTGGCACAGGGAGCTGAATACACACACTGATGCCTGCATGGTGGCCCCATTCACTGAACTGCTCATGCTCACAAAGAGCTCCTGGCCAGAGCCATTCTGCCTGTGGGCACACAGATAAATGGATACTAAGGAATGCCCAAATTGCACTCTGTACTTTAAACCCTCTAGCAAGACACATATTATAACTATTATATTATATTTTCTTAGCAGACATTATATTATAAGTTGTAATTTTATGCCACTTTCAAACTTTATTCCATTAGTGTAATATAATATTTGAGCAGTTTCAGTTAAGTACCCTGTCGAAACATTCTTCAGGAGCTTGAAGCAACACCCTCTTAGTCACTGTCTGAATCATAACTTTGAAACTGAATGATGCTGTACTTATGGAAGCTATAACTCTGAGTACTCTCAAAGTGTGCAAGTGAGAATATTCATAACACTGCTGGTATCTAGTTTTTATAATTTTCATCACTATACAGTGAGTCATGTGGGTTTTTGGAAGTCATTAGACAAAAATAATATTTAGACAAATATAAATAGAAATAAAACACTATATGCTTGTATACAGAGACTTACAGAGGACTGAGAAAAATAGTCTCCTCCAGAGCTGGGTCTGCAGCATTGAGGCTGATGGACAGATTACGTACATGCTGGGAGATAGAGTGGATGGACTGGTTGTCCACTGTAATGGTCACCTGACCGCTGCTTTGCTCACCGGATCCTGCTCATCAACAAACAAACAAAGAAAACAAGAAATATCTCACTTAATAAGAGGGACTGATGTCAAATAATGATGAAATGCAGGAATTTTAAATTGTTTTAAGTATCCATCCATCCCTCTATCCATCCTCTCATCAGCTGCCCCAATTCTGTCAGATTTGTTAAGCTTGTGCTTTAGCCTATGTGTTTAAATGCAGTAAAAAGAAGAAAAAAACAAAAGAGAGACATTCAAATTTGCATTACCTGAAAGAAGGCTGAAGTTAAAGGTGATGAAGAGGCCAGCTTTGGGGTCCATGTCGGGAGGTTTCACTAAGAAGCGGACTGACCCTTTGGGTGGGAGGGGGAGATCCCCAACGGAGCCTTTCTGTTCCCTCATGTGTCCTTGACACCCAGCAGGGAGATGGTTCTGCAGCATGACACGGATGGCTCGGTCTGGCTGAAGGTCCTGGATAACAATGGATCTGCCTTGGAGTGTGGTGAACTCCATGGCCGCCAGCTTGGTTGAGATAGGTGGCTCAGCAGCTGTGACAAGGGGTCCTCTGCCATCGAGGTCCATGACGATCTGCACGACCTCCTCTCTCTCCACACGTAGCTGGCTTTCCAGGCTATGTGGGATGTGAAATGAGCACGAAGAGGAGGGCCCGGTGCACAGCAGGTCCGCCGGGTCGCTACGCTGCCCCATGGCACTGATCCTTGTGGCTGCTAGGGTCAGTGGCTCCTCGCCTCGCATTCGAGAGCGCATCAAAGATTGCATCAATTCCCCTACCTGACCAAAGGCAAACACTGCAGTGTCTGAGGCAGCCAGGAACATGGATGCATTAGGATGTGCAGAAGTGGCTGAGGGCCCTGCATCTGCAGCAATGGCACTGCCTGAAACAAAACAGGCAAAGAGAATTCTGAGCTCTTCCAGACACTCTACAACAAATATAGTCACATATATAGTCACACTTTAGCATTGGGCAAAAGATTATGTATAAATCAAATAACTTTTATTAGCTAATATATTTAGATTCATATCTGAAATCCCATCCTTAAATGTCATTTAAAAATAATTTATGTTTCTTCAAACTGAACAGCTGTAATCTGTACTGTAATTCACAGAGATGGATTTAACTAACTTTTATTTGTATATAACAGTTCTGCCAGTACCAAGAACATGCAGAATACTTCGTCCAGCCTCGAGGGGTGTGATATCGCCTGCTTTAGTCTCTTCTCCGAGCATGGTAATCATCTTCCCTGTGGCCTCCAGAACCTTCTCTTTGCATCCTTCACACACCAGCTCTCTGGGATCAGCCTGTTGAACGTATAATTGATGTTGTCAGGCCTAATAATATTTTGTTACTACACGGATAAGGAACGTGTATGACGTGCATCTTTGCAATCTGACAAATTTGTGCATATATGATTATGAAGTCAAGTTCTTTGCTTGATATTAATTCCAAGCCTTTAGGGACCAGTTACTTAGGCCTTAAATATATGTACATAATGACTAAAGTACCTGAATGCAAAGTAAATAATAACAATACAATCTGTGTTTTTCCCTTGCTATTTCTAGCCTGGTGAGTGGATTGTATGTTTTCTCTGAGGTGCCCTGAGAGTGTGCTATCAACTTGGTATGACGCCCTTGCCAAAGTTGCTGTGTCACTGGATACCGCGGTAACTCACAGTGCACTGTGCCAGAGCTGAGCCGATTTGCACAGCATCCTGCAGCGAGGAGACAGGCAGGGAGGCCAGCATCCGTGTCATGTTCCCACGTATCATCACCCTATCCTGGTGTTCCTGCTCACTCACATTTTCAATCTGGAGTGTTACATGAGTAGCAACATTTGCATGCCTCTATTGAACTAGTAAAGTAAAACACAAAAGTGCATCCCGCAAACACACATACTTGGTTGAGCTGACTGGTTAGAGCTATGGTGTAAGGGATGACTTCTTGGGGGTTTCCGTGTTGAAACAGAGCCCACAGCTCTGACTGACTTTTGTTCCTCAGCCATTCTGTAGTACGTTGATCTCCCTTGGGTTCAAGAACAACCAAAGTCCTGTAAAAATGTGGAAAGGAAAGCAAACTGAGCAACAGAGGCAGCTGACATTTGAGAAATCCCACTTGGCTGTACTATGCTATAGTACCTGTTCAGTGCAGTGATGACAGACCCCAGATCATCTTCTACCAATACTAGTACATTAATAACAGACATTTTTTTTTCTCCTGGATCTGAGAAACCCAGAGGGACAAAGCTTCGATAGGTATTCCTGGTGCCCCGGTACAGGGTGTGGAAAAGGCATGGCTGCCCATAGTGTTGACATATCTCCACCTTCAGAGAGTAGATCAGCTGAGTGCCCTCATCATGTCCATCTACCCATCCTGTCAATGAAAAATTGAGTAGACATCAAGCAGGTCCAAGACTGATCATAACTGACACAGAGATGTTTTAGGAAAAAGTCTGTGCTACCTGAGCATTTGTAAGTCACCAAGGTTTCCAGCAGACGAACACTTGTATCTGGACTGAGTGTGCAGACTCCCCCACGAGGTGGACGGTTTGGTAAAAGGATGAGACTGGCTGAACCCCATAGGCTCAGGGAAGACTGAGATACATTCAGTGTGAAGGTATAATTGAGTCCATCCAGCAGCACCCCTGATCTGATGACCAGATCCGGGGAGGCAATCCCTGTGGATGTGGTGACTTTATTGAGCTCCAGCAAGTCACCATTCCAGCTCTCAGCTGACCACTGGTACTGTAGCCATAACATCAATTGAGAAGGTTATAAAGAACAACATATGGCTATTAAATCACTGAAAAAACAACAAAATCTGTTAGCTTTTATTTCATTATATACTCAGCATTTACATTTTGGAAATCATCTTGGTTTCAAAATATTTTTATATTATGAACAAATAAAGGGAAAAAATATCTGTGGTGACAGGCGTACCTGCAAGCTGTTACCACAGGAGGAACAAGAGCTGGACAGGACAATGGGGCGGTTGTAGCTGGAGCGGAAAGAAGAGGTGGAGCTGCAGGAAACACAAGCCACACTCACAGAGAGCATCTGACCCACCTCCACCACCACCTGTGGAGGGCGGTAGGGAACAAAAATCAACTCAGAGTGGCGCAAAATACTGTTTTTTTATTATTAGAAAGAGGTGGCTTTAAAGGGAAATTAAATCATGGATGGAAATCATCAAAAGGTTAATATTTGAGAAAATGTGTTAACTGCTCCCCCGAATACCCAGACTAAAATTGTAAGTGTTAAAAATTCTCAAAAGGAACATCATCTGCAGTTAATAAAACATAGTAAAGTAAATTATGGTACTTAATATATGGGTTGATGTGTAAGATTTGTTGTCTACGTACAGATTGGCTTGTGGAGACAGATGGCCTCCCTTGTTTGTAGACGGTGAGGGTAAAGAGGTATACATTTCCAGGGTGCAGCATCTTGTGAGATACCAGGACAGTACTGCTGTTACTCTGGGTTATGTTAGTATAGGAGGGTGAGACTGCTGGATTCTAGAAGAAAAGAAAAAAATTGACAGTGGGGAGGTAATCAAATAATGACAAAGCCAGACAGTTCAATATGTTCTGGAATTCTCATTTTCTATAATAGTTTTGGTGGTGTAAGCATGGACTGGAATCTTACTTGAACAATGTAATCCCACTGGTACTGCAGAGGGTCGCCATTCTCAACCTCGTAATCTGGATCCCGTGACTCAGTTCCATCCAAAAGAAGATCTCTGTTGCTTGACCAAATCCTGTGTGACCCTCCCTTGATCAGTGGGATCAGTGAACTGTGGACCACAGTTACTTTGATGCTTTGCCGCTGCAGCAGAGGTGTTCCCTGAAGAGCAGCAGTGAATCTCAGGCAGTAGGTACCCACAGCCAGGGCATGCCTGGGGAGCTTTAGCAGTGGCATGGTCACGTCCACTGTAGCACTCAGGGGAATGATGTCCTCTTCCCGGCACAATGGAGCAAAGAAAGCTTCCCACAAATAACTTGTCTTGTACGCAACACAACCCTGCAGGTCCACATTAGCCTCGAAGTAGCTTGGCCTAGATCTGAAGATTATGGATTGTTTCTGAATCAAAGACACATGAGGTAAGGCACACTCCAGATTTCTGGCTTCAATGGGCAATTGTGTCACTACTTGGCTGATATTATTTAACACTGTCACCTGAACAACGTACCTACCAGGAAAGTAATATGTGTGACTAACTGTATTGGAATCAGTGACTATTGGTGCCTCGTCAGAATCATCAAATTCCCACTTGAATCTTAGATTGCTGCCATTATTAGTCATAGCAGAAAACACAACTACTTGACTAACAAAAATAGTTGCTGCTTTGTAAACAATCCTAGCATACTGCACAGGCCACTCTACGCTTACCCTTTCACTTAAAGACTGTGAACAGAAACCATTACTAGCCACAACATTTACAGTCAGTGTTCCATATCCAATAGGGGTGTAGACGACTTTTGGCCCTATTGCCCATGAGGGTTGAAATCCAGCTAGACTGAAATTCCAGCTGTAAATTGTCGGCATTCTATTGAGGACCTTTGCTTCGAAGCTGATCTCTTTAAGGGACTCCAGAACAGAATGGCAGCAGTTGACCAGTCTCAGGCCCAGAATCTTCTCTACAACTTGTACGTTCACAGTCACAAGTGAGCTGCTTACATTATTTTGAGCTGTAGCTGTGATGGTGTGGTTACCTACTGGAAGGGAAGATACTATAAAATGCTTTTCAATCAGACTGACAGATACATTCCCATTATCAATGTCCATATAAACATGAACATCACTTCCTGTTAAAATGGTTGGCATGAAAACAATAGAGTCATCAGAGCAAACTATGTGGCTGCTAACGTTCAAATTCAGTCCTTGGATTGCATCCTGAACATTTACTTTATGGGTAACCGTTTGCCAGCTGATGTTATTTGAGACATTGAGTAGCACATGATAAGCCCCTGCAACCGAAAAGGAATGTAGAACTGATTGTATGCTGCCAAAACGTGTTGGTCCTTTGTTTTCTGAGAAACATTCCCATTCCCAGGTTAAATAGTTTCCTTTTTCAACTGATGCAAAGAAAAGCAACTCGGAGTTTGAAGAGACAAAGAAAGGATTCATTTTACCGTTAATCTTAAAAATTACATTCTGAATTTCCTCCTGTACTATAAGCAGCTTAGTGGCTTCACTGTCTCCAAGCATATTGCTTACTGATGCTTTGACTACAATAGGACCTAATGTACTAAAAACGTGTTGAAGTGAGGGCCCCGCTGATGATAAGGGCGATATATCTGAGTCCACATACCAGAAAAACTGGAGGTTGGTTCCTTTTCTCACACTGACTGAGATCTCTACAGGTTTACCAACTACCACAATATCTCTTGTAGTGGAAATCTTGACTCCAGAAACACGCTCCTCTGCCCTGAGCAAAACACTGCTATTGACTTTCCCTAGGCGGTTGGAGACTGTCACCTCCACAAAAACATCTCCAGGAACTTCTGTAACCAGCTGGAAATGTTCTCCATTTTGTGTTGACCTGTTTTTTCCATTCACTAAAACCATCCAGAAGTAAGTTAAGTTGGAGCCACCTGTAACTGTTGCAGACAAAATTACATTTTCCTGTGTTGGTAAATACTTCATAGAAATGAGACTCTTGCTTGTAATTTGAACCCCTTGAATCTTTTTCAGAACTTCAATTGAAACTGCAGCCTCCTGTTTACTGACATTATTTTCAGCAATCACGTAGATATGATAGAGACCCACTCGTGGAAATATATATGCAAAGCTGGGTATTCTAGTCACAACTGAGACAGAAGCATCAATTGACCAGTTGAAAGTAACATGCTTAATGGCATTAGTTACTGCTGTTATTACAACCTCTTCCCCCACTTCTACAACTGCCTTTTTGATTTGCAGCATCAGGTTTGACAAAGGAACCATCACCATCACATCTATATTTGCAGAGTGCTGGCTGACTCCATTTATCGCAGTAGCAATGATCTTAAACCCACCTTCAAGTTTGAAAGCATGAGAAATATTTTGACCTTGTTTCTTAGGGGTCTCATCTCCCATGTCCCATAAAACAGAAAAATCAGTGCTAGGGAAAGTTTCAACCCAGAAGAGATAAGGTTTGTTGATCACCATTGTGCCATAATGACCCGAAGTTTTCACAGTTACATTAACAATTGCATTTATAACAGCAACAAATGCTTTAGCTGTTTTTCTGCTCACATTGTTTCTTGCTTCCACTGAAACCTGGTAGTTACCATCTTTTTTGAATATGAAACAGTGATTAGCATGTCCTTGGACAAAATCATTATAGCAGGAGCTGTTCCACAGAAACTGATAACTGTGAAGTTCATCCAGTTTGGGTTGAACAAAAGCACTGAAACACACTTCCTCATTCACTACAACTGCATCTTTTGAAGAATTTACAATTATAGCAGTGATGAGCTCCTCCATGCATATATTTTTAGAATAAAAGGTAGATCCCACAGAGCTAAATGCAGTCACATTTGCTTCATAATTCCCTGGAAGTTCATAAATGTGTGAGGCTGTGGAAATCCCTTGGATAATTGACACAGGAGTTCCATCCCCAAAATTCCAATAGAACGTCAACTTGGCAGCATTTCCTGTTACTAATGTTGTAAAATAGGTCATGTGTCCACTTTCTGAGCATCCAGTTGGTAGGATTCCAATAATATTCAGCTTATAGACTTCAATACTGATTGTTTTGGAAGCCTGACTCACTGCATTTCTCACAGTTACTCTCACTGTATAATTCCCAGGCAACCTGTAGGTATAGGTCAAGGAGTTGTTAGAGATGTTTTCAAACAAAGACCCATCACCCATGTCAAATGTCCACAGGAGACTAGTGCCAGATGATACACTGCCTTCTATTACACTGATGGAGCCAAATTCATCTGGAGCACTAGAGCTGAGCCGGATACCAGAGATGTTCTCAGGTATTTCCAAAGCCAGCCATGCTGTAAGTTCTGAAAGGCTGTTGTTGGCTTTGACTGTAACATTGTACATGCCTGCTGCACTCAGTACATGACTGATTTTGGATTCCACTCCCTTCACTTCATGGGTGCTGCTGCCAAAGTTCCATGTATACAGAATACCATAAGAGGACGGCCAAGGCAAAGCTTCCAGATCAAATGTTTGGTTCACGTAAGGGACGGATGGGGTAGCCGAAATCACCAGTTTAGCCAATGGACTCCGCACCTTTACCAATACAGCCTTCTCAATCCTCTCATATTGGTTGAAGACTTTGACATTCAATTTGTAGTCACCTTAATGGGAAAATAAGATACACAATAATAAGTGAATTGTACAAAACATTTTCACCTAACAGAGCTCAAAATCTATGCAAAACAAAGCCATAATTGGCACATCAGTATAACTTTTGCATTGTAACTGCACTGAATAGCAAACATATTCCAATTCTCTAGCTCTACACATGCATTTATTATTTAAAAAGTATGTCAAACTCAGAACAAATGGTAAAACTTTGCTTCACCTGGTTGTTGGTAGCTGTGGCTGATGGTATCCTGCAGATATGTCTGCCTCACCCCAGGCTCCAGCCCTCTGGGCTCAGAAGAGGAAGGATAAGAATGATTCACAGCCAGGCTGTTATCACCAAAATCCCACCTGTACAAACAGCATATACGGTATTATTAACGTTCCTATAAATAGCATGCATACTGTGTATGTGGCAGATGCTCCTTTTGTAAATAAAACAAGAAACCGGAGGTGTTTTCCAAATGCGACACAATATACATGCCTGAAGTTTACAGCGCCTCCAACACTGAGTATCAAAATTTATTTTAAATTAACAATATCGTTTGCTATAGCTATTGCATCACCGGTTTCCAACTAACCAGAATGCAGCTCCAAGGCAGGTGTCAACCTTGACCCCGAAGGTGAAAAACTGGAAGGTACTGACAGGGATTACTTCTCTAATGGAGAAGAAGGTGGGATGAGTCATGGGGAACATATTTTCCACTGTAAGCATCACCTCCATGGACTGGGAGCTCACTGGATTTTCTGCGACCACCTGGTACATGGCAGTTAGGGGGTGTTGTATCAGTTATGGTAGTTTAGTTATATACCAGCAATATACCATTTCACCATGTTTATTAATAGGCTATGTTTATTAATAGGCTATTGTATAGTCTACCTCCAACCCACCATCAATTTTGATTGAATCCCTTACTTCAAATACTTAAAATTTAAGTATTTGAATTATTAAGCTGCCCCCCTCACCCCACATCAAAACCCTCTCCTATGCCTTTGATAATAACAATAAGTCAGTTGCCTCGGGTAATAAGTTTTATAATGAAAAATGGTTTTGGAGTCTTACTGTAAGCTTGTACTGTGCCGGCTTTTTGAAGACAACACTGTAAGTCTGTCCTTCATAAGCAAATTGCACAAGGTCGTCAATGACCCAGGTATACTTTACTGCGGAGCCACTGTCCACCGTCGCATTAAAAAGCTGCAGCCAGAGGCCAAGGAAAATGCATGTTAACAAGGATGCAAACAGGTACAAAAAAATTATCAAAAGTATCTATGAATTGTTTAAGTACATTGCAACGTCAATAAAAGCTACATCCAGTGCTTTGGATAAAAATGCATGATGAATAGCAACAATGCAAGAAACTGACAGCTGTACCTGTGGGGCTCCCACCAGTAATCTCTGGCCCACATGTGGCAAAATGGTGAGTCCTCTCACACGCTGGTGAGCCTGCAGTCGCACAGACACACTCTGGGAGCTGATGCGATTAGACGCACTGACGTTAAGCATGTGGGATCCTGGCTCAGACAGCACCAAGTAAGCGTGCGAGAACCACGTGTCAGCACTGTGTTTTTCACAGCCGTGGTGCGACTCCGCCGGTCCAGGGGGACAGAAGGGCAGGAAGGGAATCCTGGTTTGGGAAATAGGGGCTGACCAGGAGCTGGTGGCATCTGATCCTGATTGTATTTTGATGATGAATACTGTTGGGGTGTTCACAGGGATATGGATTTGCCCCCCTTGGCCTGGGGTGGGGTAGACAAGCTGGATTCCCAAAACTGGAGTCAGCATCGGACCTACATCACCGTATATCCTGTCATTCCCCAAGCTGCCCGCAGTCTCCATGTGGGTGGGACTCTGGCCCATGCTGAGCATTGTGGAGGTGGTGTAACCGCTGAAAGCATCAGCGTAGAGCAGACGCAGGTCACACACCACCTCGTCGACCCAATGCGCCCCAGGAGGCACGGCCAAGAGGCCGCCTGCTAGCCAGCCGCCCCACTCAGGCCCTGCCAATGAAACGTAGCTCTGACGCCATAAGGAGCTGGAGCTCCTCAAACAGTGCAGGAAGCTCCCAGGTGGCGCTGTGTGTTGGACCGCCAGGATGTCATCTGGATACACGTTAATCTCCCGCTCGGGGAGCATTACCTGGAACAGCAGGGTGTAGAATATCCTCAACACAATATTATATGTTAGGCATATGATAACAATTACAAGATAACAACCATTCAAGAACATAATAATCAACTTACAAAATAAATCATATTAATTTTTGCAGCAGGAGCATTGTTACATCTACTTTATGGGGGCGTTAGCCCTTGCTTGGCAGTATACTAGACAAGGAAACAAGCCGTTATTGGTTTAAGTTCCCAGCAACATCCCTGGAACTACCTTTTACTTTGCCTCAATCATTGTATAGTATATCAGGCTGTATAATGCTGAGCAAAATAGTTTTTTTTTTTTATATCAATAAGTAATAATATGGAGGAATACTTTAAATGAATTCTTTAAATATATGCACTATAGAATAGGATCCAGTGTGTACTCACATTGACATGAACAAACTCAGAACTAGGTGACAAGTATAGAGGGAAGTCAGCCACCCGGTGGTAGAAAGGGGTAGTGGCAGAGAGGCGGGGAGGCATGGAGAAGCCCCTGCCCTGCGATGCAGAGTAATAAGGGCTGCATGGACTAGTGACAGGCACACAGCTGTCCAACAGGTGGCACCAGTGCTGCCCAATGGCACAGCCTCCGGTTGTGTTACACAGGGGCTCCTGGAAGCAGCAGCTAAATGGGTTGTGAAGGGAGGCACAACCTGCAGGAACAAGATGGGAAATGGTTTAAATAGAGCTGGAACGTGCTCTCAGCTGAAGATTAGACTTCTCAAGGAAACAAGTCTTGAGTCAAGACATGGGTTCATTACTTTCTAAAACAAAGATTGCAAGATGAAATCCCAGCAGCCTAATAGATAGCGTAGATATATATGCTGAATTGGATCTGGGCAAAAGCACTGCTTATAAATGCATTAGGTATTAATTAGATAAAATTTCCATGACAAAGAAATCAGTTCTTAAAAATCCCTGCATCGTAAAACATTCATCAGATAACCCACAGTAAGACAAGAATCATGCTTTGTGACACCATCAGCTGCAGCCCTTTAGCCTACCGGGAGGTACAAGGTGCTGGCTGGGACTGCAGTAGGGCCGGAAGATCTGTACTTTGGCATAGGTGTGGCGCTCGCTTGGCTGCACAACCATTTCCACAGACAGCACTTGCCCTGCATGGCTGAACCAGAGCCCAGGGAATAGCATCATCTGGGAAGAACACAATAATGGTTGCAAGAAGGATTAAAAAGCATTTAAAACACAAATCATATCTGCACAATAAATACCCTATATGTAAAAATGACTAACTTTATTGGAAGTTCTCTGGAAAAAAAACAAGCAACACTTCCTTAGCAGAGGATGGGTTTGACCCATTGATTTGTGGGTTATGGGTCAAACATTCTACCGTGTCGGATACAACATAACCAGTTGGAGCTGAACCTACGCTGGGATACAGCAGTGGATTTGCAGCCCACCGCCTCAGCCAGTAAAACAACTTAATATTTCACTGAGATAAATTAATTTATCTCCATAACAGAGCATGCTTTCAATTGATCCACCTCAGGATTAAGAGCCCAACAAGCATATGCAGCACCATTCTGCACTGTCAGGTGTGACATAATTAGTAGGATCTGAGCCTACACTGGGATACAAAAGGGGACTGGGAGCCCATCAATGTAGACACTTCGCCAGTACCATAATAGTAAATTTAATTTTGATGAATGAATGTAACTCGGACAGTTTGGATTCATTGAGCATGATGTTACAGGCCCATCACACTTTCACTGCATCACTCTACTCCACAAGAAAATGGACCTACCATAGTAAGTAGCATCTGAACCTACATTGAGAAATGGCAGCAGATTTTGTGGTACGTTCATTAAAACGCCAGACAGTACTACAATACTAGAATTATTTTGGGAAGATTAAAAAAAAAATGGATGGGTTCAATCCAAAGAGTCTACCACAGAAGAAAGCCAGGATACCATAGTAAGAAGCAGTTCAACCTACGTGGAGAAACGGAAGCAGAACTGTTCTGACTCTATTAATTAAAATCTCAGCCAGTACCACAACAGTATCATTCATTGAGAAAAAATAATAAAACACCTTCGTAGCAAATGGTTTCAATCCATCAATTTATGGGCCCAGCCCACATATGCTAGACCACTCAACTACACAAGGAGCTCTGGGTTATGGGGCCAGCACGCTTCCGCTGTGCCACTCTGCTACACAAGTGAATGGGTTAACCATTGACAATAGGATCTAAACCTATGCAAGAATATAGAAGGCATTTGCTTGCCCTTTACCTTAAACAGTGAGTATTTATGATCAAACTATATTATATTAACATAATTTAATCAAACGCATTAGCAGAGAATGATTTAGATTCGTCAACCACTGGGTTTTGGGTCACGCATGCTTCTGCTCTGCTACACAAGGAACTCTGGGTTATAGGTCCAACATGCTTCCACTGTGCCACACAAGAGAAAAGGTCTGCCATCGACAGTAGGATCTTAACTTATGCTAGGATAAAGAAGGCATTTGCTTGCCCATTACCTTAAACACTTTGACATCGTGCCTCTTATAACAACTCGCTGCTTCCTATCTGTTAACCAGTTATCAATGCAGGTCGCTACAGTTCCTAAAATACCTGTCGCTTTGAGTTTA
>JAABNX020000106.1:12168802-12183302 GCA_015163995.2 Mormyrus lacerda | reverse complement strand
CGCAGTGGCGTGCTGCTTGTGAACCCCCCCCCCCCCACGACCCTCAATGTATATGGCATAAGTAAAATTGAGGGGTGGGCAGCAGTGAAGAGGTGAGTGTGACCCCCTCAGCGGCCCCACCCACCAACCTCTGAGTAGTGCCCCCACCCAAGGCCCTGTGTGTATAGTCATATGTGATGACTAAAGTGCAATTAAAACAAGGGGAGGCAGAGGGCTGTGCATCACAGTGAATAAGGCCATGTAAATAGCCCCCCTCACCGTAGCGTGCGCGGCACCTTCCCACCCCCGAGATCCTACCTCTGTGCGTGGCATGTTGTGGGGAGAGGGACTGGGAATTATAATACCAGGGAGGAAATTACTACCCCCCGACAGAGAAGAGCCAACTAACCAGCTGGCTCAGTAGGCACCCCAGCCCCCCACTGTTGCATGGGAAGGAGTAGACCCGGAGTCCCTGGCAACAACACCCCGCAGTACCCCCCACCACCCCAAAGGGCAGCCCGCACTCAGTAACCCACTCATTCGACGACAAAAAGTGGCAGACCAGCCCGGGCCCAAGACATGACACCCCCCAAACAGCAAATTCTTAGCGAAATCAGCTTCTGCTTAAGTTACAGTAAATCAGAGGTTTTACAACTTTGAGTAGCCTGTTGCATATTTGCATTAGGTATGCCTTGTCATATAATTAAATGGTTAAATCTAAACAGTAAAGCAGGATAAAAGCTTGTATGTGGTTCATTCACTTTATGTTTTAGAGATTAAAAATGTAAACAAAAAAACTCTAGTTTTCATTCTTGCTTTTACTTTTTTAATACTTAAGTACAATTTTAATGCGGTTCGTATTTACTTTTACTGAAGTGTGATTATGGCTGAATACTTTTACTTTTAATTCAGTAAACCTTTCACTCATTACTTGTACTTTCACTTGAGTAACATTTTTGAGTACTTTTTACACCTCTGGTGCTTGTATATAGACCCTTTCACACCACAGGAACATTTCGGGAACCAGAACCTTTTTCCAGAACCAATGTTCACACCGCAGGAACTATGCCCGATTGTAGTTGCTGGGAGGCAGTTCCAGAATCTTTTTTTTTTAGTACTTACGCCACACTTAACACTGTGTCAAAATTCGGGGGCTGCATCCTTCGAAAGACACGTTACGTAGCTTGGCTGCGTCTGTGCCTCGAGAGCGAAAGGTAAAACTGAAATACCTAAAATCCCATTAAATTCACGTAAATTGCATCTAATAGATGTAAGATTAATAGCCTGATCTTTTTGGTCTTTTACATACAAACGTTTAATTCAGAGTAGTTCAGGTATACCAGGTATATCAACATAAATATATGAACTACAGCAATTACGAACGTTTTACATTAAACGAAAAAGAGCAGGTGCATAACAAGAAATAATTTAAGATACAAGTAAAATCAAATAAAATTTCATAAAATGCGACATAGATGCAATAAAATATAAAAAGTGAAATATAAACGAACAAACAAATAAAACGGATTCTCTCGGGAACCCTTATTTCCCATATTTGAGCTTGGCAATCCACTCTTCAGCCCACAAAGCACGTACGATACTTCTTTTGGATGCCATCTTGAAATATCAAAGAACAGTGACAAACTAAATAAAATAAATTGCATACATTAAGTTTTGTTAGTCCTATCGGTGTTAATGGTTGTTGTTAGTAGAAGGAGGACTGCGAGCTATTTGGTAAGAAATGGTGGGTAAAATTGGAAAATGCATTGGCTTGTGGCGCTTGTGCTCTGCGGACGATCAGCTGTCACACATCTCCCCCTGGTGTTAAGATGGTGAAATGTTTATAATCCCTTCTTAACAATACGATACGTGAATAATTATTGTTTTGCTGCTCTTACAGAATGGATGTATACAATAATTTTACAATGGAAAAACAATTCTGTTTAATTTGTTTGCAAGAAAAAAATAAACGTAACTGCGGTAAGAATGATAAAGCCGCTTGCATCAAAATATTCTTCCTATCATATAAAGATCTTCATATCAAGACAAAAATATGTATCCGTACTAATAGTTTTCAAATATAATTTACAAGTACAAAACAATGTATCATGAAGACTTAACATTGAGTACTTTATATTCTGATTTTTGGAGCCACGATCGTCGTGTGACAAACAAATCCAAATATTACTGTCTTAATTAAGACAACTGAACTAGAAATCATATTAAACGCAAATACAATTGTGTTTTTAATTAAATATTTGAAACTTAAAGACATGGGGGAAAAATGAAAAAAACTGGAGGATGCGGGCATCGATCCCGCTACCTCTCGCATGCTAAGCGAGCGCTCTACCATTTGAGCTAATCCCCCGGCCAAATCAAAGGAAGAAAATAAATGATACATAGAAAAATACTTAAATGTTATTATATAACACATTTATTATGTTGTTTAAAACAATTTATTAAAACTAAATGTGTGTACGATGTAGCATCTAAAGTATGATCAATTAAAATAGCCTTGCAAGTGTGCTGTTGTCTGGCCGAAATACGAAAAATTTAACCTGCGGCAAAGAAAGGAACTATCCGGAAGTACCATGTGACTTGTATAAGCCAATCATGCTATTAGCATCCACTGCACACAACGCCCCTTATACATAAATATAGGAAGTGGATGATCGAAGTCCCGGTCATCAAATTACTAACAGACGTTATACCTTATATTTGGAATCTAATTGACATTTGGGTGTTTCTTTTTTATTCACGTGTAAGTATCATCGGAGTAGTGAGGCATGATCTTTGCAAAAATATTCTGATTCATAAATCAAAATAATCGTGTCATAACATAACTTCTTAATCGCAAGATATTTTGTAAACTACTCTGCAAAAAAATAACATTGTGATTAATCGTCTGCTGAACAGGGCGACTCGCCGTTCAGTATATATTATATATATATATATATACCATGGCGGGCAGTGTGAACGATGTTGTCGAAGGAGCCCGCCGGCTGTTCCGGAGTAGCTTTGGAGGACTGGATCCGGAGGTGGCTGTTTGCGCCCCCGGACGGGTCAACTTGATAGGGGAACACACCGATTACAATCAAGGATTCGTCCTGCCGATGGTAATGCAGTGGTTTGTAAAAGTGTACGTGGGTCGTGTCATATTTTCAGTTCGCCTACTAATAAGAACTTTCTAAGTTTTGTGGCCCTTTTTGTAAGTTAAGTAACAATCCAAACCTTCTCACCATGTTGCTTCTCCTGTAAGGGAAAAATAGGAATGCGTGCTTTATAATACAAGTCCAGGTCCAAGTCCAATAAACTAATAAATGAATAAATAAATTTAGTACAAGAAAAGCAAATACTACATTACGTAAAAATCATGCTCCGCAACTAGATTTGTGTGGGTACAGTAATTGTAAACAACGAATTAATATTGAAGCAACTTGATACCTTTTTGCTTCAACTTTTCAGAGTTAACCTGGAGCAAATAGGTTATATATTATCCTAGTAAATACGCTTCTAAGTGTTCTAAGTGTACACATGGTTATTTACTTTGTGTTTGTAGGCATTGCCCCTTGTGACTGTAATGGTGGGCAGTAAAACCTCAGACCAGAATGTTTCTATTATAACGCTGACGGAGGCTGTAGAGGACCCACACAGGGTGGACTTTGTTCTGTCTGAAGATGGAGCCTCTCTGTCTCCAGGGCAACCTAGCTGGGCTAATTACATAAAAGGAGTCTTGCATCACTACAGAGGTATTTCAAATCCCATTTTATTTTTGATAGAAATTAAGAAGTCTTCTGTCCTCTCTGATGCAAGTCCAGTCCTGTAATCTAAAGTATGGTTATATGTTTGGAGATTTAGAGGCTCTGTCACCTGTAGCGATGCTGTATCCATTTCCTCCCTCTACAGCCAGCCCCCTTCCTGGTTTCAGGGCGGTGGTGGCCAGCAGTGTGCCGCTCGGCGGTGGCTTGTCTAGCTCAGCCTCCCTTGAAGTAGCAGTGTACACTTTTCTCCAGCAGCTGTGCCCAGGTTAGAATTGGGCTAAATCTTTCCTGATCCTGTCATGCATAATGAGATAAAAAAAAAGTCGATAGAAAAGGGGGAGGGGAAAAAAGTGCGTGCTTATCAGTACCAAGAACACAACGAACATTCTTCTGTTCTTGGTAAGAGTTTTCTTGCTAACTTATCTCCCAAGAACGAACTTGGAACACAATGAATCGTAGGATTGTTCTTGTTTGGTGAGGATGCAACCAATTGATGTTTTAGCTGAGGCAAGAACTACATCTGCGGATTTTTACCATCCTCCGTTCTTCTGTTCTTGAGTATAGGAACTGTACTTCGACAGTGGAAGATAAGGTTAAATGGGTATGTGATAACACAAGAACGGCAAGCATGCATATTAATAAACACAGATGCTCTCCCCTTTACCCACAGATGATGGAGACATGATGGCAAAGGTTCTGGTTTGTCAGCAGGCAGAGCATACACATGCTGGAGTCCCTTGTGGAATTATGGACCAATTTGTGTCTGTGATGGCAAAGAAGGATCACGCCCTTCTTATTGACTGCAGGTGTGGGTCATTTCAGATCAATGCCATCCCTTCCAGTCTCACAGTTTTTTTTAAAGTGTTGCATCCAGTAATCTTGCACATATCTTGTTCTCCTTGCTTGTATAGAACCTTAGAGGGCACACTCGTGCCACTGAAAGACCCCAAGTTGGTGATCCTTATTACCAACTCAAATGTGAGGCACTCGCTCACAGGTAGCGAATATCCGACTCGACGGAGGCAGTGTGAAGAGGCGGCAGCTATACTGGGGAAGGGGAGCCTGAGAGAGGCCACACTCCAAGACCTGGAAGGTGAAGAAGATAAATAGTAGAAAACTAATGGCAAGCGTGGGTGGTACAGCACTAGGAGCGGCAACGGACTTGATGAGAGGACGAAAACACTGTAGACAATTACAAGGTTGTGCCTCTTGTAAGAAGAAAGTAATTATTCATATTTTTCATTCTAATGGTAATTTGTCCCTTGGTGGCAGGTGCCAAGGAGCAGCTGGACAGTGTGACATTCCAGCGAGCGCATCATGTAATTGAAGAGATTGAGCGCACTGCCCGAGCAGCAGAAGCTCTGAAGCGTGGAGCCTACAGAGAGTTTGGCAAACTTATGGTTGAGAGCCATAACTCACTCAGGTGACTTAAATCCACTATAGTGCAAGACCATTTATAATTCCTGTTTCAGATGCAAGGCCAAATATCATTTCTTTGCATGCTTCTTATACTGGTGTAGTGTTGTAAAGTTGAGATTTTGTATATAATATCTCTAATATTAAGAATCAAGGGCATAGGCTTGGTTTGAACATTAGTAGGGATCAAATCAGCTTTGAACCCTCCACATTAAACACACACAGTACCACCCAAAATTGGTACGGACGTGTCCCTACTGTTCATACCCAAATATACACCCTTGGGCAGGATCCTTACTAATTAGGAAATATTATTATTATTTAAATATTACATTTCCATCGTTTATTTTCAGTGATTGTATTTTATATGCATTGTTGCCGTTTTTGTAGCTTGCAATGCTATTATTTTACTAATACATAAGATACTAAATACTTATGAAACTAATATTTTGCAATAGTTGGTACACTGCCTCATACACATGGATGTTATTTAAATTAGTTTGAGCTAAGTTCTTTTCTTGTGGGCAGAGTGGCGGCTCTGAGGATAGGGATGGTTGGTTGCTAATTTGAATCCCATGAATCCCTGGAGTGATTCTACTCAGTTGGGCCCTTGAGCAAGGCCCTTAACCTGCAATTGCTTTGTTTTGACTATAATGTTAATCTACATCCAGCCCTGCAAGCAGGTCCTCCAACTTAGAAGGGAAAAACGTGGGGGATGGTGACTGTATTGGCACTCGAGCCACTGGAAAACAAATCTCACACAGTTCCATTGGACTACTGTGGTGCTGAGGTGTCACCCACCACATGGTTACACTCAGGATCTCATCCCTGAAGTGGTGCAGTGGATGCAGCAATGTGTTGTAATCAGTGCACACTCCTTACCCCTGCTCCTCTTAAGTTCTCTCAACAGAAACTGACAATGAGTATTAAGAGGCCATTTAATGGTATGTGGGGTATATTTGCATGTCTATGGCCTGTATGCCTATAATTTGACCTTTTCTAGGGACCAGTATGAAGTCAGTTGCAAAGAACTAGACGAACTGGTTTCTGCAACCTTGGAAGTGGAAGGGGTGTATGGAAGTCGCATGACTGGAGGGGGATTTGGTGGCTGCACTGTAACCCTACTAGAAGCTGAGGCTGTGAAGAAGACTATGGAGCATGTGAAGGTGAGTGTGAGTTATGCATTCAACTGGCTTAATTCATATGGGTGGAATAGCTGGACAGAGTGACCTGAAGTTGTTTTCCCTAAACAGGAACGATATAGTGGAACACCAACCTTTTACATCACTACCCCATCGGACGGAGCACGAGTCCTTAAACTCTGAAAACCCGATGCAAATCCTATACAGTTATTTGAAAACTCTTATCTGTCTATATATATTCCCATACAATTCCGGATCTTTAATATGTCAAAACTCATATGGTACATTTAACTGAAATTCAACTAATTAAAATTATGTTGATTTACAGTTTCATTTCACTATTAAAATTTCTTGCACTTGTCATCTCTGGTGTTTCTTTTAAGAAAAGCTGCAAACAAATCTACTAAGTTTATTAGCCTACAAAGTAGAATAGTCAAGTGTTTGGTGTACACGTGATCAGTACATTATGTATAATATTATGTATAATACTTCAAACAAATTCATCATAAAAATACAACCAAAAATGTTATTTTGTAGATTGTAATACAATTGTCAATCTGAATATATCGTTTGCACATATAAACAAATACATTTAATAATATTTTAATAGCGTTTAACGTGTCAGCTTCACAGTAACATTTTAATTAGAGTGTACTGGGGAAAATAATCTCCCCGTCTCGATAACTTCAAAAATAAATTTGGGTATTACATGTCACACCAATGAGGTAGTGAACTGAAACTGAAGCTTATGAATGAGCAGCGAGTGCGGAGACCCTCCGCCGGTAAACAGAAAGGGAGGAAAAAAAAATCCCGGAAGCGGACTTTGAAGGAGGAGCCGATTAAGGCGAGTCAAGTTGAGAGCTGGAACCGGGTGAGGGGCAGCAGGAAACACCGAGGCTGAAGAAGAGGGACCATCGGGCGCTAGAGGGGCTGCGAGTGCCCCCCCGAGAGACCCATTGGCCCGATCTGAGATTATTTTATGTATGTAACGCCGGTGGGAGGAAGGAAGAAAGGCGGAGAGAAGGACGTGGAAGAGAGCGATCCGAAAGCGCCTGGAAACAAAGTGGGCAGACCCGACGCCGACGATCAGGTGAGTGGGACAGCGGGCCCGCAAAAGCCGAGCGTCGTCGCTACAGGTGAATCGTGTCTGTCTGCGAAAAGCTGACTGCTTAGCTAGAGGGTGGCCGATGGCCGACAGGGCTCGGATGGGCTCATCGGGGGAGCTAACGCGTGGCTGCGAGACGGCTGTGCGGCATAGGAGAGGACCGGGCTGGCCGGGGATAAGTAGCTTCATACTGGCTGTAAGGCAGCGCAGCGTTTTGCCCTCTCCATCTGCGCGTACACCCAGCCGGCGTAGCGGGGTAACCCGCCGGGTCAGGATTGGCGTTCCCACTTTTTGTCCAAAATCGACGGAGTTGCAGTTGATTCCGGTAGCTGGTTGATTTAGCGCGTCGGCGTGAAAGTGGACCGAAGGACACCTGGATAAAGTTTAATTGTGGATTATGTTTAATAAGGGAGCGTTTGAGGGGCTGCAGGGCTGTAATTCGAATTTCGTTATTTCGATTGTGGTCTGCTGAACTCGGCAATCGTCAGTGTGTATGCAGTAATATATGAATAGGTGCTGCCTAATTGGATTATTACACACGGGAACGGCCGGGTAACGAAAATGCAAAACTTGACCAGGGAGGTGGAAACAGAAACTAACACGTATGAGGCGTGTCCCCGCGGATCAGGTAGTGCTGGCAGTCGGCTTGCTGGTTTCAGCTGGTGATTATTGCGGGGTAAGTTAATTTCACCCATCCATACTGGTTTGTCCGGTTACTAGTCTGCTTCGGGTGCAGCAGGTCACAGTGATCGATCGCAGATTACATGAACCCTACCTGCACCTTATGAGATCCGCTCCTCTGTTTAAGCAATGCAGCACCCTCCTAAATCATGGCCTCACTGGGGGTTATATCATTTATATTCAACTTTTTCTGTCCTTATTAGTTTTAAAGAGTAACGTCACGGCGATTGCGTTACATCCCACAGGGAAAATACGCCTCCCCAATGTCCTTAACTTCTAATAATCACGTAGGTGAGCAATTGTGTCCCAATGCATTGAACCGCCCTGACAGCTGATGACTTTTGTGTAGACTAATTGTTTTAAGGTATGCAATTGGTAGACTGAGCATCTTTCTTAACACCGATTCAATGGGAGGCCGATCAGTCAGAAGCTGTTCCCACGAACCCCAAAAAGCAGCCTTTAAAATACAAGTTTTAGGAATGACGGCGGTGCACTTCTCATCTGTGGAGTTTATTCTTTTGTGAAATTGCAGGAAGGGTTTAGTTTGACTGCCGAACCACACCCAAGGCATTAGGATCATATTTATTTAGCGTTTTTGAGCGACGACGCGTCATGTTGTCGGCTCATCAATAATGTATCCATGGATTTATCCCAGCTCTTTTTGTTATTGATAAACGATTATTAACCGTTAACCCCACATGAATCGTGTTGTCCATGATTTTAGCGATGTATTTAAAAAAGTAATCAGCTTTAGACCTCATGAAATCCCATTTCCCATGGAAACTATGACTTTGGAAACAAAATTTCCTATATCCGCACTAATATCTGTACATATTTTTCACTGAGACTGGCAAGCTGTCACTTGTGACTAGTGTTTTGGCCGCACCGAGCTAGTTTGTATTTACCGTAGTTACAATAAAACTGCAGTGCGTGTCTCAAATTGATCCGAGCCAAAACAAGGAGGGTGGTTGTGTTCCTAGTTTGTCAGCAAACTATTTTTTGGCACTTGTATTTTGTATAGCTGTTGGACCAGTTTTTTGTTTTTGCCTACATGAGAATTGCTCTTTTTCCACTCCAAACCTACATTGATTTTGAGTTACTGTCTGTAGGAACTACAGACTGGGCTTCCCTTTTCCACGGTATTCCTTGCGTATGGCTTGAGCTCATAGTTGAAATGTTTTAAATGCTGTGCAATTCTGGCATATCTTAGTGAAACGTGTTGTAGATGGCAGCAGTTCTTCCCTGCTTCCTATTTTAGTAAAGGTCTGCCTTCTACATTAAGCAATGCTGATAATGCAGTGGTCAGTTTTTAGGATAGTAAAAGCTTAGTCCAGCAACTTTTCATATACTTTTTGGAAAACTTAGGACTCTGAGCATGAGGGCTGGACTGTAACCCTGACTGGACAAGGTAGCCTTTAACATGTGATAAATGACTGAGGCCCCTACATTGCTGGACATGTAAGCAGGTTGTAGAATATATAAGGTATGTCTAAATTGTTAATCTTGCTTTCTATATCTGACACCTTTTGATATGGTTTATGTGAAGTGAGAGTGCTACCTGGACAGAAGCTAGGCATGCAGGTTTACTGTTTGAACAACTGGTTTGCTGTGTGCTAACAACCGTGACTAAATGCTGGTGTTTTGTTTGTGGGGTTCTGAGGTGCTAATTTGTATGTTGGACAGCACATATGGTCCTAGCTTTAGAGCATGGATCTAAAGACTGTCTTCTGAAGACTGGGGTAGAAGGATGGGAGAGAGTCAATATTCTGTGCTCGTATTTTGTATTCCGCAAGTATTTTATTCAGTATGTCTGAAATGAAGTGACCTGATTTTTTAATTAAACGTGCATCATGCTAAAAGTGGTTCTCATTAAGAGTGAGATGGGGGTATTTTTGCCATTGTAATACTTGGTGTTATTGATTGGAAGTTTGTTAGTCTATGTCTTATGTAGCTTGAATTCAGTTATGCAAATCACGCCAGGTCTATACAAGCATGACCCATTTCAGGTGAAGTTCTGGGAAAGAATACTTTGTTCGAAAATTATAATTTTAAATTGTAAGGCTTCCTTTTCACACATGGGTTAGATAAGTATTTCTCTTACTATTTTACGTTCCCAATATTTGGTTTATTTCCTTTAGCAATTGTATCATACATTGTCAATAAAGTGGCATTTGCACTTGGATAGCAAGATCATTTGCAGTATGATATACTGCATTATCAATAATGCTTCTGGTTTGTTTTAAGGATATTGGCCATCACATTAACTTAATTTATCTGTTGTCTAGATGATTAGCATAAGCCAGCAGTTAAGCTTCTAGCACAGTGGAAGGTCTGCATCATGGTATCGGAATTTCACAATTTTGTGGTAATTTGAACTCTGCACTGAAAGAGGAGTCAATGTCCAGCATTTGCTCATATACTTTTTCCATAGTTCTTGGAACTTGAAGAACCGAGTGCTTTCACATCTGTGTCCATTAAAACTCGGTATAATGCTCCAGTATTTAAACTTGGGCCATATTGCCATGAAATTGCAATTGCAGTAGCGAAGTCTGAGCATACAGTACGCAAGCAGCGTGTTTTGAGCACTCTGAGCTGATTGGCAAGAAACAGCTGCATGCTGTGCAACTGTGTTCGGTTAGCATCACACACTTTCGGAGTAGGTCATGTGTTCTGGTCGGATATTAAATGTTGGTTGTAAAGAAGACAGAGAAGGCAATCCATATTATACCATCAGTCCGGATATGAGCACAGGGTATATGTGGTCGTGTATGTGTGAGCTGCAAGTTAAAGTGCTTTATTTAGTTAGTGATGCTTTATATGGGCGTTTCCCCTTTTGAGTAGTGCGTGAAGGGTTGGGTAGAATGAGTCTGTCTGTGATCAAGTACTCATGCATCCCTTGACTATACTAAGGTGATCAAGTGAGTAAGGATGTAAATATATGAATATCTAGCCATTACTACTTGATTTGGAAAACCTTACATACTGAGTCACACCAGACAGTTGGTTGAGTCAGATAATTCTGACACGCCTCAATATATGCAGACGCATTTGAGTAGATATTGTTTTTAGATATGATTGCACCATCTCACAGAATTCTGAGGTTATCACCGGCATGTGACTTTGGGTACTAACTTCAAATGCTTGCTTTATTTACATGACAATCATATCCAACTGCTTTATTATTTTCACTATCTGCTGTGCTGATTTTCAAATCGTTAAAGATGCTGCTTCTACAGTTTTAGCAGAGACTTTTAAAGTGAGGTACAATCAGATAATCCTGCTTCCATGCAGGGCCATGTAGTGACAGCACATACAACTTGTCACGCCTTGGTATTCCCACAGCATTGGGAAATCGACGTCACAGCCTTGAATGGCCTCGCTAAGCGGAGCGACGCTCGCTTCTGCTCAAACATGGTCTTTTTTCCCAGGAAATGAATACCTGGCTCTGGTATTCATCCTTGGACTGATGTAATGACGGCTTTGACAAATCCAGAGTTTGCGTAATATCATGCTTTGTATAAAAGTACTGTTTTTTTTTTTTCTTCCTCCAATTATTGTTGTATCAGTTTGATTTAATATTGGTTAGGCCAAAGATTACTGATTTACAAATAGGAATGGGTGTTCATGGGTGTTCAGTGGTCCTTTTAATATAATAATAATAATAATAATAATAATAATAATAATAATAATAATAAATGATCATACATATGATGTGAATGTTGACCAGTTGTATCCCAGAATAGCCAGTTTACTGAGGAACTAAAGAATACAATTAAAAAGTGTCACAATCTTACTCTAATCTCAGCTACAACAGGTGTAGGAATAATTCAGGGAGGGTTTTTTTGTCTCGCGTGGCAACTGAAATTTTGAAAAGTAAATGAAGGTATTGGTAGCATTCTTGTTTATCTCTAACTACTGGAAACACACAGACCCTTTAAGTGTTTAAATGTTTCATTTGAGGAGGCACTGATAAAACAGTGCAACATAGTTATATATTCTATATCGAGTTTGTTTATAAGTCCTAAATCTGATTTTCTTGTGTGCCTCCCCCGCCCCCCCAAATATTTGTGTTCTCATTTTATAATGGTGAGAGAGACCCACAATATCTCCATAGATTTTACACGCTTTCCCCAGGAAATTCTTGAAAAGCTCACACGCTCTGTCTCTCCATGTCTTTGTGTCAGTGGTGAAGTGGACACTGCTTTGAATTTCACGTCTAATTGGACTGATCGTTGTGAGCCTGACACCTGCCCCGCCCCCTGACCCCGCTGCTCTGAAGGGTCTGCTTTATGCAACAGGTGTTTATCAGCTGCTGTTTGTGCAGGAGGTGGGTTGGGGGGGGAAGGTTCTTGGCTGGGTTTGCTGTAGCCTGAGAACAATAGACGCTTCATTTGGGCCTCTCTCTACTGACCTCTTCGCCCAAGTTTAGAGCAGCCATCACAGGAAGGTGGGGAGATGCGAGTGCCGGTTTGTAGCCACGGAAATGTTTGTTTTGTGTAGCTGCAGACTAATGTTTTGCTGCCTAATTATTTCTCCTTAAGATTCCCTCCTGTTTGAAAATCAGCTCACATTGGGCAATACTTACTGTGGGGTCCTTTATCTCTTGAGTGGCTAGACTTTGACAAAGGATGTTAAATTTGAATCCTTTATTTCCTGCCTCCTTTGGTCCCCCCACACCACCATTTTTCTTTTTTCCTCTCAGGAAGTGCAGTGTGAGAACGCAGCAGGGAAAGACTTCGCCGGGAGGATGAGAAGGTTCCGGCGGCACGGGCAGGAGTCGCACAGGGACAAGCTTAAGCAGGAGCTTTACCAGTTCAACAAGGTGACTGGCATGACTCGCTACCTTACTGGCAGCGCTGAGCCACGCCGCTGTGTTGTCACCTTAAGTTTCTTTTCCTCTTTCCCTGTGCTCTGGCTATTATAGTGAATATCATGTTAATCATTCTCCTCTCCCTTCCCCCTACCTCCTCTTTTTGCTGGCAGACTGTAGAGCATGGCTTTCCCCACCAACCCAGCGCTCTGGGGTACAGCCCCAGCCTACAGCTCCTGGCCATCGGTACTCGCTCTGGTGCCATTAAGCTGTATCCTTCACTCCGTTAATCCATGTCCTTGGCGACCACATAGGATTAGCTGGATTCGCCACATAGGACTAATGTGTGTATGATTTGCGTTAGGCTGTCGCATTTAGTATTTGAGCTCATAATTTTAAGCTTTTCTGTTTTGTACAATTTTGTATTGGAACACCACTCCCACTATCCAATGTTATTGGTTTAAATAGAGATGAATGTGTTTGGATGCCTTTGGATCTGCACGCCTCACTTTGTGTCTGTGTACATTCTTTCCCATGGTGTAGTACAATTCAGCCCTGTCATGGTGGAATTGGCTTGAGGGTTTCCCATAATGCCGGTTGTTCAAAATGTAGTGGAACCTGTCTGAATACCTGCACAGCTAAAACACAGGTGCTCTGTTAGTTCTTGCCTTTTGGGCAAGGAGACATTGTTCCTCTATATAAATGTTTTTTAGGTATAGTCTTGTAAATCTACACCGACCCGCATCATGCATTATCTTTTATAGCATGCATTACGTCTGTTTTTTTTTTTAAACTTGTAAATACTGGATTAAATTAAACTGAGGTGTGTCAGCAGAGTTTGATTGGGTTTGTTTGCTTCAGAGAAATTCTGTTTTTGTGTTAGTTTGGAGTGTTTTTGGGTATACAAGGCTATTGTCAGTAAACAGCTCCACCGGCATGACAAACAGATACCCTCTCCCTTCTATTCCAATGTCATTGGTGGACAAGAGGTGGGATTTTTTTGCCCTTAACGTAGCATTAGATACGGAGCACCAGGAGTTGAGTTTATGGGGCTCCACGATGAGATGGCTGCCGTCACTCAGGTGCACTTTCTCCCAAATTTGGTGAGTCTCCGCTCCCTTGTTCCCTGAAACAGTGACACTTTGTTTATACAAACGTAACTGGTAATATCCAGTTTGGACTGGATGAAGTGTAAATGCTGCCTGTGGTTCTGAGAGTAAAGGTGTGTTTTTTTTTTTTTTTTATTTAATCAAATTTATCTTTAAAGTATCCGAATGAATGGCCAACTTGCATTCCTTGATGTTTGTTTTTTTCAGTATTTCTGCATAGCTGAGCTTTTCCTTGAATTTTCCACACCCACTTCCTCTTGTTTATCCCTTGTAATTTGAGTCCCTCCTCCCCGGCTTCCTCTGTCTGGCAGGTTGAGCTGGTGACTCTGCTTGATGACAATAGTCTGCATATGTGGACCCTTCGAGCGCACCATGGTGTCTCGGAGCTGCTGGAGATTGGCCGCTTCGTACTGACTGGGCCTCCAGGGTGAGTCTCCCGGGGGGGGGGGGGGGGGGGGGGGGGGGGGGGGGGGGGGGGGGGGGGGGGGGGGGGGGGG
>JAABNX020000106.1:12127267-12137537 GCA_015163995.2 Mormyrus lacerda | reverse complement strand
GCACTTGCATGTTAGTGACAGTTTGTTTGAAATCCATATTTCATGCCATGCAGTTACCAGGCATATTTGATGTAGACTATATGACACAGCAACTACGGCATGCTGGGATACTGGAGGCTATTCACATCAGGAAAGAGGGATATCCCATTCGGATTCTTTACTCCTACTTCATTGACAGGTATTGAAATAACGTCTAACAGGGTATCTAAATGGACTGGGAACCTGAATATAGGGGGTAGCCTAATCTAAAGAATGTTATGCATAATAATTTCTTCCTTTTAGCAGTTTTCATGTACAGTCTTACTTTTGCCTGTCTTTCTTTGCCATTTTGCTCCTTGTTTCTCCATAAGGTATGGGGTCCTCATGCCACAGCGCACAGTAGACCTACCTGAGAGGGAGCTCGTTGTAGCACTGCTAGATTCCATTACAGGTGTAGAGGTGGAGCAGTATCAACTGGGTCTGACCAAGGTGAGTTTTTGCTGGGGGTCCCTGTCTCTACTGTCCCTTTCCTGTCCTTTCTTTCACGTACGGCCAAAAATATGTGGTCTCCAGCCTGTCCAACATCTCATCCTGAAACCAAGGGTATTAATACGAAGTCGTTTGGCCCATTGTTGCTATAATAGCCTCTACTTTTCTGTGAGGACATTTCATTAGATGTTGGAATCTTGCTGGTGGGATTTGCTGCCATTCAAGTTGGATGTTGATGTTGGGTGATCAAGTCCTTTTCTGTTAGCTTGTATGGCTACCACTTTGCAACTGAACTTGTGCCCAGACATTTCTGCTTCACAGTCACTTCACTTGCGGTTGACCAGGGCAGCTCTAGAGGGCAGAACTGACTTGTTGGAAAGATGGCATCACATGTTGGTGCCAAGTGGGAATTCACTAAAATCTTTGAATTGTGTGCTTAATTATATTCCTGTATCAGTGGATCAATGGGTTTGACTTAATAAGGCAATTCCTCTAAATAATAGGGTGTCCACAAACTTTTGGCCATGTAGCATGTCTTGATGTCTTGAGAGCAGAATGAAAAATGATTGTTTCAGAGAGATAACTAATCAGATTGTAGACCAGTTGCTTGGACCCACCTCCTCTACAATCTGGTTATCTCTCTGAAACAATCATTTTTCTGCCCTCGGAACATTTTTGTGTAAGTAGAACTTCCATGAGCATCCTGATTCTGGCTAAAGAAAACATTTGTTCGATACATAAAAAGTATATATGTTCCTCTCTCGGTGTGGAACATGACAGAATATTAAACAAATATTAAAAATATTGCAGAAATAAAATTACACAAAGTTGGATTCTCATTGCCTCCTGCAGGAGCAACTTAACCTTTGGCCCTGCTGCATTGCTGTAGGTGTTTCTGAAGGATGTGCTGTACCAGAAGGTGGAGGAGCGATGGAAGAGCACACAGACCTGGGCTGCTATCACGCTACAACGGAATATCCGTGGTTTTATCTGCCGTCGTAATTACCGCTACTTCCGGCAGAAGGCCATTGTCCTCCAGTCACATATCCGGGGTCACCAGGCCAGGTGGGTCTCAGCAAAGGCCTTTCATCAAGTAAAGAAGGAGAAATGAATGGAGAGAGTAATGCTGAAAACATGATATAATAAAGGACAATCTCAAGGAAGTGAAACTGATTGAAAGAAGTAGGCTGGTCCTTAAACATGATCTGAGCTGTTGGGCGGGTAAGGCCAAGGGTGTAAGAGAGAATTTATGGGGGAGGGGGGCACAACTCAATAATTTAAAAGCAAAGGTCTGTTTTTGGGGAAAGCCAAATTAATTATCGGGGGTACACATCACCCCCCCCCCTCCACCTCCTATGGTTCCTATGCCCTTATGCAAGTCTATAGTTTCTTTAACATATAACAACAATAGGAGTGAACCGATGGGGATAGAAAAGTATGCTCTGTTTTTGCCCCGTTTTTCTTTAGGAGTGTATCTCTTAACAAACACCATCACCTTCTGTGTGAGGCAGGAAGCACTACAAGAGAATGAAGCAGTCCTTCACCCAGTTTTGGGCAACCATGATGATCACCAGAAACACCTTAAAGAGGAAGCAGTGGCGAGTAAGAACACTGGGGCAACAATGAACTGGGGGCTTCCTGAAGAAACATGTTCAAACATAATAGCACTACACGCCTTAGTATACTACAGGAATGCTCACACTCTGCTCAGTTCCCTTCATTGTCATATGCAGCTTATCTAAGCTACATGTCACATAAAAACTGTGCGGAGTTTACTTAGCTCCTATCATTTATCTTACCCACACAATGATGTCATATTGTAAATTCTTTCCTTGTTGCATCTTACTGTATTATGCGTCTACATATTTGCATGGGTGTGTCTTGTCATTCTTTAGTCTTTCTTGATTTTGTGATATTAACATTGCAGTACTTATCCTTCTCCTGACAATCTAAGCCTTACTTTTAATACTGCTTTCTTGTAGCACTTTTCTAGGGAACTGTAGAGCAGTGGTTCGCAATCTTTTCTTACACCGCAACCCAATTTTTATCATGCCAACTGAGTCACAACCCGTTGTCAAGTATAGGTTTAAATTAACACTATGATCAAGCACGCAGTGCACTCTGCAGTTTTCTCTGCTTATCTCACAAATCTGAATGGATGTGCCAGTGAATTTTAAATTAGTCATCTGTGGTTTGGCTTCTTGGGTTGGCTGAGTGTTCACTAGTTTTGCGCTAAGCATTTGCAGAACAAAGGCCCGTTTATATATACAGTAGGTTCATTTTAGGATTGGGACTATGAAATCTGACTGTGGATCAGCCTACAAGATTGCTGGTTTTAAAATGATTTCCAACCCTGTCTTGTGACCCTTGATAATCACTGCTGTAGAGTATGATTTGGGCATGAGGTTCTCATTAAAAAAAAAGATTAACTGAAAAGAAACACTAGTCTGCTCAAGCTGCTGAACCGTAGACACAATTGATTCTGATTGTGGATCCCCACAAAACAACCTTCTTCCACCTCAGTTTTAGGAAGGTAAACAGTTAATAAATGATCCGAAGGTTCCTGCTCCAGAAGCAAAGTAAACTATGAAAGCTATGAAATACATTAATTGATATATTACTCAAGATATTTAATTGCTATTAATAATTAAAGGTTGACATTTGAAAAATAGATAGTTTAACTCAGTTATTTGGATGACTTTCATAAGTACAATATCTCCTTTGCTAACGTTTAAATTAATACCTTTTGAAGAGTCACATTTAAATGAACAAAATGTACAGAATCTGACATGGTGAAACCTTACCTCTTTATGGTATGGAATACAACATTATTATTGTCTTAAGCTTTAGCACTGATAATTTCTGTAGGTTGTAAAAGGGGGTAAAATCCCGAATTATCTTTAAAAAAACAGTTTTCTCAAGTATCCAATTATAATTATGCACCACCATGTAATGACTGCAGCAAAGAAACGCCCAAAAGGCTGGTATTCCAAACATGTCATGCACTTACAGTATCTTCCTAGGACAGGACCACAAAATACAAATCTGTCATCACATATTAAAATTCCATATTCTAATGAATCTAGTGCTGTTTTTAGTATGCTCTCACTATGTCTTACTTCGACTAGGCACTACAATGAGTAGCATATGTAGTAACTGATTAATAAAAGGTCTATGATGTAATCTACTTTGATTTTCAGAAGGCATTTGATGTTCTGCCCCACAAACGGCTCTTGCTTAAGCTCAAAGCTGCAGGGATTTTAGGAACTGTAGCATTTTGGATTGAAAACTGGTTAAGAGACAGGATCAGTGAGTAGTTATTAGAGGCACAATGTCAAAGTGGGCCGGTGTTCATAGTGGGGTACCACAGGGTTCAATTTTAGGACCATTATTGTTCCTAATTTACATTAATGATATTGACACCAATATACACAGTAAACTGGTTAAATTTGCAGACGAAACCAAGGTGGGTGGGGTAGCAGATACTGATCTAGCAGCACAGAGGCTACAACGGGTTCTTGATTTAATTAGTGACTGGGCTGATACCTGGCAGATGAAATTTAACATAGATAAATGTAAGGTAATCTATGCAGAGAGAAAGATTATGAGAAAGACCTCGATGTGTATGTTGATGCTTCCATGTCCCACTCTTGCCAGTGTGGGGAAGAAATTCAGGCCAAAAGGATGTTGAGTTCCATCTCTAGGTGTGTGGAGATTAAGTCAAGGGAGGTGATGCTATGATTATATAATTTCTTGGTAAGGCCCCACCTAGAATATTGTGTGCAGGTTTGGTCACCATACCTTAAAAAGGACATTGCTGTCTTAGAAACATTGCAATGTAGGGCTACAAGAATAATTCCTGGTGTTACAGGAATGTCTTATGAGCCATAATGCTAATGTCTTTTGTTTAGCCTTGAGCAAACGAGACTAAAGGGGGACATGATGCAGGTATATAAGATTTTAACAGGTCTGGATGCTGCTCAGCCAAAAGGCTATTTCAATATTACTTTAAATACTAGAACTCATGGCCATAAGTGGAAATTAACGGGATAAAATTTTAAAATGAATTTGAGAAAGTACTTAGTTTGCAAATTTCTTATGTTCTTAATAATGATCTGCACATGTTTACTCTAAGAATGTTTGCATCAAAAATACCAGTGGAGAATATTTTGCTCTTTCATGGTTTTTTAGCCAGTTACTGATGACATGCCAGTTATTTATTAAGCATGTATAGTGCCCTGGTAAATATTTCAGCTGAGAGTTTCGTTTTGACCAAATAACTGTCCCGCCCATTTTCTTCCTTCTTGGACTTCAACCTCTTGTCATATGTGTGGCACCTCTCCCATTACCTGCCCAAAATACCACTCATTTTAGCAGGACAGCAGGATTTCTATATTGTATTTTGACAGGTAAGTCTATCCCATAATCTTTTTCAATAATCTGATATGTATGCATATGAGTGAAAGTGAAAAATCACAGGCTAGAAGACAAGAGGGTGCGGTCAGCTGTGGGTTTGAATTACACATGAATTTCAGGCTCTGCTGTATTATCTGGTAGTAAATGTAAGTTCAGGTTTTTGTCGTGGTCAAAGAGTTCACTTGAAACACATTTTCTTATAAATTGCTTGAGTGTCTGTTTTGCATTGTTGTGTCTTTCTTTTGCCTGTCATTTGTTGGTAAGGTTTGGACTATGGTCTATTTAAAGGAGTGTGATGAGCGCTTATTTGCAAGAATGAAATTGAGGCGCTGTAATGCATATAACCATAACATAAAAGGGAATTCTAAAAATATCAGAAAGGTTTTTCTATTTCCATATTGTGCTTATGGCATAATTATAACATAATTAGGTTTGGTAAAAGTTCCTTTGGCAGGTATGATAGGAGTGTCCTACTCACTTACTTGTTGTACTAAACCTTCAAACAGAAACCATTTAAGTTAAGTAATGTAAAATGTTAGTTACATATTCAACATATGATATTTTATTAAAATGTTAAATACCTGTATATTTATTGTTACAATAGGGAAACACTGCTATCTAATCACAACATAATATTGAAATAAAACTCAGATATTTTAAGAAGGAAGTGGATGTGGATTTAAAACTGTTTCTGCTAATCAGCTATTTTATATATAACTGCACATTATAATTCTCTGGTTTTCATCAACAGTTACAGTATGATGTATAACTAGCAAGTTGATGGGTGTTATAGCTGCTGTATAACAAAAACAACAAAGAATACAATTTTAAAAACCAATTAAAATATAAAACATACAAAACATTGCTATCAGGCCAAATGTGGTGTTTTTGCATACTGTCTTGACTTGGTTCTGTCCAGGAGCAGCAGCCCGTGATAATCAACTAGCACCATACTGTTACATAAAACACCTGTACAGCCACTGCCTCTGTAACCACTATCACAATATAGGACTGATTATGGGAAATCTGAGTACACTGAAAAGGGCCATAATCTTATAATGCAGAACTTGTGTCCCCTCATGCACGGCACCTGTGCTTGCATCAGTCAATGAACAAGACCAAGTCTGCAATAAAACATGATGTCACAGCTTGATTTCTGCCCTCTGATTGGGTTTTTGCTGTCTGAGGTGGAGCAAAAGAACATTTTATTGTCCCTGCCTTATAAAAGGAAGTGGTGCCTAGAATAGAACTATAGAAAGATCCTTTGGATTTGACTGTTTGCTTTTCATCCTTGGATGAAACAAAGGTAATAATGGGGTAAAAGAAACACTGAAGTAAACCCCAAAAAGAACGGAAGACAGCCGAGTCGCAATGTAGACGTCAGAAAAATAGAAATATATACCCAGCTCTGGTAGGGTACATACACAGGTGAGACAATGCTCATAATGGATGATAATGGATGTTATTGATTTGTTTTTCTTATATATTATGTATGTTGGCATTTTCTTTTCAAAAGTTTCAGGCAGCTGTATTTAAAATTATACTTAAATGACTTACATATTATGAAAGGAATTTCTCATTTCTCAACATATATTATTAATTTCTATCTTATTCTGTTTATATTTCTTTGTATTGTCCACCTGTTTCAATACAAACCCTTTTATGTTGTTTCCATGTTCCTATGTCGACCTTAAGGCTGCAGCACAAATACCAGATGCCTTAGTAAAATAATAGATTATCTTTTTTTCTCCAAAACAAGGCGGTTTTATGCTTGTGTGGGCATGTGACAAGGTGTATATTTTTTTTCAGGGACGCAGAAAGAAGAACATATTGAGTGCAAACACAGTGACAGGGAAAACCCAGTCTGATTCTGCTGGAATGGTGGGTCAACATGCACCCAGTCCTATTACTTCATTTGTATTGTATCCTAACCACTGTGTGTTTCATGCTTACTGTATATTCAGTGTTGGGTAATTCAGGTCCAGAAAGTAAAAGTCCTGACCGGGGTATTATTTCAACCAACCAGTTGAGTATTCTGTGACTGTGACACTTTATGCTTAACTTGTTAATTGAAACAAAATCTTGACTTTTACTCTCTGGATCTTAATTATCCAACTTTTCTACTCTAGCCCTAGCCTAGCCCCATCTAAACTGGTTTGTTTTTGCTTTAAGGATGTGGGAATGTTAGAGATCCCAGTGGAGCTCTCTGCCAGACTGCGTGGAGCAACTGGTGAGTTCACCTCTCATATTGCGGAATAGGATGATATAGGCTGCACCAGTGATTTATTGAGGTGGACTTTAATCAGTCCGTTCTGGTCCTGTAGGCAGGCAGCCTGACGGCTCAGTGGATAGTACTGCTGCCTCACACCTCCAGGCTGGAGCCTTTACTTCCTGGGTTTCCCCCAGTAGTTGAAAAAATGCAAATAAGTGAATTTGTATCTTTAAGTTGCCTTTAGTGTGTGTATGAGCACATGCCTTGAAACTGACTGGTTTCCATCCAGAGTTGTTCTGTGCTTGTTGGGATAGACTTACAAAAGCACTGTAGTGGGAAAACAGGTATAAAATAAGATAAAGTGGTTGGCGGACTTGCTCTCTTGCTGACGTTTTTCAAACCATAGGGCGACGTCCTGGCTCTGGGGTCACGGAGGTGGCCCCCCCACAGGTCAAAGCGGAGCACAACCTCGCACTGCCTCAAGATATTAACAGCTTTCCCTTCTCTCGATATGCCAACACCGAGCTGAATGTAAGACTTTTGTGTTCTGTATAGAAATACAGAAAAAAACACGTTTGAAAATAAAACACATACAGAAACTCTGTGACTTTCCTTCTTATGCTTCTGGCTCAGGAAGGATGGTGCCAGACCCAAGGCTGCCCTCTTCAGTGGCCTCTGATTTCCCTGAGCCCTGAAGATGCCCGCACAGCCCTAGAGATTAATAAATTGGTGAGCATGTCTCCACTGACCATACAACAGATAAGGGCACAACAAAACAATGTCCAAGCCAGACCTGATGTACGTAAAACTGCTTTGTTCTTTTTTTTGTTTGATTTTCTTTTTTGCTCAGATTCTGCGCTTTTCTGGGGACTCTGACCTTGGGGGATGGCAAGAGCAGATGCTGGGGAACTACATAATCGAGAAGGGGCTGGCAAGACCCTCTCTGAGGGATGAGATCCTGTCCCAACTGGTTTTTCACACTTGGGGCCTAGAGGATGGGGAGACAGCCTTGCGGGCTTGGCTGCTGATGGCCTGCTGCCTGAGTACATTCACCCCCTCTCCATCCTTGGATAAGCCCTTGCTGAAGTAAGCTGACTATTTTTGGCATATTTTCCTCGATGAAAATGTTGCAGTGCTCTTAGATTCTTGCCTTGGTGCCACTTATTCCATTCAGGTACGTGTCAGACCATGGTCCAAGAAAATACCGATCGCTTTGCCAACATAAGCTACTTACTTCCCGGCCACAGCCAGCCCCAGCCTGCAGAGTATATCCTGCTACACAGCTGGAGTGGACAGCCAATCAGAGGACAGGAAAAATGGTTTTGGATATCGACACCTTCAATGGTATGTGGCATCACATATAGCAAGACCCAAATAGCTATAGTTACCTGCTGGAAAATATTTGTAGTTATTTTCATGAAAAGATAAATGGGATTCCAGCTTGGCCTTTTTATACATTTTTATTCAAGCATTGTACTTCAGCTGTTTTTTTTTTTTGTGACAGAGGAAACGCTAACAGCAGAGGTGGAGTCCTGGACTACAGGGGAGCAGCTAGCCTTATGGGTGCTCAGATTCAGGTATAGTTTGCATACGATCAGCATCATAATAAAAACACTATCAAGAAATTGCAAATGTTGCTATCTGAAACATAGCCATGAAATTACAATTGTTAATGAGGGAAGAATGGATGGTTTATTTGCATGTGAAGCTAAATATGTTTGTAGAGCAAACAAAATTGCTGGCATTAGAGTCATGAAGAGGATTTATCCATCTGCCCATCTAACAGCTGGTCAGGGTTGCAGGCAGCCTGTAGTCTATTCCAGACAGGGTACACCTTCACATATATGCAATTGAAAGATAGGAAATAGCCCGACTGTATGTCTTAGGACAGTGGCACAAAATTCAAGAGAAACCCAAAGAAACCCTGCACAAGTGGATGAGGGATTAAAACTGGAGGGGTGAGGCGGTTCAGGCGCATCCGAAATGGCATACTTATTTGCTGTGTAGTAGGTGAAATATAGTATGCAAAGTGAGCAGTGTCCAATACTTTGGTATGGATGAGACAGTAGGCAAACGGTACCCGAATGACATATTATATTCTGAGAAAGCGTCCAAACATTGGACGCTATGCTTTCCTTAAAGGCCACTGGAGCTGCAACCAGAGACAAAGAATTTTCTCAGAAATTTTGTCAAGATGGTAGAACGTACAACTTTAAGTGTAAAACAATAACCAGTTACGTAAGTTGATCTGACTCTGTTGTAGTTTTTAGCAGTTTTTACCATGCTTGGGGGTCAAACTCCATCACTGGTACACACCTGGGTCAGGTAATGTGTGAGATGGTGCCTACAGTATGTCCGAGGACATTCATACTGTTCCTATGCGTACACAGAGTATGTACTACATTACAGTATGTACTACTGGATAAGTATGTGATTTCAGACACACTCTGAGTCACCATTTACACCATTACTTTATACAGTGGGCTAATTATACAAATGGATTTAATCTGTACATTCTTCATTATTACATTTTATTATATAATATTTTTTTATATATTATCCCAAGAAATGCATCTCTATATAGGGTAAGAAGTTTGGATAAGAGAATATTTTAAAAACTGATATGCAAATAGACAAATAAAATGAAAATAAATATATGGCTACCTCCATACCTGCAGGGTTGAGGATCATGTTTGGGTATATTGGCGGATGGGCTGTTTTACAGGGGTTTGCCAGAAGCTCCACGTGGATGGTCCGTATCACTCCTGGCTGGGGAGCGTTGGACAGACTTGGCTGGCAGTGACTTTGTCATGGACCTTCTGGCGAAGGTGGAGGCTGATGTCCCACAGGCTGAGCTACTGCCACCACCACCACCGCCACCAGCCAATGAATACCTCTTCAGCTCCCAGAGGAACATGTGAGTGCCAAGGCACCACAGATACAAAGAACCACGACAGGAAAAATAGCAACCGCTGCTGGGCCATTTGTATTCTAAAGGGCTGTGTTTATATCACTGTATTATTTGGTAAATATGTGCATTAAGTGCACCTTCATAATGATTTATAATGCATTCATAGAACATTAATAAGCAGCATGTATGTACAGTCAGGTCCATAAATATTGGGACATCGACACAATGCTAACATTTTTGGCTCTATACACCACCACAATGGA
>JAABNX020000106.1:12115608-12127167 GCA_015163995.2 Mormyrus lacerda | reverse complement strand
TTGTGGTGGTGTATAGAGCCAAAAATGTTAGCATTGTGTCGATGTCCCAATATTTATGGACCTGACTGTATACTGTAACATAGAGGTTATATGCCATGAGTGAGGTTGCTCACTGCATTTGTTTTGAAAGAAATGCAGTTGAACTTGACCAATGTTGCTCATTAAAGATATTACAAATGCTTTGTGAAACTTTAATCTAAATTAGCGTACAATATATGAATGTATTACAAAGATACATAATGGTTATGGCATGTCATACAGGCACATATACATGACAAAGCAAAACAGTGCTTTTTGAACTTATTATGTATTGCTTATGAATACGATTTTGTTTGTTATTAATGTATGTTAAAACTGTCATGTCTTGTCCTACTCATTGAAGTGTTGTGGAATGATGCAGTTTATTTTCACCCTCCTTTAGGATGATGAACCTACATGATGATGAGTTCATTCCTCCTGCTCCATCGATGCAGGCCCCAGGACTGCCCTTCTCGGAGGCTTCCTGGAGCAGTAGTGATTACCCCCCTGTGGAAGGTGAGGGATGAGACATAGCAGGTGTGCAGTACTGGGCACATATTGAAGACTACAAACATACAGCTCTGAGCTATGCAACTATATATCTTCTTAATTACAACATATTCTTAGCCTTGTTATTTGATATTTCTAAATTGAAGACCATGTCGAAAAGATTGAAAGTGCCAATAGCTGCGTTTATGCTCCGTTCTTCAGGTTCCAGAGGTCGGCAGTTTGACACTTTTGTGGATGACCTTTTTGACCCTGTGTGGGACCAAGCTGTGCCTGTCAGTCCAATAAGTACTATAAAATAGCTCAGTGTAAATGCTTTGACTAACTTATGCTTTTGAGTAATAAACAATGAGCTTTCTGTGACGTACTGCATGCAGGTACCTTTTGTCTGTCCATCTGTTCAATCTCCTTTATTGAGGCAGCGTTTATGGTTTCAATGCACTGGTGTCTGTGCTTTAAGGACGCGGAGAGAATGGCTATGCTGAATCGACGTTTGAGGGGAGGAGGTGGTATAGGCCCCATGCAACCTGGAATATATCCTACCACAGGTATGCAGATCATGTCACTGCCTTATGTGGAGATCTAGGTGTTCCTTATTATATAGATATGAAAATAAAGTTCCCCCATTCTTGCAGGTGTTCCAATGACAATGCCAATGGCAGGTTATTCCATGGGTAAGACAGAACCTGCTGACTGGTGTTCATTTTCTACATATTCAGAGGTGGAAAGTTCTGGTTGGAAAAGTACAGATCCAGAGCAAAGTTTTGTTTAAACCGACCAGTTGAGCATAAAGAGTAACAGTCACAGAGCACTTAACTGGTTGGTTGAAATAAAACATTGGTCTGAATTTGTACTTTCTGGACCTGAACTTTCCACCTCTGCACATATTATACACTTCACCGATCCTCCTGTGCAGAGTAATGTAAATTTCAAGAGCAGTAATGCTTTTACAGCATCGACAACTGACACATATTAATCATTATCATATTAGCTTGTATCTGTTTATACGTGTTCCCTCGGTTAAGGTCAATCGGTGTGTTTTAATATTTAAATATTTGTCAGAATGTCTGTAGCAAATCTTATAAACGCCAAGTCCTATTTGTTCTTCCAGTCATCTGCTGATCTGACCCTCTGGCATGATGAGTTTTGCCCTTTGTCTTCCCGCAGGGATGCCTGCAATGCCGAGCTATGCAGCTGTGCCTACTATGCCGACAGCAGCCCCAGTGTTTCCAAGCATGCCTGGTAAGGAGCTGGACCACACTGGCCTTGGAATGTTGCTAAAATAGATAGAAGTACTGCCTTTCGCTGAATATATCTTAATGAAAAGGTATGATGATGCAACCTGCCATGCCCCAGCCTGCACCAGTAATGGATCCCCAGCAGATGGCAGCACAGCAGCAGGCCTTCATCAGCCAGCAGGCTTTTCTCATGGGAAGTACTAGGAAATACAATACGTTTTTCTGTTTTTAGCGAAACATCATGATTTCTGCAGAGAGAGAAATCCAAGTATATATATAGAATATATATTTGTTACAGGCTCAACAGATGACTCTGCAGGCCATAAACCTTTCACAGCAGCAGCAGCAGCAGGAGCAGCTACAGAGGGAGCGGCAGCAGCGTTTAGAGCAGCCACTGCCAACGCGACAGATAGTACCAAGAGCAGCACCTGTACCTGCCCTTAAACCACCTCCCACGACTGCTCCCCACCAGGAGACCCCAGAGTCTCAGCATAGACACAGTACCCCAGAGGTATACCCCTTACAAACCCTTAAGGCTGATTTAAACTTTTCCGTAGAATCTATGCCATCGGTAGCTGCATACCCAACACCCTAGCATGACATCTGTAGTTAAATTTCCAGGGAGGTGGGCGCCAGGCTACAGCACAGACTGCGGAAGTATAGCTTAGCCTTCATATGCTAAGCTAAGTCACACCACTAGTGTCATGGCTCATGCACAGGCTACAGAAGTATAGATCAACCTTCATATGCTAAGCTAAGTCAGACCACTAGTGTCATGGCTCATGCACAGACTATGGCACAGGCTACAGAAGTATAGATCAGCCTTCATATGCTAAGCTAAGTAAGACCACTAGTGGCATTGCTCATGTATCACTTTTTTAAGGCTGTTTGAATACAAATATTTTGACAGCCAAAGGAGATTGTGGACACTTCTGGGACTGATGAGCTAGAATCCTTTAAAGAGAAGAGAGACTTTTTCCAGAGGATTGGTAAGGACAATGAAACAAGACCATGGCTGTTTTACTCCTGGTAACCTTCAATATGTTTGATGCATTTGACTCATTCTACATCGCTATTTAATATTTAAATTTAATTATTTTATTCTTTTATTATTTTATTTTAATTTAAGTTTGTTTTCTACGAACAACCTCTTTCTATTTATAATAGAAACATAAATCAGTTCAAAATAAACAGAAAAGAAAATAAAAATGGAGCTGGGAGCAGCAGTCTATTTGTCATAGTTAAATTGTTTAGTTGGACGCACACAATCAAATCAGTTTCAGGCATAGCACAATTTAATGTGATGATACAGATATGTATTTGGGTGCAGCATGTGGCTCAGTGGGCTAAACCTGTGTGCCATAATCACAATGTCGCAGGTTCAAACCCAGCCTCAGCATGTTTGTGGGTCCTTGAGCAAGGCCCTTAACCCCCAGCTCCCTGGGAGCCTCTACAGGTGGCTGCTTCTCGCGGACAACTTGCACTACAAAAGAGCAAGTCGAGGGAGGCATAAAAAAAATTTCCCCACGGGGATCAATAAAGTTTCATTATTATTATTTGTAATTACTGATGAATCACACACATGAATTGTACCATTTTCATTATTTATAGCCAGCAACACACAATACTTTGCTCTGACCTAAAGAAGATACCATAGAAAGTATGCTCTTAACCACGACTCCAGCACTTTAATAAGAAACAGGGCAAGATAAAATGCATTATTTATTTTTAATGTTTTTTTACATAGACACACTCACTAATAGCGTATATTCACAATGCTGTGGCCATGCCCTTTATTTTTATTGAACTTGTGATTATTATTGTGTGTTCCCTTGCTTTTAATTCCTCCCCTTTGTCTCACAAGGATCACAAAAAGTCAATCCTCCACCCAAGCCTTTGACACCACGGCCATCCCCCATTCAGACGGTGGAAAAGAGAAGCACCCCGGAAGAGCCCAAGCCTCCACCTTCAAGGACACCAAAAGGTCAGATTCTCACTCAGAAACGGCAACTCTGGTTTGGCCAATAAACACGTTTTAAGATCAAACTGGATTAGTAGATGAGGAATGAAAAAGGACTTTGCCTTAAATGTTCAGATATAAAAATGCATAACGAGATAAATTACATCAAGCTCTTTTGATAAGAGTTTCAGCTAATTGCCATGACCCTGTAGCATACTAGATAAGTGGTTATGTAAGATGCATGGATGGATGATGTGTACTACAGATTATATATGCAGTGTCCTTTTACAGCTAATTAAAAAGATTGTTTACTTAGTAACAGATTACTGTTTTGGATATAATTCTATCTAAGGTAGATAAAATTTCCTCCCCCCCCCAGCAAAGCCACCCCCTGAAACAAAACCAGTGAATGAGGACCTCCCCTCTCCCCCTTCTCCTAAACCACAACCTAGCAGCCACATACGGGAAATTGTCAAACTGTATCAGAATCGCCCTGTTCCTGAGCCTGTACCATTCCAGCCTGTGAGGTCAGTTTTTAAATATAATTATATATAATATAATTGTTTCTTGGGTCTGTGCAGCTGATAGCATTTAGCCATAAATGACAGCAATACAATATAAGCAAGCAAACACATCTAACGATGTCAATGATTTTGCTGATTCTTAACTTAAGGATTCCTGCAAAATCTTTTGTGAAGAAAAATGACCCTAAAGAAGAGGCACTGGCAATTCTAAAGGCAAATGGACCAGTTGTGCCTTCCAAGGTGAGAACGTCACTTTGTCATAGCATTTGGATCTAGCACCATTAACTGTACATCTAATACTACCCAAGTACCAGTGTCTAAGAGTCTTAAAAGATTGTAGGTAACCCATTTTTCATAAACAAATCATTTTGTTGAGTCGCACAATAAATATCTGGATTACTTTCTAAAGTATTATAACATAGCACACCTTCCCAAAATCATCTTTCTTCAGTTTTACAATATATAAGTATAGTATAATATATATTAAATATAGTAAATATTGAATATCAACACAAAATAATATTTTATATATATTATATTTTTCTACTGCTAAGTAGGCATTTTTTGAAGTGATTCAAATTAAGTATCACAAGGAAAATACCGCTCCCCACTTCCTGTGATTTTAACCAGCAACCTCGTCCAAAGTGCTGCATTTTAGCTGCTATACCGATCACTGTGCTCTCTTTGTACTCTTCGCAGAAAGAAAGAGTTCCTCTTCCAGTGCATCAGAACCAAAAATCAGTGCCCCCTCCTCCAAACTCTCAGAGGTCCATCTCAAAAGAAATGAGGCAAAAGCAGCAGTCATTAGCTGACCTCTTTGGCTCTACCCGCTTCAAAAATCCACCCCCTCCACCAAATGTCCCCCCGCCACCTCCTGAGCCCCTCCCTGCTTTCATCCCAGACCCTCCACCAATGATGGCTCCAGTAATCAGTGAGTATCATCGCTGCAGTTTCTCTCCTGATGCACCAATAAAGCATATACATGCACAAAATATCAGAATAACAATCAGCTTAAAATGCCTACAGTCTTTAGGCTCTCCAGCTCATTTTGACCTCTATGTTCTGTTTAAACAAGGATCAACAGCCCCATCCAAGCAGCTATAAGTGTTTGTACCCACATTCACATCAAGCAACCTGTATATATGTCAACACTGTAAGGAACCCTTTCCAAGCTGATTGTGTTTGTTTCTGCAGGTGAGCCTAAAACACTCACCATTGAGGAGACCATTGTGTCACAGCTAGACAAATTTTCAGCCAGTGTTTACTTCTCATACTCTAACATGCCTGGTAAATTCTTCCTGCGAAAAGAAGTAGGTACTACAGCCCGATGAAAAAAGTAGCTGCAGTGTATTTCAAATTAAGAAAATTATGGAGAATTAACCATGAATGGCTCTCAATGTACTTGCACCATTTTCCCTGTATGTTTCAGGTGTTCTACCCCAGGGAGAAGTTTAGCCATCCTTATGTCCTTAATCTTCTGTGTGAGCAAGTTAGTAAGAATTTGCACAGATTACTGATTTAAATCTGACAGAACTGTATCATGTCCTGCTAATCATTCTCCTGGGTCTGTTTGTAGTTCTCTGATCATAACAGTTACCTTTGATTTTGGAATTCTAGACATCTGTTGAGATTTACAATATGCTTTGCCTCCAGATCATGAGGGACACCTACTCAGACTCCTGTATACGTATCTCCAGAGAGGAACGGCGGAAGATGAAGGACCTGCTGGGTATGGAATAATTCAACTACAATAAGAAAGTAATACAGAAATAGTGATTCTGTATGTGAATATAGATGTGCCTTCAAATCAACATTTTATATGTCTCTAGTTCAGACTGACGGTCAAATGAGTCCACTTTTGCTAAGTGCTGACTGCATATGATGTTCCACTCATTGCCATATTCACATGGTCACATCAACGTGTTCTCCAGCTGGATTTCATATAGGCACCAGTATCAGCGCAGTGCAGGATGACACTGTAAAGAAGAGGATCATAATGGCAGCCCGTGACAACTGGACCAATTACTTCTCACGCCTTTTTCCTGTGACAGTCAGTTGCCCGGGAAGCTTCTCACACGCATCCCACACACGGTTTGCTTTCTGAAAGCATGCCTCCCTCTCTTCTCATTACCGTTTCTTCTGTCAGGGTGGGAATTCAGGAGACACAGAGGCACTGGGGGTGTCGCACCGTGGGATTCGGTTGCTGCGAGTTGCCAGGGCATCAGGCATCAACCCAAAACACCTCAAGGTGCTCCGCAGCTACAGGTAGGCCGCATCTCTTCCTACCGCTTCTACTTCAGTAAACCTTTACAATTAAAACAGTTACCCCTCATTAAAAATCACACACAAAGGCAGACTGCCTTCTTGGCCTCTTAAGGGACAACCACGCATCATACTCATTTGAGTATGTACTATGTCAGATTCTCTTATCATACAGTGTTAGGAGATATGAATGTGTATGCGTTTCCTGCTGGCCTTTGCACAGCTACGCAGAGGTGCTGTCTGTGGAGCAGAGAGGGCCACACATTGTGGAGTTCCTGCTGAAAAGCGAGCAGCTAGAACTACATTCGCCCCGGACCCCACAAATTGTTGCCATGGTTCGGTTCTTCATTACTGAGCTTCTCAAGGTAAATACCTGAGGAATATCTTCTTTTTTGCCCGCTCTGTTCCCACTTGGCCGGTTTCATCTAGTCTCAGCTCATTTTCTTCTTCCTCTTGCCATTATGCTCACCCTGGCAACCAAGGAAATCGAATGAATAGTACACGTAACCCATTGTTCCTTTTCCTGGTAATGTTTCAGGACTCAGCCCACGTGGTGGCCCTAAAGAGCTATGTGACCGATGATAAGAGCCTGCTAAGCTTCCAAAAGGGGGACATCATTAAGCTACTCCCAATGGAAGAGACACAAGCAGGTACAGCAGTGCCCTGGATAATACTGCAAAAAAAGACTTGATCCCATAAAGCACAGTACGCAGCTTAACCCCACATAACCCAAAAATACATCCTTTTAAACCTAGCTTTGAGAAGTTTTATTGGTGACTTTACTTAAAGCGCTCATCTATAATGTATTATAATGGTGCGTATAGGAATTAATAAAGCATGACAGCATCTTCTATTGACAGTCATAAGGCACATATTATTGATTATAATACCTAATTCTAATGAAGTTCTCATCTATAACGCACTATATATACCTTCATAATGCATTATAATGGTCGTTATGAGCATTAAGAATGCTTTGTGCTGCATTGTGAAGATACTTATAGTGCATTGTCAATGAGAGCTTCATAAAGCAATCATAATGCATAATTAACATGGCTATGATGTGCTATGCCCTTTTATAAATATTTATAGCCATATTTATAATGCTTTATGAGTGCATTATACTGTAATGTATTCTGAATGTGTTCATAGATTCTTATAGACATGGCATTCATATAAAATGTTACCATTTAATTTTTCCTTTTTTTTCAATTTTAACTTTTATGTTTTATCTCCAGATTTTTTTTGAAATAAGCATCTTTTTTTCTTGTGATCAGGTTGGAAGTTTGGCTCCATTGGTGGGCGCTGTGGTCTTTTCCCTGTCAAGCTGACCCAGCCTGCAGCCCCCCCAGACTATCACTGCACCCAGATTGAACGGCGGGACGAGCTCCGAAAGAGCTTACGAGTGAAGCCTCCCTCAGGCCTGCCACAGAAACAGTCGACGAAGTCCTCACCTCCAGACACCCCCGTGATGGGCGAGTACAGGCATGAGGGCTCGCCTCCAGTCTCCGATGGCGACAGCCAGGAGTTCTTTCTGATGGAGTTTGCAACGAAGTACTTCAGGGAGGCTGCGACGGGGTGAGGGACGTGGTCAGCTCTCATTTATCAATTTAGGCTTTTAAATGTTTCACATCTGGAATCTTCCATGCCAACTCTACAAAAAAAACCCTATCATAGAATAAACAAAAAGCCCAAAAACTAGCTCTCAGTTCATGAAATAATGACATAGTGTCAGTATTTTCTAACTACTCTTCTCTCTTATTCCCCCATGCTTTTCACAGATTGGGCTGGAAGGGTTTAGCTGCTGAGGGAAGAAGCTGTGCAGAGATGGTTCAGTACACAAAGGTTGGGCTTGTTCCACTTACATTGAAGAAAAAGAATAACAGGAATAAAATAAATCCAAGCAAGACCATTGTGGTAACAATATTTCTCACTGTCAGGTTCCCATTCAGGAATCCCTGATCTTCTACTCAGACAATGAGCTGAACGAGCTTGCAGCACAGTGCTTTATGAGTGAGTCTCTCTGCCCCTTACTAAAACCAGCTTACATATTCCTTCTACACATATCATTCACTTTTCATTTGCTTCCCTCACTTCCAGGCGTGATGCGATTTATGGGGGACCAGCCTTTGATGAAGCACCAGACGGAAGGAGATTGTTTAAACAGCATCTTGCAGGTTGGCCTCCTTACATACTACATAGAGACATGCGTCTCCATATGAAAAAACAGCTTGTTTCATATAAGGCTATCATTTTTATTTCATTCATGACAATAAATGATGTTTTTTATATGTTCACTACAAGTCAGTGTTTTGATTATGGCCATATTAATACCAAAAAAACACACTTGACATGTAACGCACTCAATAGAAAAGCCTGTAGGAAATATATAAAATATTTCCATGAACTTGTGACCACATGTGATTACATATGACTTTAGTAGGAAATACTTGTTTATGGCTTATTGTTTCTTAATAAAGGTATATATTGTTTTTATATTACTGTAATGAAAGACATGTATGATCTCTCCAAATTCAGTTGATTTAATTAGACATGAGAAAATTCACTGAGATGTGTTCTGTTCTCAGAACCCAATGTGGATGTATCAACTGAAAAAGAAAGTTTCATTTTCAACATACTCATTCTAGTTGTGTGGAACCACTGTCCATGATTTAACGTTCATTCATTTAAAGAACTATGCATGAAAAGTAATACTGACGAAAAATATATTTAATATATATTTTACAGGAATAAAGGACATATATAACTAATGGTACATACATTTAATATGAATTGTACATGAATGTAGGACTGATATGTTTGACAGTAGATTTATTTAATGTTTTACATCAAAGGACATATATGTCTAATGCCCCATTACGTTAATATGAATTTTGCCCTGTGATCCTTAATAGGAGAAGCAGTGGCAGAAAATCCATGGATGCATTTTTATTTTGAGTGTCATATAAAGAGTAAAAAACATGTTGTTTTAAAAATAACTTTTCCATGTGGGATGCTTGATGTCGGGGGACATGTTCTGAGAAATGTGTCAAGTGATTTCATCATAGAGTCAGGGTCGGCAGCTCTCACGCATCTTGTCCCACTCACACTTTCTGACTTTCTGACACAAGAAATCTTGTGACAAATCTATACTATTCCATTATAAACCTAAAATGAGCTACATCAAAAGCATAGGGGTAGTTTGCAAACTGTTACGTACATGTAAATGTATGTGTAGTCTTGTCTCAAATTGAAAATCTCACACCAGCCAGCTGACCAAAATTGGTGACACTGAATATACTTATACAAACCTAGATGGTATAGCCTACTACACATCTAGGCTACACTATTTTTTTTTGTAATAAGTAGAAACAGTACACTGTACGATAATAACAAAAGTTCGGTGTAGTACATATGTAAACCAAGAACAGTTTATTACCATTATCCAGTATTATGTGTGGTACACAATTGTATGTGCTACACGTTTATTAAACTGACAGTGCAGTAGGTTTGTTTACACCAACATCAGTACAAACACGTGAATAATGCACTGGACTATAATGTCACAACAGCGACAATGTAACTAGATAGAAGGAATTTTTCAGCTCCATTATAATCTTATACAATCATTATAATCACCTTTGTATATGCAGTCCACCGTTATGCCGTGCATGACTGTATATGCAATTCTAAGGATTTGTGGCTGATTAGGATTAACTTGTATCTTCCTACTACAGCTGGGGAAGGAGAAGGAGTTCCTGAGGGATGAGATCTACTGCCAGGTGATAAAGCAGACAACCCAAAACCCACGCAAGTGAGTTGCGGTCCAACAGAAGTATGAGCATGTTTGTGCGACACTTCTCCCAGAAGCCCTGTAATGTGTCATGTGTCTCCATGCAGGGAGAGCTGTATCCTTGGCTGGCGTCTGATGAATCTTGTGACAGGTTTCTTCCCATGCTCAAGCACCTTGAGGCCCTATATTGTCCGACACCTGAAGGACTGTGCCCAAGACTCTGCACACCCCTATCAGGGTAGGAACCTCTTTGACATAGATCCACTAACCTGGCCTGCAGAAGTATATTAATGCATACACTATGGCTGTCACTTTTTAACCAATACTCCAACATTTGATCATGCATGATATGAAAAATTCGACTCAAAGTATAATTAACAAATTAGAATGTTAAAGTGTCAGGGAGTCATTAGACCATTTGTTGTAATTTTGTTGTTTGCCATCTACGGAGCCCTAACAAGGTCAGGGAGGAAAATATTTTTAGTTTTGTGTTCCCTTACAATACTTTTGCGATCCAACTACACTTACCCACTTGCCATTTGCTGCAACGTGACGGCATGGATAAACCTGAAAAATCCAGACATGTCCTGTAAAGTGTAGTTTAAGCATTAAACTATGGGGGACAATGTATACCATGTAACTTTAATATTATGCGTTTCAATATGTATTTATTCATAATTTTGCTGTGTCCATTCACCGCCAGTGACTAAGCAAGACAGCTGGGCTACTGAATGTGAACACAAACGCTGAAATGTAATACAAACATTGAAAGATATTACAACGGGAAAACTGCAAATAAAGCTAACTTTATCGCCGTGTTGGAGTTAAGGTTTAAACTCGAACCCCCTTTCTGGAATATTTCAGTATATATCTGCATATCCCCACAAACATCAAGTGAGAATACCAGGGAGGTATAGCAGAAAGTGGGTTCAGGTTTAAACCTTAACTATGACACTGTGGTAAAATTAACTTTACATTCAGTTATTCGGCTGTATATCTTTTAACAAAAACAAGCAACACCCCTTGGTCTTTCCAGATTTCTTTAAAGGTGAATTTTAATTAAAATTTCAATGTTTGTGTGTGCACTTCACGTTCAATAGTCCAACTTTCTTGTTTACAGTCACTGGTGGTGAATGGGTAAGGTGTAATTATTAATAAATATGTATAACATGTGGCTCAGTGTCACGGTAGGGCTGAGAGCGAGTGAGCGAGCGGGCGAGCCGGGGGGCAAGCAAGCCCAAGAAGCAAGCGGGCTAC
>JAABNX020000106.1:12045634-12066270 GCA_015163995.2 Mormyrus lacerda | reverse complement strand
TGGGGGACCCCCCCCCCCCCCCCCCAAAAAAAAAAAAAAAAAAAAAAAAGCGACGTTTCAAGAGGTGGTCTGAGTTTGGTTTGTTGCAAGCTCATTTAGCACGTTCACTTGTCGATGATATGTGAACAGAACGTGCATCCATCTCACTTCACTCTTCTCTCTTTTTGGATTCCATACAATGCTGATGTCAAAACCAACCCAAAAAAATTCTTAAGGTAGTTGACACTAGCTTATGGACCTGGGAAGTTTATTGCACTAATGGGTGCAGTATATTGTTATCCAAATGAGAAGTAGTATGACCATAGATTTTATTAGAGATCTGTAATATCATTTACAGTTGTCCAATGCTTTACGCAATGCCCATGCAACACGATGCGCACGCAAGGCAAGCGGTGTACTAACTGTGCTTGCACGCATAGTTTATGTCTATCTGGAGCATTAAAGGTCATGTCCACCAGGGGGCAATGCGGGAGAACCATCTTGGCTCCTTTGTTTCCGGTCTCACTTGTTTTGTATGAGGTTGTGACATGAAATGATGTACACTCGCTACCTCCACAGCAATCGAGTTGCTAATATTTCAATACTACTGCAGCTGTCTCTGTACTATAACCACTGTTCCACATCATACTTCACACTCTCATTTCATTTTACTACCGCACGGTGAATGCTGCATTGTATGTTAAATATCTCGTAGTAGTTAGTATTTTGTCATTGGGCTGCAAGACACTGGGAAATTTCTGCAATAAGTATTGCAGTATTAATAAAGGAAAAAAACAATTCAAAATAAAGCAGTTTCCCATAAACGCGTCTATTCATGAGTGATTTAAACAACAAGGATGAAAATAATTCGGAATGGCTTGAAGAATGCCTGCCAGAGCTCTTGGAAAAGCAGTGACAGGAAACTTTAAACATCGTATTAACTCCTTGCGTAGGTACACCTACAACTCATGGAATGAGTGCAGAAAACATGTGGTGGCCATAATGTGTGCATTGTGAGCATCAAGTATAAATCATCCCTTAGAATGATGCAGTTTAGGCTGTGATCTTGCACAGAATCCCTGAATTCCAAGCGAAGATCAAAACATTGTCTCACGGGAAAGCTAATGTTACTTGGTTTACTTTGTTGCATACGATAAAGGTGTCTCTGTTTTGTTTTACTGGAGGCTTGTACCTTAAGATCTTTCATGTTATAATGTTATATCAGTGGTTGTCATGCTTCCGTTTTTAGAGCCATTTGCCAAATAGGTTTAAGAATTTAGATCGATCACATGGTCGGGATTAAATAATGTTTTGATCTGCCTGTTGAGTCCATTCAATTATATATAGCTGATGTTTTGTGGGGGAAGAAATGAGATTCACGATCAATTCAGTGTCTGAAAGGACCAAGTGTGAATGTGAAATGGACTGAAATCACGTAAAATCTGAAGTGTACCAGAAAGTGATCCGAGTGCATTTGGAAAATTAAGGACAATGTGAATTCAAAGAGAATAAAATTTACTTTCTCTTGGCACACTTAGAGGGCTGAATTTGGTGTTTAGGGTGTATTCACATATAGCCCTCTAAAGATTTATCTGGATTGTTTAAATTTTATATGGGAATTGGCTGATATGTGTCATAGTTTTAGAATTTTATTGTAATTGTGTAGGTTGCCATCTGAGAACAAAACTGTAAAGGTAACCAGTATTAAGGAGTACATGTCTATCTGGCTAATCTTTGTATTGTCTCTCTCTAGCCATTCAGCATAAAAGCACCAACTGGAAAGCATTCCTAGTGGCGCGCCTTACAGGAGCAAAAACACTTCCACCTGACTTTTCCTCCAAGGTAAAGCAATGTTCTTGAGTATAATCAGAATGCGTATTCAAGTTCTGGAAAACGCATCAATTACTTTGATCATTCATTATTCATGGTGAAGTGTGGCCCTAGTTTGATATTCCTGCAGACAGGCGATTCTTTTCTCAGCGACTTGAAATTGTCCTTCACCAGGTGCAAGAGAGTATGCAGTACCCCTTCAAAAAACTGATGAGGGTCGAGGTGGTGGACAAGACCCATCTCTGCCGGACGCGGGTAGCTCTGGTGGAGCAGGTGATTGGTGGCCGGCTGCGACTGGTGTATGAGGAGAGCGAAGATGGCACCGATGACTTCTGGTGTCACATGTATAGCCCACTCATCCACTCCATTGGCTGGTCCCGCAGCATTGGTCACCGTTTCAAGAGATCTGGTGAGGAAATGGGTAAAACTTGGCCTTGGAGCCTGGTGTTTACATGCTACCTGTTGTTCATGGTATCTTTTCATAAGTCACTATGTAAAAATGCCCATTTTTTTTTTTTATGTGTTTGTTTGTTTTAGATGTATCAAAGAAACTTGAAGGTCAGGCAGATGCCCCCGCGCAGCTATTTTTAAAGGTAAGAATACAATTGTGTGTGTGTGTGTGTTGACAATGTGTAATTGGTACCAAAGTCTCTCTTCAAACTGGCTGTATAAACACCTGCATCTAAAGGGTATTGGGGCAGCAGAAGGAAAATAAAATTAGTCACCTAATTTTCTGTCAGGTGAAGGACGTCGATCAGAGTGGGGATTGGTTTAAAGACGGCATGAAACTGGAGGCCATTGACCCACTAAATCTCTCTGCTATATGTGTAGCTACTGTACGAAAGGTAAGGCCTGGCTTTCAGCAGAACATTGTGACCCAATCCAATGATGAGGCCTGTATTATCTTGTCAGTTTTCGACATTAATGGGCACCTCTTTCTGTAGGAATCATAGCCTTTAACTGTGAAGAGAATGGCTGGTGTTATCTCCATTAACAGATTTGTGTGGTTCATCCATGGTTAGGTTTTGGCAGATGGGTACCTCATGATCGGGATCGACGGCTCGGAAGCTGCAGATGGCTCGGACTGGTTCTGCTACCATTCCACATCGCCCTCCATTTTCCCTGCTGGTTTCTGTGAAATTAATGACATTGAGCTCACCCCACCCCGAGGTACTTTGTTTAGTGGCTGAATGCATCAAATAGTGACTGCTTTAAAACTGCCTCTGGCTCATTTGATGCTGCTCTGGATTTTAATCTAAAATAAAATCTTCCTCACAGGTTATAGTAAACTCCCATTCAAATGGTTTGACTACCTCAGGGAGACGGGTTCCATAGCAGCTCCAGTGAAGCTTTTTAACAAGGTAACCCCTGTTGGGGATGTTTTGAGGAGACTAACACATTGACTGTGCGGATTGCATAATTGCTAAGGATGTGCCCTCTGAAGGTTGCTGGTTATCTCAAATTCCAGTAAAATTATACACTGTGTGCATTTGTTGATCTAAGTTGCTTTAGAAGCATGAGCTAAATTGCTTTGTGGAAACACAATCATATCTATTGTGAAAAAGACGACATAAAATATCAGTCATCTTCGTGTTCACTCTAAAAAGGGGTAACATATACCGGGGCAGTATTTCCCCTCAAACTATTTAACATGAACTGGTGTGGGAGCTTTAAAGATGCCAAGTCCCCTTTTTAAACCTTAAAGAGCATCTGCTTCTCAAAGTCTGCTCAGCCCTGATCTGCACCAAATGTTTTATGTGGATTGTGGCTTGGGTGTTTCATGTTGTATTTGGGATACTGGGGCATTTAGCACAAGAGGTGTGTGTTCCTTGCATGTAGATAAGTGAATTTCTTGAATCTAATGTGTTAGTGCTGGGATAAGACAAATGTTATCCCTTTGGGTCCTCAGGATTAGAACCAGAGAAACTGGTCCTAGACTAGTCATTGCTCTTAGATGATCAAATACATTCTAGTAATGAAATATTTGGTATGGGACCTACTCTTTAAGTAATGATCCCCATGCAGGAATTTTGTGTTCAGTGAAATGTCAATTGAGATGAGATCAGTACTTTAAGATTACAAAGGAATTTTCAAGAAAGTGTTATTGATTAACTAAAATACTGAGTTATAGTGCGCTTTCATTCTTTTATCGATCAAGATTAGTAAATGGGTGTCATGGAGACCTGTTCCCCCCCCCCCCAAGGTATGGTTTTATTCATACCAAAAGTGTCATGTGGCATCTCTAAAACAGCTAATGAAGTATGTGTATAGTTCCGACAATCATTAAAAATAACGGGATGTTTTAAGAAGTGAATATGCTCAAATCACCAGAGTCATTGCTGTGTGTGCTTGTCGCTACCCTGGTACACTGGCCGCCTGTGTGTGTAATTCAGTCATGTTCTCCTAACTTGCAGGAAGTTCCAAACCACGGGTTCCGCACAGGGATGAAGCTGGAAGCTGTGGACCTGATGGAACCACGGTTGGTGTGTGTTGCCACGGTGACACGCATCGTGCACAGACTGCTGCGCATTCATTTTGATGGCTGGGAGGACGAGTATGATCAGTGGGTGGACTGTGAGTCGCCGGACCTCTACCCCGTGGGCTGGTGTCAGCTTACAGGATACCAACTGCAGCCCCCAGCTGCGCAGAGTGAGTAGTTGTACTCTTAGCATTGTTACTGCTGTAGAGGTGTTTTACATTTCTCTTTATTCACTAGCGAACTATATTTGTCTGCCATTTTGAGTGTTACCATTCCTGAGCTGTATTACGAATTTATAAATGACAGATTACACTGTAGGCCGGATCACACGATGGCAGTTATGTGGAGATGAGTGAGCAGCATTGTGACATCTCTGAAACCCATGTCAACTGAATTCTTCTGATCTTTCTCTTCCAGCCACAAGAGAGGTGCCCACGAACGTGACGAAGCAGAAGAAGAAGACTCAGCAGTACAAAGGACAAAAGAAAAGTGGGTCACTTCTCATACACTCTTCCTTGCGCTCTTTAAAATGCTTACTTTTGTGAGTGGCAACACTATTCAGGAAAAAGAAACCTTGGCGACCTTGTGTTTCCTGCCGGGGCTCTGCTTCTCGGGTTTACTTCCGGGTGTGGATTTGGAATGCGGTGGAATGAGGCAGCAAGTGCCACCTTGACGCGACTTGGTTCTTGAGGTTCTGCTTTGGAGCGAGAGAGACGAGTACAGCATGCTTTCACTTTGCAGTTCCAGGTACTCTAGGGTCTGATGGCACAAAGCGTTTCACCGTTTGTCACGCTGACTGTTGCCATAATGTAGATCAGATTAGCAGGGAGCTGGACAGTGAAGCGACTTTGAAGACTAAAACCTTGAATCTGAACTGTGTCAAGGCCCACACAGGTCTAAACTTTGGCTCATTTCCAAACCAAGGGAGCAAGTGTCTAAAAAGCTGTTTGGGATAGTTTTAAATGACCCTTCCATACCGTAATGTGGTATTACTGGTTAACAAAAATCCTGGTATTTGTTTCACTTGGGTATACTGGATGGCCTCCATTTTTAAAGTATTGAAAAAGGTATTTTATTGGTATGGAGAGCACAGGGGAAGTCGATGGGTGTGGGGGGGAGCAGGGACAACGGGAGGCTCGGTAGCTTACTCCAGTCTGACTTGGTGTTTAGAGAGGAAGATTCCAGTTGGGAAGAGGCCGATCAGTTTGTCAAGCGTGCCTCTGACAGGCACGATGCGGAGGAGCTTCTCGGGTGATGAAGAGCTGACTCCACCCCTTTACCCGTCCCATCCCGCACAGGCTGCGGCCCCGGGGCCCACTCAACCCCCCACCACTAGTGGGGAGCTGAATCCCAGCCTCAAATCAGGTAATCCACCATTCCTCCTAGTCTGCCTCACTCAGGGTGAGCCGTTTAAGGCTACACAGTACAGTGGTCTCATGCTGGGGTGTGGCGGGCCTCAAATTCAAAGCTAAGGTTACTCTCATCTGTATGCCATGTAGCATGTCTTAATCAACACACCCTTTCTCAAAGGTTGATTTACTATTACCTTTTTAAATTCCATTGTGGATTTGTATTTATTGCTCATCACAAATTGAGGTTGTATAGCTTGCGTCCCTATAAATTACAAAAACAGATTGTCTGATCAAATGCATACACAATGTATCTTCTTAAATGAATGCAATTTAATTGAACATATTTGTTCATGCTAAATGTAGATTTCTGGATAGTCTGACTACAGTAAATACTGCCCAGCTCCCTTTGCACGAGTGCTTTAGTGAAGATGCATTGCACGTTTCACCGTTGTAATTTAATATAATTGGAAAATTTAAACAAAATGAGTATCCCCTTACTAACGGCAGTTAAACTTACTTTATATGTTGAAAATAAAAATTACTTTGATAAGGAGTTAAAAAAAAAAATGTTTTGGAGTGTTTAATATGTGAAATGGCCCTTTTAATAAACAAGGATTAAGATTGTAAAGACTGTGCAGATAGACAAAGTATTATCTATAACTGTATATAAGTATTGTGATAGATCCTAAATCCTTTTTCGTGTGGTGTGGTTTTTTTTTAATATTAATATTTTGTGTATTATAGATATGTTCCTCATACAGTGCTCACAAAGTCTGAAGACCCTTGCGTATTCTGTAATGCTGCAAATTTACAGGTTTCATGACAGAAGTCCATCAACATGCAATATTTAATGTATCTACACATCTTCCACACAGACATTTTCTTTGTGTCATTATTTTTTTGACTGACTCATTCAATTTGGTACTTGCCATTTTTGCTGCTAAAGGGATACTGAACACATGTTCGGTGTTTTACTTTACTGCTTGCTTGTCGATAAACAACTCAGAACAGCTGTTTTAGAATTCAGATTTGGGTTTCAATTTATTAGTATTTGAAATGTTTTACTTAACTTCTGGCCATTTCTAATGTTACTTCATGTATTTACAAAAAATTAATATAATGATTTTTGTTGTAAAACTAATGAATTTGCAGTTTTCTTACTGAGTTTAGCTAGCATCCCAAGACTTTCTGTGAGCACAGTGTGTCCCTACCTGCCCCAGCCCAGCACAGTGCCTTCTGTAAATTCATTTTAGATGTGTTTTGATATCCATTTCATACTCTCATGTGACAGTGGCATAGGTGAACTTCATCGTTTATTGTACCTTTGGAAAATAATTAGGTATGCCAAGCAGAATTAATCAGTATTTTCCCCATTGTAAATGTAGTAAAATAAGTGAGTATTTCATTTTCAAGCCATTTGAATGGAATTATTTATAAACATTGTTAGAAATATTTGGTCTGGTGTCTCTGATAGCTGTAATTGTTTCTCTTTTAAAGTGTGAAAGGGCATTGTTTAATTATTAAAATGGTTATTTTGGTAAAATGATTTGTGTAAAATATGTGGAAGTTTATCGAAGTCTTCTGGGGTCTGTGAACAAATATTTCAGTGGTCATATTTACTGTCCTTCTGTTAGTTTTTCATGCTTTGTGTTTGAAACGATGTTGATGAATTCTTAGTCGTCAGATACATTGCAGAACCCTAAATAAGATTTATCGCATGTGTTTTCAAACATGGTATATAAAGGCTGTTTAGGAGATGCTCTTACTGTGAAGTATGTTTTTCAGTAGCCAAAGATGTAATGACTAACGCTTGACACATGCCAGCATTTTAAATTTTGCTTTTAAAAAATACAGTGTGAGGAAGTTTCTAGCAATTGATGACTGTGTATGTGATTTATTTCATTTAGTTTGTGTGTTTATTTATTATGAACCATTTTGGCGTGCTCTCATTGAGTCAGTGAAGCCATTGAGAGTGACTGATAGCAGTGAAAACTTATAAGCTTAGCTGCTTTTCTGTCCATCTGATCCTGTCAGGTATTTTTGTGGAGAAACTTCACTCATATTATTCATGTGTCGGTTGCAGAGTAGGTGGGGAAAATTTTCAGCAAACGTCTTTATCCTGCTCAGTGTTGCTCAGTGTTGCATGTGTGACAGAGAGAGAGAGACAGAGACAGAAACTGAGAGAGTGCGTGTACAGGTATGCTCAGGTGTTTGGAGGAATTAAGGATTTTAACTTACAGCCCTGGAGTTGAGGCTGGACATTTTAGCATTGATCACGAAAGGTTGTTCTTGGGATGATCCCTTGATTCTTACATGCCCTTCTCCTCTCCCTCAAGGGGCTTCACTGCAGCTGAAGGAGGAGGCCGCAGAACTGGACGAGCACAGCTTTTCACAAGGCATCTCAGACCAGGAGAGCAACGGTCCTGGCAGCTACTATGTCAAACAGGAGCCGTGAGACAGCCGATGGGGACTTTTGATAAAAGCGAAAGCCTTAAACACTGTCTGACCTGACCAGCACTTGGAAATCAGTTCGGGGGTGGATGGGTAGGTGCACAGCGGTGTTGACGAGCGGCAGGACTCCAAATCATAAGCAATTGTTTATTGGGTAAGAAAAGACAAGAATACAGCAAATTTAGAAGAGAAGGTAATATTTTACAAGATTATTATTTTCCTTTAGCTTTGTTTTAACAATTTGCCAGATGGACTTTCAATGTTCATTGTACTTGAAGTTTTCAAAGATGTTTTTTGTAAGATTTTTTCGAAATTGAACTGTTGTGTGTCTGATTTTGTTTTGGTCACTTTGGGAAGGGGGTAGTAATGTGAGAATTTTTAAGTTTAAGGTGGAAAGATCTAAGTATATATACATTTTTTGTGATCTGAAAAGAGTGGGTTTGAATACATGTAACTCATAAACCTTACTGGTATGAACACATTCAGATTCAATGGATAACACTGTCATAAGATTGCACTGCAGGAATGTACATTTCTATTCACCCGTTGCAGTCACCTTTGCCACAGATGTGCAGCTTTATTATATAAGTAACAAATCAATCATCAATCATATTTTTAATATTTAACAAACTCTGTGAGAATTGTAAAGAAACAAGATATGTCACCATTGACAGATATGCAAACTTTTATTTTAAGTTGCGTTTTTTTTTTTTTTAAATCTAAGGTCTGTAAAAAATTTTGCCAGTTACCTAAAATTCCATATTTTAGAGCCATATTGTTGCAGAAGGGTGAAGTATTCAGCTGAGCCTCAGAATAAATTAATTTTTTTCCTACTAATATTGATTATCACCGTTTACATCAGCAAAATTAAAAAAATTGCATAATTAAAACAAAATAAAACATTGCATAATTTAAAAAATATTTCAAGTAGAGAATATGGCATAAAAGCTGTGCATAGGACCCCTGTAGGTGTGAGCATTAAACATAACTAGTTCTTGTTTGGGGAACAAAGATTATTGAATAACCAGCTAAACAACTATTGTTAAAGTACATTATCTTAAGTAACAAGCTAGGTTCACTCTAAATCTTTATGTATTTGGTCTGTGCATGGTTAATTCCTTTTCCCCCTCTCTGTTGTCTTAAAACCATGAGCTACCATGAAACCAATGATTTTCATCACAAATTTGATTCCATCACAGAAATCTTTGTACTACCTCATTAAGAACCTGGCAGTGGCACACTTGACCTGTTCACTATCCATGAGGTAGTGAGACTCTGGGAAATAAAATGTGAGTTTATTTTTCTGTCATTTCCTTTATTTTTCCTCTCCCCCCCCCCATACCCCCATCTTAAATTTCCCCTCCAATTGGTTAGATGAACTTATGCTTGTTGTATCATCGATCCAGTGGATTGATGTGTAAAATGCCACTGCAGAAACTGTGCAGAATCAGTGTACCTTATGCAAAGGAAAAATGTGGAACCTGTTCATCAGGTATTAACTGTATATTCCATCTTGGTGCAAAGCAGGGGTGCACAGTCCTGGAGTTCTGGAAGCTTCTAGTTGAACTTCATTACTCATCTTTGTTCTTCAAATACAATGAGAGACACTTCCTGCCGCATCGCAGCGTGCCAGGACTGGATTAACACACCCCTGATCAAAGGCTTCACGTGGCATACATACATTAATATACTAATATTTTACATATATCTTAACATTGGAGACATTTATTTAAATGAAGATTTAATATGCAATTATAATTTTGAAATAAAACTGGCGCTTTCATATATTTGAAGATTTAAGAAATAAACCTATTAAAGATTATATACAAATGTCTACATACAAACGTGCATAAAATTTTAATTACATGTAAATCTATTGCATAAATGTGACAATTTCTGTTACAATGTATTTGGATCAGCTGTGATCTTTTTCCATAGCATGCATAGTTAATATATTTGTTAGTGTGTATAGCAACATTTTATATTGATGTATATATAAAATGTATACTCACTAATCAAATATAATTTCTCTACCTGATGCAGGTGTAAATATATAACTGTATACACTATAGACTCACTTCATGTACCAGTAAGGTTGATAATTAATTCTCAGGAAACATTTGCATCTTGTTTTATAGGCTTGTTGTAGCTTGTTGGGTCAAGGCTAATTGCTTTCCAGGTGGTCAGTATTGGGGATATACAGGAAATCTAAAGTAAACAACAAAACTAATATTTTTTTTCTTCTTAATTCTTTAATGACATGGATGACATTGATGTGCATAATATTTAATAGTATTGGGCTTTTATGGTCACTTGCGGTCTAAAAGAGTATTTCATTTTCACTGAGTAAAATTCCCTGTTGCATATTAATGCAGGTATAAATCGGAGACGTTTAATTGTGTTCTTGCAAATGTTAAACATTCTCCCAAGTCCTTTCTTTTTTTTTCCTCCACTGAAAAAATGTAGGTGTTTGGAGGGAGGGGGGTACAGCTTGTAAAACATTAAGAATTTAAATTCTTCTTTTTTTTTTTTTTGGTTGAATGAATGCTTTTTTTGGTGGGTTGTTTTACACAGTGGGTATGCTCTGACTTTTGTGTGTGCAATGCCTTTCCTTAAAAATTAGGAGGCATGAAATTTAAAACAGCAGCCACACTTCAACCTTTTTGAAGTGGCTCTTTCTTTGTTTTCAATTAGGTGTCCTGAGGGGGCGGTGGATACATTTGGTATAACATTCATACTGAATATGCAGTTCATGTGTTGGCTGGAAAAAGCAGAAGTTTGCTTAGTTTGTTAAAATGTGTCCAGCAAAGCAATAAAGCATTCTGTTCTGTATTCCACCAAAATTTGATTTCAAGTGCATAGGCTTTATTTTTTAATTTGGGATCACACAAATTATTGAAATAAAAGAAATGCTTTAGTTTGACTGGCATTGAGGTGTTTGAAATCTTTGCCGTTGGTCCACTGAGTAATAATTCTGATATCCAGTGGTGCTTAATGCACTGATGGTGAAACATGTTCAGATATAAAAATATCCTTTTCTTTTCTAGCTTGAGACAATGCATTCGAGACCAAACAATGGCATTATGTTTGTTTGTACTTTTAAGACATGACTGTTTCACAACAAATTTAGCTGCTACCCTCTCCTATAATATGATGTAGGTGCCATTATTCTACATGAATGACAATGTTGTAAGTCAATAACAATAAAATACACAGGTGTACGACCTACAGTGCAAAATTTCCTGTAAATGAGATGGAGGCCTTACCTGTTTTTGTTATACTTGTTTTCTTGATAGCAAAAAAGAGTGAAAGAAAATTGTAACATGTTTCATGAACCAAATATCAGTGCATGCAGCATTGTGAACATCTTGTCGAGGCCCACGGTGCAGACCTGACCTCTTTACTTTTTGTGCTATGGTCTAAAGTTATGTGCAACTTCCTAGTTTTTTTGGATACTAACACGGGTCTCTTTTTTATGTGAATCCCCCTTTTCCTCAGTCTTTGTATTATGGTGCTATATATTTGATAAACTGTTAATCCTTTTAATGGGGAATGATTTTGAGAAAATGTACTTCTGGTTGGATTTGAGTTGTCTTCTGTATTGTATTTTGGATACAAATGTAAAGAATTTGTAGAGAAAATATTAACTTTTCCCCTCATGGTACATCTGGGGGTTCAGTAAGGTATGGGATTTGTACACCTTTTTCATCTAAGTTTTGATAGTGTCTGTACATGTTCTTTCCTTTCATTGTCATGGTTATTTGTGCCGTGAACCAGAGGTTTAATAACCTTTCTATTGAATTTGTAAATAATTAAAGCGTGAACTGTTATTTTACAAATCTTGCAGACGTTTCCAGCATGGATGTGAAAACAAGCATTAATTCACTGAAGACCTTTTTACACTGAATAAAAAAAATATATAAATGTATCTTCACCTATTATTTTCTTCCACATCATCTAAGGTCCTGCAATCTATTCATGTAGTGATAGCTATTTAAACATGGGTGTTAAATCACTGAACAGCATAAAATTTCTGCACGCTGTTGCAGAATGTCTGAAATTTCATCCTGAATTTCAACTTCATTCAAAAGCATAGTGAGACAAATTTAAAATTGTTTCATTTAAACTTTTGCCCCTGCTGTAGAGATCGTGAATTTCAACACAATAAAAATCATAATTCCTCTTGAATATTTGTCAATTAATTCACCCGGTATCATATTATGGCACCAATCTACATAAACTAATTTCTGAACCACAAATATATGTTTTAAAGGAACAAAAAATAATGGCACACAGGAGAAGGAAACCACTGAAGCCAAAAAATGTCAAATAAAATCTTTGGTATCAGACACCAAAAATTACAGACCTAGTATTCAAGTGTTTATTGACATGCACTTACTACTCACAAACACATAGCATAAATTCAAGACAGAAGGAACAGAGTTTGATGGGATGTGGCTACTTTGTTAATCATAGATCCAGCTCTCTGCACAAGTCGTATATGATACCAGCTCCTCTGGAGTGAACCAAAGGTTTATCTCTGCATTGGCACTATCTACTGAATCGCTGCCATGGATGATGTTTCTGAAAGAGTAAAGAGGGGCCATATGTTAACCCAATGGTGAAAAAATACACATGCGCACCTCATGTATTTTCCCATATAAAAATTACATTGTGGAAAACTATATACGATTACCTCACCTGCCAACTTGAATGCAAAAGTCACCTCGGATGGTGCCTGGTTTTGAGTCTGCAGGATTGGTTTCGCCCAGCATGACTCTCCCAGTCTTCACCACATTCATGCCTTCCCACACCTTTGGAGGGAAAAATATCACAGGTAAACCACTTTTATCATTTTTTCATCAGCCCTTATTCAACAATAATGAGTATATTTGCAATGATTTGAGTAATTGTGTACAAGTTGGTATCAATGTATACAAGATCTCATGTGGATTTACCATGGCAACAATAGGGCCAGAATGCATGTATTTAACCAGGCCAGGAAAGAATGATCGTTCACTGAGATCACTGTAGTGAGTCTTCAAGAGGTCTTCCGAAGCCTGCAGGACAACATGGAAAGAAAACAGCTGCATATATTTGAAAAGAAACAAATGTTGATGCACAAGTCCTGACAGATGTTTTACAGTGTCAATATCATACATGGTCTTTTTAAAGACCAGCAGGGAGCCTGCCAGGTACGTACATCCCAAATATCAGCTACCAACTTTATAAGCTACTGTATACTGCTCATGCGCACCCTTCTGTGAATTCAAATGGTTTATTACAAGAAACATTGAATGGCTGATATATTACAGACACATTCAGTTTCCAATCTAAGAGAATTACAATTTTGCACTTCTGAAGAGAGGTCTCCCTTAATTTAAAGACTAGAGATAAAAGTTTGCTACACGTGGCTTTATAGAAAGTTAAATTGTAACACAAACAAATGGAGAATTGGAATACCTACCTATTTACATGACTGAATTGTTAATGTTATGTTCTAAAACCTGTATTTCTGAAGCTCGCACAAAGCTTTACCAGCACGTTAATGGAGAAATAAATGTTTGAATACATTATACTTACATGGAGAAGCTTCATACCGACAAGTTTAAACCCCTTCTGTTCAAATCGCTTGATGATTTTTCCTACAAGTCCTCGCTGCACACCATCTGGCTTTATAGCAATGAACGTGCGTTCTTCAGTCGAAGTCATTACCCTGAAACTTTATGACATATAGGAACTTATGAATGAGAATTAGGACGACGCTTTAAAGGCAGCGATTCACATTTTGCACATTTTCCATACTGGCTATATGAGGGGCAGTAAGAGGTCACACTGAGAAAACTCCTGTACCTATAACCAATAAAATGCCATATATACCCATCTAACAGTTTCTGACATGACGCTGATAATTGCTTCTTTTCTTATATTGAGAGACGAAAATAGACCAGTTGGTTGCACAACCTGTCACCTGGAGATTTCTCCTAGTAATTTAATTAATTGCTGTCCCTGTACGAACCCTGCTGAGTTCAATGACTGAACATGCAGCCTGGCGTCTTGAAGCGTCGGAAGCCAGCGGCTTTCTCAATTACTGAAATATTTAATGACCCTTTCAGTTTCTTTTTGTGCAGCGCTGAAATTTTAATAACTAGATAAACAATATGGGAATGGAAAAACAAGAGTAATCAGTAAGGTATTGTAATCAGACTGGCATTTATTTAAGATATTACTCTAAATCGCTGCATATCTACACGCTGAAACAGCACTGAGATTAATACTGCTTCGTACGGGAAGCTAAGCTGGTTCTCAGCGCAGCATCCAGCCTTTGTGTTAGCCACAGTGATCCCCGGCAATGTTATTTATAACCTATGAACTGCCAGCTTTGCCAAATTTGAGTTGGTTAGATAAAACTACAGTCATATCTAACACGCTAGCAAATCAAACAAATAAAAATTTCATTAAAAAATTACACATCAGCATCCCAAACGAAAGACAATAAACAAGGGTGAATAGCTTCATAATAATTAAAACCATGAGAGCAAAAACTATGAGTGGAATGTAACTAATCCAGGTCAGGCAGGTGATCTATGAAATATACGAGAGACCAAATTTAAAGTAAATTATTTCTACAAATGGTATTCAAATTGTATAGCTACCTTTATTCCAAGAGAGATAATCGTCTACTGCTCAGCAGCGGCAGCAGAGTGTCTATGCCTAGAAAGCTTAGGTTTATATGTCTGATGGAGGCGGGGATTGCTGCTGCTACATAACAAGCAAAGGAACAATCTGACCTGCTTCATTTATGCACGTGTTCCGGATTAAACCTGTAAATGTTGGAATCTCACATTTTTGATATTTGCATACAAACATATAAGCCACGCAACGTGAACTCTGCAACCTGCAAAGCGCTGCGTGTATTTTGCACCACCCGATTAATACAGTAAATTCTGAAATACCTTTTAGCGTTTTAAAAGAAAATAGCAAAATAAAGCAAAATAGTGCGATCGCTGCTATTGTTTAAATCTAGATAAGGCTTGAGTTCCATTCTACAATCTGTACTTATTCTTTTGCCATATGCATTCTAACCTTTGTAAATCATAAATCAAAAATCAAATTTTATTGATTCTTGACATACGTTGTCCTGTAATACCATAGCTACAGTTAGAATTTACTTAGGAAGATTAACCCAGACCATAATATAAATAGCAACTGGCATTTGGGTCATCAGGAATTATATATAATTCCTGATGACCCAGTTGCCTGCTGCCATTCTTACAGAGAAACCATAACTGGATGAGGGTCTACAATATATCATTTAATAGGCAGACCAAAAATCCACCCTAATATTAAACCAAGTGTGCTTTAAACATCACATTACAGCAGCACTGGGAGAAGAAAACAGATCTTTTAAAGACACATACAGCCGGTTTTTGACAACCCAAGGGCTTCCCGGCATCTGCTACAAACTATTACCTAGATGTTGCATATATATACACAAACACTCAGTGACAAAAAAAAAGTTAAGCACCCAGAGGTAATGGTCCAGTTTGGATGTAAGTGGGATCACATGCAGACCAGCAATGACTATATAAATTATTCGATTTGCAAGCAGCTGGCATGTCTAGTCACCAGCCACAGAAGATATCTCGTAGATGCATTAGACAACACTATCAGTACCTGATGGACTTTGATAGGGGTCGGATAGTGGGTTTGTACAAGGCTGAGTGGTTGAGATTTGGGGCATGCAGGTGTCCCGGTCGCCCGATGTTGGGACCAATGGGCACATGAGGGCACCATCATGGCGTCATACCATGTTCAACGGTGAATCTTGGTTCTGCATTACCAAAGATGACCTTCGTGTGTGCATATGGTGGTGCCAATAGGAGAGAACCAATCCTGCCAATGTTGTGGAGAGACACACTGGTGTTACTCCTGGCATAATGGTGTGGGGAGCTATAGGGTACGACTTGTAGTGATTCAGGGGACCCTGACAGCACAGCGCTACGGCAGTGACATCCTGAGTCCACATGTCTTACCCCTCCTGAGATGGCACCCTGGTAGAGTCTTTCAACAAGACAACGTCTGACCACAGACAGCAATCTTACCCTAATCGCACATGTGGGATCAGCTCGGGCCAATCTGCATGATCTTGAGGGCCAGTGACAACAGCTGTGGGCCGACTTGTGGGCCAATACAATGGCCATACGACTCCCTTCCGCACTGTATCACCACATGTATCTGGGCCTGGGGGGGGCACCCGTCTGCAGATTTCGGGAACCAGCGTTTGATTCTCCGCCCGTTTCTACATGTGCGGCCGTCTAATCAATTAATCAATAATTGATATTTTATTGGCACCTATAATGTTTAACGTTAAGATACCTTTAAATACAATTAACGTCAAATTAGTTGGCTATTCAATTTCGTTACTTTGGCAAATGCTCAGGCATTTTGTTGGCCCATATAAAACATTTCACTTTATTTTAACGTGATTAAAAACTTCAGCAAGCTGTCAACTCTGCCGTTCAGTAATATTGTAAAATCTGTATTATCTATAATATCTGCTCTGCCAAAAAAAAGTCGCCATTTTAATTTATGTCAGCAAATACTTAAGAGCCAATCACTGGATCATTATTACAGCTCAGCAATGTTATGCAGCAATAAAGTGAAGTCAGCTGAGTACCTGAATCTACTGAATGGCCGGGTTACACCTCCATCCATCATCAATGGATGTTTCTCTTCCCTGTTGGCATGGGCATATTCCAGGACAAGAATGCCAAGATTCATTGGGTTTGAATTGTCAAAGAGTGGTTCAGGGAGCATGCAAGAATAATTTTCACGTATGACTTGGTCACCTCAGAGTTATGACTTTAACCTCATTGAAGGTCTTTGGGATGTGCTGAAGGAGGATTTATGGAGTGATTCAACTCACTTGTCTGTACAGGATCTTGGTGAGAAATGAATGAAAATCTGGGTGAAAATAAAGGGTGAGATGTTGCATAAGCTTGTGGAAACAATGCCATGATAAATGTGTGCTATAATCAAAGCTAAAGGCGGTCCAACAAAAAATACAAACTTTTTTTTTTGGCCAGGAAGTGCACTATGATACTAAAATCACAAAACACTGACTTAATCAATGGGTTAATGCCTGGATTACAGATCCATGTATTTAATTAAACATTATCACATTTTATTTCCTAAGAAGATTCAACATGACTGCAGAATGTAAGTTGCTTAATAAGGTCAGTAGATGGCGCTGTAATCACATATCTTTATGCACTGACAAGGTTCCTCTTCTGGTTTATTTACAGTAGGCGGCTTAACTGCTTTTGGATATCAACTAAATTAGAAAGAGTTTTAAAAATTGTTTTGAAATAATGTAGCGTTATTTTCAGTAATTTTTAGTTCCGTGTTATTGCCACTGCTAGGTTATTTAGAAATTATAATGAGGATTAAAGTCTTTCATGAATATACTGTAAAAACCCTCGATTTATTTCAAAGCCAGAAGTGGCAAGAAACGCCTCACATGCGCACATACATTCCGGAACATTTTAAACTCATTCCTTTTTAAACATTCCTTTTTTACCAACAATTGCCGCTAATTGTAGGAAACCTACATGACAATTCAGATCAAAAGATAACTTAATTGATTTTCTTGCTGCTGTTGCAATTTGACTAATGTTAAAGTTGAAGCTTGAGTTTAATAGTATTATATTACCATAGTATCACAAAAATAAATTCTCAACACAACACATAGTTTAATGCTAACATCAAATGGTGTTTGTTAAAACTTTGGTTCATATGAACGCCTTTAATAGTAATGCTTGCTTTTACGGATGTAGTAAATAACGATTTCCTTGCTGTAAATGAATAGTAATTTAAAAGTTCTGTTCACAAGTTACTTTATATATACCACCGTCAAAATCAAAGGCAAATCCATTTTTCCAGAGTCACCTTGTTTTGCACAATTGAAGACCCCCATTCGTTTGGATGCAGCAACGCTCCTGTCTTCCTCTACATGTTCACAAACTGTGACAGCCCTCATTGAAAACTCTAGCTTCACAAAATTTCCTATCTTTTATATAGCCAATAAACAAAGAGAAAAATGGCACCCAGAGCATGAAGTTTAATGAACATTCTGAAGTCTAATGCGTTGATATCAGGATTGTGTTCCCTTAATCTCAGCACTAGCTACTTCATTTTCGCTATTCCAAATGTTTTTTTTTCCCTCAGATTAACATGTTTATTTTAAATTACATGCTATTCATCTGAACATTTATTGTCCTTTTTTTGTCCACGACTATAGCCTGATGGCTTTCAACTAAATTATTTTGTGAGATGAATCCACTGCACTTCTGTTGATGAAAAATGACTCTGTCAACTAGTGGAAAACAGTATTAGAACACTTGGAATAATGCATAGAGTATCCTGATGTGAACTAGCTATAAGTAATTTAAATTGGTGCTTCTATTACTTTCAGAATGATCACTTTGTTGATGGAATAGGAATATACTTTTACAGTAATTTTCCAGCAGAGTCGTCACATCACTGTTGGGCTCTTTTGCAAGGCCTTTAACCTTAAAAAACTCTTCAGGGTTACTGGATAAATGGGTGACCCCGAGCTTTACTTTAACCTGTATGTTCACATTTCATTGAAGACTAATATAGGATTTGCAAATGTCATTGAACTTACACCTATTACCTGTACAAAATAAAGGTGTATATTTTATAATTTGTAATTTACTATACCCTGTATCTTGACATTCATTTCTGTGATTGTATTGACTAACATAATGCACGGTAAACATACTAGCACTGTTCAAAGATTTAACAAGCACAGCTAATGTTTTGTATCTGCATTTCCCTGGTAGTATCTTGTATGTTAAAGTGATTTGAGAATCTATTTCAGCTTTACAGTTGATAGTAGTGCTGAAAAATTTGTCCTAAAAAATAAACCTCATGAATCTTATGCATGCAATGATTCCCCAAAATCAATATTTCATTAATTAATTGCATTTCATTAGTTAACACAAAGACAAAGCTACAAAAGTTTGCATCCAACTGATGTTTGATTTTAATGCACTGTTTTGCATTAAAATGCAATCCCTCTAGAGTCTTCTCCAGCTGTGTTCCCTATGTTGCCTGGGATGAACGCTAGGATCCCTGTAAATTTGTATCAGACAATTGGTAGAAGGTGATTGGATAGGTCTATACGTATGTAGAGAGTTTGTCTAGAGAGTTTGTATATGATTAGCTATCCTATATGGGCCAAACATATTTTTGTATCATCGTATAAATACACCCAATAGTTTATGACTGGTGATGTATGTGACAGAATGTAAGTGTCCTGTAAAAAGACGTAGGGAGACCTGTAAATTGCTTTGGAGACCCTCACAAGCTTGTTTAATGTAAGAACTCCTAACCTCCAAGGGAAAGGGGGGACAGGGGAGGGGGGCAGTCAACAGCTGGCTGCCTTTAGTGCACAGCTGCTGTAGCTGCTCTGTAATCTGGCAGCCAGCTCTGACAATCCTTTTGATGGGGACCTGCTTCGACAGGCTGCCATGACAGGTATGTGCACTCATGGAAACATTCTTTTGATCTCTCTCATATATTTTACAGGTGCTCTGAAACTATCATTGGTTTACATGTAAGTTCACAATTATTATAGGATTGCTCATTGGATACAATTTATATAGGAAGCACTACAAAGATCTGCAATCCAAAGTTTTTTGTTTCCCTGTTTCCTTCACCTCCCCGGATACTTTTCCATGAAATCAGTGCCAACTGCACTGGTAAAATTGGTAAAAGGGGAGGGGATGGCCGTCACACTTTATCTGCATTTCTGATCCAATCTTGCTTCTTCTGAGACTCTATTTTACTCTGTGACCATCACAATATTGAAAGTTGCATTCATTGTTACATTGTAACTTCAAATTCATTTTCATGTTATTAGTGTAATGGTAAGTTTTTTCTTCCAAATATCTGTATTTGGGCCATTTCCCCCTGTTCAATCAATCAGTTTTATATTAAATCATTTAATGACCCATCACTATGAATTATTTAAATATAAATGTATTTGTGTTTTATTAATATGTTTAAATACAGAAAAATGCATTTATTGTAATAGGTCAGCATTAAAAAGAATTTTTACTTTAATTTGTTGTGGAAACTATTGATGTTTTTTGCTTTCTCGCTGTATCGCACTGGCCTGGTTTATGCCTTGTCAGTGCTCCAAGTCCACCTTTCTGGCAAATTCCTTTGTTTCCTGGGTGCCGTAAAGGGGAGGCATTGTAGCTGTAGTTGTAAATATGGTGCACCTAATGCAGTCCAGTTGACCGTGACAATCATTTCACTGCTCAGTAGCATCCACCACTGAATACAATGAAACTTTTATTCAGAATCTTTTGTATGAAGGCACAAATAGAATACTTGCCACACTTCATTGTCATGCAGTGCGTGAACTGAACATCATTCTACAGGAATGCTGATAGCTACCAAACACAGTATCCCCCCCCCCCCCACACACACACACACACACACATACACAT
>JAABNX020000106.1:12020439-12031117 GCA_015163995.2 Mormyrus lacerda | reverse complement strand
CATTGGAGGGGGGACCCACGTGCCTTGTTCGGGCTGTGCCCAACCAGGCCCCATGGGTGCAGGCCTGGCCACCAGGCACTTGCCATCGAGCCCCACCCCCAGGCCTGGCTCCGGGGGGGGGCCCGGTGACCCACGTCTGGGCAAGGGAAATAGTGGATCCTTGTTATTACTCTTCATAAGGGGTCTTGTGAGCCGCACTTTGTCTGGTTTCTCACCCAGGACCTGTTTGCCGTGGGTTACCCTACCAGGGGCATAAAGCCCCAGGCAACTTAGCTCCTGGGGTCATTGGAACACGCAAACCCCTCCACCACGATAAGGTGTCGGTTCCAGGAGAGGTTTATTACATAATGCACCATATTATTCCATTTGGTTATGCTTTACATTAACTGCAGCTTTATAATGCATTCATAGAACATTCAGTGCATCTTTTTAATACATTATATTATCTCTCATTATACAATGCTCCATTGTACATTAATAAGAAATGTTATATGGTAATAACAAACAATATAATCATATAATACATGTAACGTTTGTTATCAATGTATAATAAAGCTGTAAAGGGTGTGTTATGGTATACTTACATGCTGCTTATAAATGTGCTATAAATGCATTATGAAGGTGCACTGAATGTTCTATGAATGCATTATAAATGTATTATGGTTAATGTAAAGTGTAAACAAATAGAATGATATGGTGTATTACATTTTCATCATAAAAAAACTACAAATCTCACACTTTGTAATAACCACCACAATGTATAACAATTTATTACAGAATGTACAGAAATTTATTACATATTGCGCTCAATGCATACAAAATGTGGCAGATTATTACAAAATGTGGGTGCTATTACACAATGAAGTGAAAATTGGTTATATGGTGAATATTGATATTGCATATGTGGTGTTATTATGTAATGTGTTGTTACACCTATATTCCCTTTCATTTGCTGCTCAAAAATAAATAATGCAGCCATCCGGGTGGTTGATGGAACCTACATGGGACGAGAACATTGCTATCACCAATGGAAAAAGCACAGAAGCTCAGATATTGCCTGGACCAATAAAAATATCCATAATCCATTGCAATTGGTCTTGCTATAGCCAAGAACCTTACTTGAAGCTTCTATGGAACCACGATGCAAAACATATTCACATCCTCCCATCACTGACTGGCTTGACACCACTTGTAACCGATCCAAAGGCAATAGCAGAAAGTTACCAAATTGGCAATGAAGATTCTTGGCTGTAGTCCTAAGTCCATTTAGAACCTGCACAACTACAGAGGAATGAAGTGAGTTGGCAAGTAGCAGCTATTCTATGGACTCACTTATGGAAATCAATACAGGATCCTCAAAGTCAAAATAGAGAATATGAAAAGCCTATCAAAGTGTCTTCCTTGTGAACAAGCAACTATAGAACATGTACACCCCTTCTGTGCTCCACATTCTACTACCCTTATTGATTGCACGTTTTCACTATCCTTAACATAAATCACATTTAAAAAGTAAGAAACATAAAAATAGTTCCTAGTAGTATTGTTTACTCTATGTGTCTTTATGCTGTTTTGCAGTTATTATAAAGCTGCAACTCATCTCCGGTAGCTAACTAATTAAACTACTGACATTGATAATTTAGTTAGATGTACATACATATTCCAGAGGAAATTTATGTGAGTGTACACATATAAAAATGACACATGCTAACAATAACCCATCAATCAATTCAATATCTTGTTTTAACTTTAATCCTATGGATCTTATAAATTAAAATTTGCCTTGAATTAACTTGCACACATTTTAATTTAAAATTTTCATATTTGTGCAACAACATCATATTGTACATTGATAAAATGAAGACATAAGTAAACAAGGGAGTTAGTGCATGAGTTATGAGTATTTAAACACCCTGTGACTTAAAGGGGACCAATTATAATTTTCCAGTTTTTCCATTTCCTTTAGTGTGTTATATTGCTTTAGGTGCATGTAAATGGTCTGCAAAGTCTTAAGGCCCAAAGCACACGCTGAAGGGAGTAACTCACCACAGAAACCACTCTTCACTAAACTGCCTGAAATGCCTTGTTGGAATTCCAGCCCTTACTTCTGCGATACAGTGAGGTCACCTAGGCAAACTATCCTTATTGGCCGCCTACCTGCAAGGATCTATCTGCAGGCTGCAACACAGGGATGGAATGTGTGCGGCAAGATGACCAATCAGAGCATGCTGGGCTCTTCAGGGGTGGGAGATAAAGTTCTAACACAGCTTTTCTGACAGAGTGGACAAAGTGAACAGAGATGTACAGTATGTGAAAAATAATGTAATTTTGAAACTTTGTACCATGTAAATCTGTGCTCATACACACCACAATATAATTATGAAAATGAGCATAACAGTGCACCATTAAGACGCTACTCAGCAACAAACAGTATCGCCTCAGACCTCCAGGATTTGCGACCTTAATCCAGATGCCCTCCAGAACCACACTAGAAAAAATGGACAGCATTATTTCTTGCTGGACAACAGTGTTTTGCAGTGTTTCCATGGAAAATTAATGATGCTTGCAGCAAAATAAAAACACAGCGTCATCAAGGTTGGTGAATTGCTAGAACATATAAATTATGCAATCTAGAGCTTAAGACTATAGACAAGCCAGATAAAATTGACAGCTGCGTAATAAGGCAACTTTTGAGTCAATAAAGTAACTTTCCATTACCTCTATTTAAATATTTATATACCTCTATATTAAAATACATCCTTTTCATTTGAAATTTGCTTAATTTTCAACTGAACTACAAATGTCCCATAGTTTTCCCAAATGAAACACATCATCTTTAAAAACAAAGTTTGATGCTGGTGAAAGGCAGTCACTTTCAGTTCATGAGCAAGGCGTGCTGGGAAGTCGAAGGTCAGGTATGGGAAGATAAGTGATTCTCCGAGTCAGGAGCCCCAATAGCCGTCTTGACTCAAGATGAAACTGCCAGAAGAACAAGCTGCTCTCTGTTTAGAGACCAGCATGAATAAGTAATGAAATGTTAATACACAGCAGCAAAGAACATTTTTTTCCCCAAGACAGCTCTGCAGGAGACCAAGGGACTTGATGGTATTAAAATGCTATTACAGTAAATCAGGTCAGGCCCCTGCTGCCTGTATTTTTCACAAGCAAGTGGTTCCTATTGGCCCCGTGAGTGAGGGGTGCAGAAAAGGGGTGGAAAGTGGAAAGGTAGCTGCACCTGGGGAAGCACATCAATGTACATAAGACCCCATGTATAGAAAGAGGAGTGATGTCGGGGAATGTACGACAAGAAAATGTCAATAATGAAACAAAAAAAATGTATATCATTCAAAATATACAGTTTTAGAGGATCACGTTAAACACCTTTGATTTTCCTTATATAATAGTGCATTGATCACCAATGCTGCTACCAATCTGCTGCCTGCACACTCTGCGGAGTACCTGCACCTGCCATTACTTGACCTAAATGAGGTCTGATTTTCAACTAAATACTTTTATTACTGAAATAACTGAAATAAATTGTACATTTTCACATATATATTCTTCCATCTAATATTTTCTACAGTTGTGAAAGAAAGGTGTGTAAACAAATTAACATAAAGATATAATAGTATAAGATATAATATATAACACTAAAAATGACTATAAAACCCTACAGATATATATAAGCCTATGAATGTGCTCATACACACATATACACCAAAATGTGCTCTTTGTGACATAGGTTCATGAAAAGTGTTCAGACCAATATATATATATATTTAATGGAGGACGGACAGGGCACACAACGACGCACATCAATGACAGATCTGGGGATATGAACTCAGACACAGACTAATATACACAGGACAGGCTGAACTTAACAGGTAACAGGTGATTACAATTGGGAATTAACACGAGGTAACGAGGTGGGCGTGGCACACAGGAGGATCGGACGAGTAGGTCATGACAAAGACACAGTAAATACCTCGTTGTTGGAAAAATGTTTTAGAATGCTATAACCAAAAGAAACTAGAGTGCTGTGCATGGGAGGATACTCATTAGAAACCCAATGCTGCTCAAAAAGAAGACCATCACCCCTCTGAACGACAACATGGATTATCGGCAAGGATAATGAGGGAATGTGGATGAGACTAAAATGAAACTTTTCAGTATAAATAATAAAAGGTCATATTTAGTGAAAACAAGCCCCTGCTTTCCAACAAAAGACCCCATTTTGATCATGTATTACTGCGCATTGAGGCTGCTTATTAACCCCGGGACCAGGATGGCTAACGGTTTCTGAAAAAACAATGACTTGTAGATTGAACCGGAATATTATACAGGAGAAGATCGGGGTATCTGTGTATGAGCAGACACTTACCGGAAAATGGGTCATGCTGCATGATGACAACAGAATGTACAGCAAAATGTTAAACTAGCCAGATAATCGACTGTACATTATGGCATAAAGTGATGTGAGCAGTTCATTAAGGACAGCCAAAATTATGTTGAAGCGGTTCAGTACAATAAAATCTAGCATGAATCCTAACACCAATGCTAACGTTAACCTTTTCCATAGCATGAAACTTAATGCGTACCCCAACCCAAACCTAAACCAAACCCCAGACAATTGATAACAACCCTAACCGTAGCGCGAATCCTAATGCCAACACTCATTTTAATCCTAGCCCATCATCCTAACCCTCAACCTAACAGTAGCCTCTCGAGCTCTAACCCTAATCTGAACCACAAATTTATCTTGAAATCAATGTACTAAAAAGAATAATAAAAAAAAAAAAAATTAAATTAAATAAGATGAAATAAATTAAATAAGAGTATACTACTTGTTGAAATATTATAGTATTTTCACATTATCTTTGCCAAAGATTAGGCCACATTATATATAAAATGCAAGAGTTTAACTGGAACATTGAACATAATAGATAATATAACATTAAATCATATTTAAAACATTTCTTACTGCTGTATGTGATTTAGAATATCTGGTAACAATTGACTTGAGAGCGCACAAGTAATGTAGTAGCTCAGTTACTACTCATAAACATACAAATCATGAACAAATTGCATGAAATGAACCATTTTGATTTATTTATGATGATCAAACATGGGATCAGTAGATAACTGGTTAATTAATACATTAAATAAGAGTATACTACTACATTACTTGTGCCCCCTTAAGTAAAGTGTTACCAAGTATCTTACATGCATAACAGTAAAGCTATAGTTTGCTTAGTGGACAAGAAGGATATTCATTTCAGTTATGAAGAATTCCAATTGCATTCCCCCTATTAATTACTATTTGGGTAATTTTGTTCTTTACAAATGGCTCTTTATGTGAAAAGCCTCTTCCTTCAGAATAATTTTTTCCTATTAATCTAGCAATCAAACTTCTTGCAATAATTGTAATCAGCTTAGGGTTTTAAGGAAAATGCAGTCGCATATACATATCCATATAACTTTATTTGTCGGTTTGTAGTGGATTTTTTCAAACCTTACTTTCTAATTGATAGATGTCAGTATAACAAATGCTATTTCAGTTGGGTGTATTGGCTTTATATATGTTTTCATTAAGCTTTCTGCTTTCCTACATCATCATTTTTTTGTTTCTGAAGCATTGCCATTCTATCTCATAGCAGCCTGGTTTAAAATTGTGTGTTTTATCTCAGTGCATAGTGGTGGAAATGTTTTGTTTCACACTTTTTGGAGGTAAAAATACAGGCACAATGTGACAAATTAGGTACAATTACTAAAGTTATCCTCAGCTAAGGAGAGGCTGCTGAACTTAAGTCAAACTCTTATAACCTCTTTGGAAAATTATGTAGTTATGTTTAAAAATGATTCTGGAGTATTTAGAAAGGCTTAAAAAGGACATTGCAAACTCCTGGTTTACTGCATAAAAATAAAAATTTAAAAGTTGGCTCAATGTGGCCTCAAAACCTCATTACGCTTCCGCTGTTGCTTGTCTGCCTTGGCACTTGACCTCTCATCTTACTAGTCGTTGCTTTGTTACGGTCACGCTTCAAACTCTTGTGAAGGTGTGAAGCAATGCACTGTGTGAGGTCTGAATGACAACACTGCAGAGACATTATTCTTCAACTTATGTTGGAAATTCTGCACAAATTTATGACAACAAACAGTACTGTAGCATGGAGATTTATCACATTGAACCCTATTGCTCCTAACCAAAAGTGTGCACAACAAGTCAGCAGAAAAGACATTTGTTAACAGCAATGTGTTGTCAGTCAGCATCTAGAAGTGTTTTCAACATTGGGGGGCAATATCATGTGAAATAGAGAAGAAGTCAAAGTAAGTTGGACACCAAGACACAAGACGATAACTACCTGTGGGGCGGGGGGGTCAACAGGTGAAGTTCTTTATCCAGGACTGCTACAGAAAAGCAGACAAGAAACCATTGTGTTTTGCGAGTTTTTTTTAAAGTGAAGTTTGAGTTTCTTTATTTAATAAAGTACCTGAGACCTCCTCGTCTAGTTTCTTACACTGTCCGCTCTTTATGGCCTCAGAATACCTCGACAAGACATTACACTTCTATGACATACGTATATTAGAATGATTCGATTGCCTGTCATGCCCTTCTATGTGTGCATTACACCTCAAATCCATCAAAGTAGTATTTCATAAAATATAAAATGCCAGTTTGTGACAAGATTTTTTTTTAACAAAGTTTACAAACGTATAGGGGACTTTTACTGCACTGTACTGCAGGAAAAGCTATAAAGCTCAAAAGTCAAGAAAAAGAAATCTTTTGACCTGTGATGCAGTCATTCATTGTCAGTGAAATAATAAAACACCAGGACTTGTACCTACACTGATAACAGCCCATTGCATGCTGGTCCAGCTGCTTTTCTCTTTAGGCCAGTCTTTTATGGATCCTTAATTCAAAAATTGTTTTGGGTAATCCAAAGGCGGCTGATAAGGGATTGCCTTATCACTTTCTCTAAATTCAATATGGCCACCAATACATAGTAACAGCATTGATACTGTGTGTCGCTAGGTATGGAGTAGGGCTGTGCCACAAGGGTATAAGCAAGCTTGCAAACCAATACTGTGTTTTAATGAAAACAAGCAAAATAGATATTGTGTCCATTAAATACCCTCTAATAAGGGCAACTAAACCAAAAACGACTGAAAGAATAAAGAAATAACCATGCTGTACAAAAGTGTAAGACTGCAATTATTCCAACTGAGGACAGCTGTGTGTCTTTAGCTGTCGGATCTGTGCAATGCTTGCGGTCAACCTTGATTAAATCACTCAAAGCTGTCCTTTTTTTCAGCACATCTCCATTAACTATTTCATTATTTTGTGATGCTTTGTTTGTTTTGTTGTCATGGAATATTTTTATGTTGTGTGTGATTGGTAAAACATATTTTGAAAATTAGCAATGCAATCTGCCAAAGGATATTATTTTATAGAACACAATAAATCTTGTTGATGTGAAATATACGCATGAAAACCAGGAGGACCAAATGCAAAATGTTTGTAAAGCAATTGGATGTAAATATTGCAATTCAAAATGCAGGCAAATGGAAATGCAAAGCATTTATTAAAAGCATTTATTACAAATTAATGAAACACCAGCCAGAATCCAAGTAAACCAGGATCCGCAGTATCCACTACTATACTACTGAGACAGCTTTCAGCATCCATTAACCTGCATCATTTTAGGAAGACATTTTGTGACAGCTTCTGTACATTTTCAGATTGTTTTGAATGCATTAGTATTATTCAGAAATGCAAGCAGCTGCCCTCTTTTGCCTGATGGGAAGAAGTCAGTAACAGAAACATTTTCATCACATTCTTCCTCAAAATTTGCCTCTCTGTAATTTTTTATGTCCTGTGTTCTAGCCCTATTACTACGGGTGCTGGAAAGGGAGGGAGGGGAGTTGAGGAGGGGGGTTTGGACGATTCTAAGGACCTTAAAAAATTTAGAACACTATTAGATTAGTTTGGGTTGTGGCCCAATACGATATACTTTCACAGAATACAAAGTCTCCAGCGGCACCCCCGCCTATAACCCCCCTCTTATTCAAACAGATTAAGATGATCATTCTTGTTCGAGTGCCAGGGGTCCAAGTGGAGAAGAGGCATAATAATTAATGCATTCCTGAGTTTTCCAGGAGTGAAAGAACCCCTCCAATTGTCATTAAGTTACAGTGTACCCCAACTGTGTTTTTTGTATTTTTTTGCATAACTAGGTAATATGTAAATGTCCATGACTTTTTGATAAAGTGAACTGAAATGTGAATGTTCAGACCATTTAAAGTGCATTTGAATTCCAGGCTGCTCTCTGCCGTTTGACATTAACCTAGTGTATCTTTAAGTAATGGCTCATATTATTTAGTCAATATTGACCTCTTGTACCTCTTATAGCCCCTGTTGCCAAAATAAGATTAGGCTGTATTGGGAAATCCACAGTTTCTACTTGCAAACATTGTTTTTCTCCGCTGTTGTGAATTTGTTTATTTCCTTCTTTCAGCACACCTCATAAATACTGTTCACAGAAATGTAATTTTCTGATGTAATTAACCATTATGGATTTAAACATAAACTTTCAAGAAAATGTACGTTTCATATAATGCCTTTGAATCATATTCCTTGTGATTATGGAAATTAGCCAGAAAATGATTAAAGTCCGCTGTGTTAAACTGAAGCAAAATATTATGGCCATAAACATAGCATTAGTAAAGGTCATGTCACTGTGCAGCTATAAAGTGGACTTTGGAATCAATGCAATTCAATTGTTTCTTTCAGCCCACAGTCATCTGGAGAATTCAATTGTTCTTTGGAAAATACCTTTTGACCCATTCCTATCGAGTATTGATTAGAAAACAAACAGTGCTTATGGTAAACTCTGAATATCATCTGGTACCCTACTGGTAGGGTGTTTTTTGAGTGTAGGGAACTGAATTTTAAACTTTAAAGCATATTTGTCAAAACTGCATTTAGTTCATTTGTATGTGATTTGATATTACTGAATTAGATTATTTGTGCAAAATTCAAGCTATGCTAGTCTTTTTAGTCTGGAAATGGTTCAACCAATAAACAGAATGCTAATGTGGAAGACATTTTCTGCAAAGGCTTTATCACAATAATTCCTACTCAACAGTCAGAGGATTGAGATATTTTAAAGTAAACACACTAACATTTAATGATGTGTGTACTTCCATATTCGTTCATGTTGTTCGTTTATTTTTCCAGTTCCTTATCATATGTGACCTTGGGAATAACTGAGGCAACTAACTGCAGAAATTAGGTATGTGAAAGATATGAATGAAAATTCATTTTTCTGGACAGTTTCTTCAAAGTTGAAGCCATTAGCTATCTCAGTTTATAAGGAACTGAAGGAACTTATTGCAATCATTCCTCATATAATGTGCAGGTATCGGAAATACAAAAAATGTGTTTGTCCAAATTAGACAATCTCTAGCAGCAAAATACTGTTCTGAGTAAATGACTGGATGCATTGTGCTTGTTTCAGAACTAAATTCAGGTTCTACTGTGGTTGGATTTGTTGATTGTCTGGATCTTTTAGCAAATTGGTGCAATTGGTAATGACAAGGATATTATACGCTAGCAGGGATATTCCATGACACTGAAAAGAATCATACTGAATATAGACTAAGGAGTAAGTTTATTGGCAGTATTTTGCCATTTTAGTGTCTTGGAACTAGAGTTACTGGCATCCATGTTAATTTCATTCATGCCACCTCTAAAATAGTTTTAAATTGTATTAATAACATTTAATTAACACATCCAGAGGTAAATATTTCAGTAATGAAAGTACCCAAAACAAATCTGAGCGTGTGAATTTACTCAAAATGAACAGAAGCCTATATTTTTTCACAGCTCCATTGTGGTCAGGGTGTAACTTGTGTTTTTTATGTAATTTTTTTGTGAAAAGAAAGTATATTACATATATTGAATGAAACTAAAAATGGATGTGGTAAAGTATTCTCTTTCATGTTCCTATAGATTCTAGCAAAATCCTCTTGATAGATGCAAAGCTGAAAATAGCCTTGTTCATAATGAGATCATGTGACAGGTTAATTATCTGCTTTAACTGTAGCTAATTCAAAGGAGTATTCATGAATATCGTGGATAGGAACAAGTGGCATAGCTTAAACTGCAGAACATCTTCCATTAACCTTATTTAGGGGCATATCATGTAGTGCCTACTACCTACCCAATAAATTACCTAAAATAGCAATAACAACTTAAATCTGGCTGGCTGCTGCAGTTTTGGAAGGGCATTACAGATGCTTATGAAGACGGCTCTGGGGAAATGGTAGCAGCCGTTCATTTTTATGGGCAGGGAGTCTGGCCATCTCTAAAATATGCATCTGAAACTTCGCACACTATTAGCAAAGTCCTTCATAAGTGCTAGATGCTGGTCCCTTTCAATGTAAACTTCATCGGTATATGATTATTTAGTTTCATACTATTAAACGGAATGTCATAAAAACATTGTGAATTGTTCATATATCACATTGCATTGTTAAGATTTTTTATCCCATATCATTATAATTTTATATATGTTTTAAATACTAATACATTTGTATCATGTTTCAAAACTAGGGTTTTATACCTAGTCTATGTCATAATTAAATAAATTTATATATATATATATATATATATATATAT
>JAABNX020000106.1:12007956-12018375 GCA_015163995.2 Mormyrus lacerda | reverse complement strand
TAACAGCTTTAATATACATTAATAACAAACATTACATGATTATACAATTATAATGTTTGTTATTATTATATAACGTTTGTTATTAATGTATATTACAGCTGCAAAGGGGTGCTGAGATGTTAAAATATACATACATGATGTTTATGAATGATTATTGAATACATTATGAAGGTGTACTGAATGTTTTATGAATGCAATATAAAAGCATTATGTAGGCGCAGTTAATGAAATGCATTACCGCATTATTTTATCATAATCAGATTATAATTTAAAATCAGTAATTAAAAAGAAATGCTAGTGTACTTAGGTAGCACAGGGCACAAGGCAGGGTACACCCTGGATGGGATGCCAGTCCCAATGTCACATACACAATCACTCATTGAGAGAAATTCAGAAACACCAATTGGATGATTGATTGTTTTTGTGCTGCAGGAGAAAATTAAAGCAGAAAATGCACAGTCGAGGGTAGACATCAAACCCCGCTCCTCAAAGCAAGCAGGCACGCAAAAATAACTGTGCTACTTGAATTTAATTTATGGCTTAATTTATGGATCATTTGGATGTCATGGCGGATCTAGAGGCAGCATTGTTTCTTCACATCTGCAGAGCTGGGGGTTTGAATTCTATCCCTGCTCTGCATTTGGATTCATGTCCTCTCCACGGTGTGATGTGATGGGTGCCTCCCCTAGTCCAATTTCCCATAGTGCATATGCTGTGGGATGAATTGGCATCCCACCTAAGGTATTCTCTTTCTTTACGTCCTTTGCAGGGTCCCCTGTGACTCTGTCCAGGATAAGCATTCAGAGGATGGAAGGATCTTGGTAATCTTCTGTGTCAAAGGTTCACAGCTGGGGGATCGCAGTGAGGACTGAAGGGCTGCGCTATTTATTTGAAAACCATAAAAAAAAAAAACATAACATTGATAAAGCTAGGTCAGGGTGGTAGCATTTCATTTTTCATTTTTATTTTGCTGAAGGCTAATTCCTTAAAATTTGAATTTTTTGGTGATTAGTGGTCATTGTCAACACACCACACAGTGCGCAACAACGAAATGTGTCCGCTGCATTTAACCCATATGTGACTTTCGTGACATAGCAGGGGGCAGCTAATTCAGCGCCCGGGCACGGTACCTTGCTCAGGGTACGTCAGTGGCGATATGCTGGTGGGGGATTCGAACCTGCAATCTTTCAATTACAAGTGCATTTTCCTAACCATCAAGCCACAAATGATGGTCTTTTAGTTATTGAGTCATGTTTAAAGGCTGTCAGGCTTTTAATTTAATGCCATTTACTAAATATGTTTTAAATTTAGACAAACATTCACATTCTGTGTGCATTATGAAGTAAAACCTTGTTTGAATCATGTTTGAAAAGAACAGTGGGAGTGTAACCCAATTAAAATATGTTTATAGAGCTGACCCTTCCACGTTGCAGGGATTAAGGGCTCAGGGCCCCCACAATCTGGAAAAGTCACGTAAAAAATTTTGTACTGCTTGGTCCATTTGGTGAGTGAAGCAAGCCTGTGAGCAAAGTGAAAAGATATGAGAAACGTGGGATGCAAAGATCAGTGTGAGATCACTGTGCGATATCACTACGAGATATCATGTGAGAGGCTGCCGTAAACATGCTTGGTGTCCTCCAAACCAGCACTATATGTATATTTTATGCATTTAAAATAATAAACTTGTTAGTTAATAAACTTTTTGTGTGTCGTCTGCTGGCCTTTGCATCTTTTTTGCGGCTTTTGCAAAACTCATGCTGACTTACACAAGCTAGAGAGTCTGAAAGCGTGACAGTCACGTCAGATACGTGAGAGTTGGCTATGCTATATTGGAACCATGATGAAGGGTCAATTGTGTTAATAGAAATTGGCAATTTATGTCATCATTGCAGAACGCATACAAGAAAAAGAATATCATAATTGCAGCAACAAATTAATATGATTGATATTACTGTTGAATTTTATGTGTGAAACTGAGTTATGAAATGGACAAATTGCTTACTAAAGCCTTAATAACTGCAAAATGATAAATATTATCTGGAATTGTGATCATTATCTTATCCTTTTGCAACTATAACTCGAATTGGGAGGATTGGATGGGCTCCTTCTTCTCACAGTGAGGCAGTCAGAGCCTCCACCCTCTTCATCTGCCGCGATTCAGAAAATCGCTCCCTTCATTACACCCCACAGAAGACAGCCTAGGCATTGAGAGTGTCTCTGCCTTTAACTCTCGCCTGAGAGTCCAGGCCTGAAGACCATCTCTAAACTAATCTTGCAACAGGCGGTCAATATCAGCTGTGCCAGTGGGATTCTTCTTTTCCATTTTCTCAAACAATTCCTGTAGTATAGGAAATAACTGGAGTGGGTTTGTCTGTGACAAAGTCATATGTGCCTAGCACTGACTCCAGTATATAATCCAGGAACAGCACCCAAATCACCCTCCATTCTGTAGTATCAACTCATCACAGACTCATCTACTCTGTTGCCAGTTATGCCTCATACCTATATTTATTGTTTACTTATATTATTCTTATTTACACCATCAACATATACTACTGCACACTATGCACTCTGACAGCGCTGTCTTATTTAAAGCTCAAAACAACATTTGCATGTTTTCTCTCAATGCTATTATATATCTATAATAATTTCATGCAGATCTAATATTATGTGATTTTTAACTTTTGAAACCTATATTCTAAATTAGCTTCTCACATTCTCAATTCTATGTTTAAAATGCTATGAAGTACAGTATAGGTAATATTCTGATACCGACGTATATGGTACAAAAGATAAACATTAACACAAATATGAACCAAACAATAATTCTGCAGTGCGTCTAACAGTAACACCAACTATGAGTTATTTATCTTGTGCTCAGCCACTTCACTAAATATCACATAAGTGTCTGACAGTTTTGTAATATTCCGTTTTTAGGCCCCTTTCCAAGAACGATCATTCATCTGAAATGAGGCACAAGCAGAAATGTTTTGTCCAGTGGCACATTTGTTAGAAAGTGCCAGTATCACCTGAATATCTTTTGTTAAAAGTGACAATAATATAATGCAATTTCTCCAACACAGGGGGCAATGAAACACCTACATTCCAGTTCATGTAGTGCAAAACACACATTCTTACAATAACACCCTCCACTGAATGGCACTGGAATGTTAAGAATGAAAACTTCAAAAAAAATTAATCGTGTTATAATGGCAAGCCGGAGATTACTGGTGGACAGTTCCTAGAGTTCTCATGTTGTACTAGAAACAGTTGTGAGTGGCAGATCATTAGAGTGAAATGCCTTGACAATTTCTCAGCTTCTTGAGGAGTCACGCCTGGAGAATGGGCTGCCGCTGGCATCAAACAAATACTTTTACACGGCATGATTGTGTTTGGAACCAAAGGTAATAATCAGGGGACTAAATCCCCAGTAAGGCATTCCCATACCCATAAATTGCTTTGAGGGCAGCTCTCAACTCATTGCAGGCAGATTCGTTTTTGTACGTGCATCAAGGCCATTTCATCTCTACTAAAAATATGACAGAGCCAGCACACTCTCATTCCATTACCCATACCAGCCTCAACTATTATACTATCCAGAGATTATAGGCTCATAAGCAATTTTATTATAATTACATAAATAAACAGTTAAAACTAACAGATTCTATCTGTTTTTCTTTTTTTATCGACTTAAAAAAAAATGACTGAGAGTTTAAGAAACCACCGGAGATTATTTTGAACACATGTAATATGCAAGCAAATAAAATGATGACTGGGCTCTAAGCTGAAGTTTCAAATCAAGATAAGAACAAAATCCCTGTCATCAACATTTTTTTTTCTTTAATCTTTTTTTTAGCGTGTGCATTTTTCTGTTGTCATGTATTTTATTTTCCCATCCATCTCCTTCCTACGTATTCTGATCATGGTCAGACTGATGGGGGGGGAGAGGTTGCTGGATATTATGCCAGACTGCATAGGGCCCAAGGCCAGAATACACACCAAGCAGGTTGCCAGTCCATTGCAGGGCACACCCACCTACACATTAGGACCAGAACAGAGACACTGTTTCACCTACCAGCATTCTCTTTGAACTGTGGCATAAAACCTGCACAAAACAGAGAAAACATACAAACTCCACACACACAGAGCAAAGGCCAGAACTAACCCCCTCCCTTCTTGGGAGGTGTGCGCCAAAAGTGCTACCCACTCTGCCAAATATGTTTCTTTTTTTTGGTCATTAATTATTAAGAAATGGTTTTGTGCTGTTTGTAAATGAGAATCATTGAACCTCCACCCTTATCTGATTAATCATTTTGTTCAATTGTCTGCTTCTATTCCCTGGTTAGAAGGTGAGGTCAAAGGTTTTGTAATATGTTTCTTGTTTATAATTAGTGGTGGGTGAAACAGTCTAATGACTGTGGAAGCATGTGATGATTCTTTAACTGCTTAACATATTATTAGACAACTTCACAGCTCTTTCATAATATCATGGAGGTTAGGCACTATGTGCAATGAGATATTGAATTTTCTTTAAGAAGAATAGCTTCCAGTTCTTCAAGGAACAATGCCGCTTATCTCCAAAACTTCCTTAAATGTTTCAGTGATGATCAGATCTGATAATTGGCTAGTCAATGAAAAGTGTCTGACTTCATCTTGATGTTCAATGCTTCTAATGAATTAGAATCATTGTATAAAGGAGCTTTATGATCTTGATATATAAGAATATTATGAGAGAACTATGCTCAGAAATGCTCCTGTAAAATGACCCCATATTCATTGGCTGCCATGCAACTATGCAGGGCAATCAAGCGGCACAGTGACTGTCCAGAAGAACAGACATTATGATTTGAAGGCATCCTTCAACATAAACTTTAACATAAACAATTTAGGAAAAAATGGTGAAAGATGACTTAATCTTAATCTGATGGATCCTAAAGCCTATTCCAGACAGCATAGGACTAGACCATCGATCATACTATATTTCAGTTGTTCAGGTTTGAGTTGGTCCAGGTTTGGTTCTCCTTGCACCACATTTTGCATATTTGTGCATGGACCTGGTGCACCTCTGTGAAGCACTTCATGTACCGTTTTTACTGAGACCACATTTCAGAGGTACTGAATCAGTTCTACGATAATTTTTAAGGCCATACAGTACTTGAACGTTGATATGCTGTTCCTCTTTGCTGGTGCACTTGGCTTTAACATATGGTTTCTGATACTGTTACCCTGGACACATTAAATCATTTTGCAGTTTTTGTGGCTGATGTACCTGTAATTTGGTTACCGACTCTTTGGCCTCTTTTGAGCGCCGTTGTCTGATGTTGCTTTGAAAAATCTTATATGAAAGTATCAAAGGTCAGATGTCTTTGATAGCTAAAACAGACCATGAATTTGCATTCACCCTAATATGACACGACTTTACAGATGCCTTTGTAATATTTAGTTTCTTACCTCAATATAAAAGTCCTGTGGTGTTTCCATTATTTTCCCAATATGCAGGGAAAGCTTTCTGATAGGAGGGCATGCACTGGCACTCTGATAGATTTATTTTTTTTTCCCGCCAGTGTCTACTGAGTAATGAGCAGAGCTAACTTTAAATTACTATACCATTTTAAATATTTTATTTCCAGTGCTAGCCATTATACTGTATCTGTTACGGCCAAAGGAAGCTCGTTCTCGACTAAAATTGGCACATCACACAAACAAAACCCATGAATGCAGATGTTACTAAGAATTCACAAAATTCACACATACTTCCCTAAGCGGAACATGATTGTGCGGCTACACCCTCCACAAACTCCTTGCTTAAACAACTGGTTTCACATTGGGCAATAAAACTTCTAAAAGCAAGTAAGTAAGTAACTTTCATTTATAAAAAAACTTTAAAAATAATCTTAGGCTTATAGTTTTTATGAGATAAAAGATTATAGTTATTTAAATGTTTTAATTGTTTCATCAATTAATCAAAATTAAAATGTAATTTCTACTAGAGGTATTATGTTCATTAGTGTAAGCACTGCAGATTTTACATCACATCCTCTTTTCAATGCCAAGATTCATGTATGGTGCCCTCTGTTTCACATCATTTATTGGGGCAACAATAGAATAATATTAATCTCAGGGGTTCATCCTCCGCTGGCTCAGACCAGATTACCTTTAATTAGGTAGAGGCAGAAGTAGAGGGTAGTCTTTCAGATGGGGCACAGTAATGGCTTGTTGGCACAGCTAAAGTTCACTCTAATTATTTATAATTTCTCCCCCAATGTTTTTCTTTATTAATATTAGCTAACAAGGTGTGCACTTACTACGCAGAACTAAACAAGCAAGACAAAGACATCCAGCCCAAGACTAATTGACACAAGCCCATTCATTAGATCCCTTTAGATGAGCAACAAATTGCTTGGAGAATTGTTCAAACCCCATAACAATCACAGAAAGCTCTGGGAAAGCTGTGCACGTGATTCCATTTGGAGACAAATAAATAAAATAAGGACACAGAAAAAAGAAATTAATAGTGATGGTTGATTTATGGGCTGTTGATTAAAACACTGATCACTTTAAGAGCAATGGCAGTGTGTCAGACACATTAGAGCAGGGGTGCCCAACTCCAGTCCTGGGGGGCGGGAGCCCTGCACATTTTTGGGTTTCCCCTCATTTAACGCACCTGATTCAACTCCTTGTGCTAATTACCACACAGCTCTTTGCTGAATCATTTATGGTGGAACAGAGAAATAACTAAGCTACACAGGGCTCCGGCCCCCCAGAACTGGAGTTGGGCACCCATGCATTAGAGTAATTGTGATCATAGACCGGCCTTAAAATATGCACGATAACATGTGTCCCCCAGAAACTAAATTTGCCTTTGACAGTGAGTATTATCATAAATGCTATAATTTAATCTTTTCATATTAATTCAGAAATTGGAAATTACACATTGCTAGACAACAGTATCTCAAATCTGAATGCTAATCAAATTGCACTACCTCAAAACAACATTAATTTTTTTCAGTTCCATGAACTGTCCATAGTGCACTTGAATAGAAGCAAAATTTCAGAACTCACTAACATTGAACTGAGTAGTGCAGAAGTTTTGGCCCACATTGATTTGCAGTTTCAGAAAAATTGCATTGCTGTATTTAAAAACATTTGCAATCCTGTACGCTAGACAGGCATAAACAATCAAAGTAATATGCAAAGGAGTACAGGTCCATTAGATATAAGGGTCAAAAAGATCAGTTTCAGGTATGTCTGCTGCAGAGACCACTCCATAGTCTGTATGATATATCGACCTCGTGTTAGCAGGAAGTCATGAGAGAAAATAACCTTTGGAGTTGATTACCATGCACATTGCTTTAACCCAATAAAATAACCAAAGGCAAAGGTAAAACTAATCAGTAAGTCACAGCACGTGATAATCCGAACCACTGTGGATTTCAAAATTTCTCCAGTCACAGTTAACAGATAGCCTGCGCCTGATTTTTGTGGAACACAACAGTGCTTTGTTAATATCAACAAACAGCACCACCCCCTTAATTGAACACTACTTGAATTATTGCTCTTATCTAGAACTGGCAAAACGCAATGATAAAAGGGAGGATGCTGTGCATAAAATTATTCTGATGTGTTTATTTTTACACTAGTACAAAATTAGATAACATTCCATTTGTTGTCTAAGATCAATGTGCCTAAATGAGCAAATCCTTAAAAAAAATCCAATTTATTGTACTTTGTGAAAGTCATTTTAATGTTTAAGAGTCATCTCCCATTGCATCTATTACTGTCACTAAACTAATCCATGACTGTCAGATGTGTGTTTCCCTATAGTTGACAGGAACTATCCAGGTAGGTCTAACAAAACTCTAGGGGGCAGCAGTGGATGCCTCAATGAGGGAGGGGAGTCAGGGAGAAAACCCCATGATTTCCAGGACTCATTTGTCATCCAGAAACCAATGCAACCGCAGGGTTGAAAGGTTTAAAAGTTTGTTAAATGAGCTCCGGACTCCAACCCAAGGCTTCAGTAGAAAGCAAATAAGTGAAATGCTCTGATTAAACAGGTCCCTGAAGAGGAGTTTGTCACCTGGGACTTGATTAAAGATAACGGCAAAGTGGCAATTGCTTAAAAAAAAAAGCCTAGCGTCTTGGGAGACAAACCCTTGTGACCCTCCCCTGGGGGAATACTTCATTTACTGTATCTATTTGGATGCTAGATAGAAGACAATTCTGGTTCTTAGGCGTCATGTGGTTTAATTTCATCTTAGTGTTTAATAGTGTCATTCAGGTATTCGTTTATAGAAAGATGTCACTGGATGTGATTTCAATCAGACAGAACTGCAGGTGCCCAACCTTGATTTATAACAATTTCTCTCTCTATTAGGTGACCATCTTTAATTAAAATCAACAAAACATGATCAATTGATCAATTTAACTAACAATCTTTGTAATGGTGTCCTATATGTGACACAATTTACGATGCAGATTACACAACACGATCATGTATGCAGAACCAAATGATTATGCTTTGGGTCCACCCAGCCACAAGAAAAGCAGCACAAACAGCTTCAACACTGTAATACTAGGTGGCCATTAGGAAAATGAGCTCCCAGTTTCTGTCAAAATCAGAGCATGCTCACTAATTAAACGCCAGTGAAATCCTATTTAAAGACTGGCGTGATCTTGAAGCTTTTGCATTCTGGTCCAAAGCATTATAGTCTGCAGTGTGTCCATGAGCCTTTAATACCTTCCCTGGTATTTAATTAATTATTGTTATGATGTCAGCTGTTAAAGATGATAGTGTACATTTTTTGTTCCTGTTTTCCGTCCCTACCACTTCACTGCAATTGACTATGTTGCAAAGGATGGATATTTTGCCCCGAGGGAGGGACAATTCTTATCTCCACCAAGGCTATTAGTTGCCTCCAATATAAATGGACTGGCTGAATAAAGGCAAGAGAGAGAAAGCAGAAAGAAGTGGGAATATACCAACCGCTGGGCCATGAGGTCGTGTTTCCTGATTCTACATTCCGTTCAGCTCCAGCGCGGGTCTCCAAATTGCTGATCACTTGTAGCTATGCCTTGGGGATGTGCCCGGCCACCACTGCAGACTGAACATCGGGCACGCAGGGACCTGCTAGTGGCTTCTGCAGGACCCATTAATTACAAAACCGCAGCAGAAAACAGGTTTATAATAAAAAAGGGGATTTGGTATGTGTACTGTAATTTGGTTCCTGAGGGAAGAGTTCTCTCCAGGTTTGTTGTCTTCGTGACCTGCCAATTCCTTTTCTTCATTTATTTAAGGGAAGCAAGTGTGGAAATGAGGTTGCATCCATGTTTCATGATGATCAGCAGAGTCCTGGACAGCACCCTCCTTTCCACATACCCTTTTGATGCTTAAGGGAACTTCTTCCCTATAGGTCAAAATTTTTTTAGGGCATTTGAATCCTTTATTTCTGTATCCTGCTGTCTTCTCTTTATTCAGTAGTACTACTAATGCCAAACCCCTGCAGGTCTTTATCATTGGCATGCAGAACTTCTGAAGTTTTAACATTTTGGCAGCAGACCCTCTGGCTTACATTTCATGGGGACGCTGCCTCTTCTTCTTCCACTTTCCTTTTATGCGGGGGCAGATTCTACAACAACATGACTAAATGCATTCAACTTCAAAGCCGAAAATAAAATTCACGCATGTAAAAAGGATACTGGAAGATCATGTGCGGAGGTGGATCTTTTTTTTTTTTAATATGATGTAAATATAGTTTTTTAGGGAATGTTAGAATATATGTTGATAATAGAAAGTGAACTTGTTACAAATGTAGATTTATACATTTATAAATAATTCACTACTCTGTTATTTTGGTGTTTTTAGATTTTAATGTAGAATTTTCACTAGTTTGCTAGTCAGGTTTCATGTATACATGTGCATGCTGCTATGTTTATCATAGTTTTCAATAACTAATGGAGTACTTATTTACAACGGGAGGGTTCAATGTGACAGAATTTTTATGGCAGGCAGAGACCTGCCTTCCAGATCCCCTACGCTTTGAAAGATGCTTAAATATTCACTGCACCTCTCATAGTTGTACCAAGCCTGTTTTGAGCTGTGGAAAACATAAATGTGTTGGCATAAATGTGATTTTTGTTTTAGAAATATGACTTGTGATATATTTTTATTTTTTAAAAGGTACGCTTTCTCATGTGGTTTTTACCTTTTGCTAAAAAATACCGAAAACGCTTTGTCATGGTCTGTGCCCATCTGGCCCTCTCCCATGTGTCTCTTCCAGTTTTCCCAGCAGTTCCCTCTGGCCATCCCGTTTGATGTTCCCCCAGTGTGTTTCCCAGTTCCCTGGGCTGGTGCGTAGCTCATTGGGTTCAGCATATGGCTCAGAGGCTGGTACCCCTCCTGTCATAAGATTGAGGCTGGCC
>JAABNX020000106.1:11975065-11997566 GCA_015163995.2 Mormyrus lacerda | reverse complement strand
AGAAGTCTTTTACGACTTTTTTGGGAGGTTAAAATGTAATTGACAAGTCTTCATGTGTGTTAAGCGTGACTGTGACAAATTGAAATTTAGTATATAAGGTGTGCAGTCCTTCATGGGGCAAGCTTAACCAGCCAAACCATGTGCTCTTTGAAGACTTTTCCAGAGTGATGGGGTTTCTGGTGCTTCACTATGGTACAGATACATGTGGCACAGAAAGTGACAGATTTAGTCTTTAAAATCCACGGATTTCTGTTGTGATGGTCTTACTTATAAGAAGTACACATGGAGGAGAATTCCCAGATAGGCTTTAAATTAAGATCAGGAGCAGGCTAATTCTAGTTAAATTAATGAAAGTTTTGAAAAATGGCTCTCTTAGACATGGCCTACCTTGAGATTAAGTGGGTTGAGATTAGTAAATGCTGACCTATGCCGATTAAGGAGTAGTTTGCTTATCTTTCTGAAGACTGATTAAAATAACAATATACACATGGTGCTGACCTGAGGATGCTTTGAAAATCTGACATGGACCAGTAGTCACATAAATATTGTGTGAAAATGAATAAAATCTGAACCAAAGGATCAGTGGAAAAGGCTCAGAGACAACATTTAAAGAATGACAGTGAGTCAGTGAAGCAAATAGTGTCAAAGCACCCTGCTGTTGAGAGGAAGCAGAAAAATTCTGCAGCCATAAACAAGAAAAGGAACACATGGACTGTCATCTGCAACTCAAATAACCCCAATGACTCTGACATAATTTGTCTTCTTATGTAAAACCAAATGATAGGGTCTGCATTTTTGTAATAGAAATATAACATAAACACGATACGTAAAAAGAATCTCTAATATGTTGTATCATCTTTCAAAGGTCCTGTATAAAATAATTCTGGGGGGTTTCAAGACCTGTAGTGGCCTTCTAGTGAGACCAGATACTAATGCATTAGGGCCAGATTAAAATTTGCAAAACTACCCCATTGACCTGCTTCGTACACATTAGCAGAAGGCCATGCATGCATGTGTGTTTTGACTCAAATCAAATCTTGAATACATCTGACGACATTGAAATATTACACTTTACATAAGCAAAGCACCAATATGTCATGATGGACACAAGACTTTCTGAAAAACTTAAGTTAAAAGAGTTGTTTGGCCACAGTTGTGACATTTGAAGTTAACACATCTTCCCCACCCAATAAGGTCAAAACAACTTGAAAATAAACAAAGCTGTCTCTGAAGTCCACACAGATGACTGTGTGATGGTAAGCACTGAAGCCTGTTGCTATAATCAGAGGTGTGCCAATTAAAGTCTTCTTAGCAAAACCTCCAAGCCAAGCTGCCCTTAAAAGTCCTAATATTGTAAGAATAATACATGAGTCACTGCTCTGTGTCGAGGGAGGGTGGCTTCCTTTCAAACCATGCTGAGGACCTGGGGCTAGGAGCAACCCCTGGTGGTCCCTTGCCTTCAACACTTTTGGTTATGATTAAAACAGCAATGGGGAAACAACTGGAGAATTATCAAAAGGCCAACAGAGCTGCTAATTAGGTTGTTGAAAATTAAATTAGAGAGACAGACAGAGGAGTTTGTGCAGGAACCAACAAAGATATGTAGGTTTTAAACTGAATACTAGAAAAAATGCACCTCTATTTTGTCTTATGTGATTTATTAGGCCACAAAACTGCCGGGGAGACAATTGGCGGCCCATGAGGTCACAAATAGTCCACAAGTCTGCCACTGTATTTGATTGCCCTTTAAAACTGTAAAGGCAGAAGACACAGAGTTGCTGTAAATAAAAAGGCAGTGCTTTATTGGAAATACATTGCTTATAAATGTAAAGAACATAAGAATGAAAAAAGGTTCAACAAATTTAAAAGGTCAGCTTCCTCTTTGGAATCAGCCTGTATTTGAAATGTATCTCTCCATAAATATACTCTAAATATACTATTTTACTTATATAACAGCATACTGTAACAGTTATCTGACTTGTGAATTTCTAACTGTAAGCCAAAATTAATCACAATTAATGGACATAATTACATTGTCTGTCCCGTCCTTTTACTAAGTAAAACTGAATAGAAATTTGACTCTTGTAAACTACATATTGGATATTTCCATGTTTAATTTTTATAAGGCTGTACTGATTTGGCAATATGTACTTCAAAAATGCTGACTTAATTCAATACACAGTGATTTACTGACATAATACAATGCAGGACTGGGAGTCAGCAAATCTGCTCAATGGAACAGAGGGGTGGTAATGTAGTCCAAATCAACAGAGGATCTCTTGTGAAAGCAAGACAGAACTGTTGGAAACTCAGGGGGCTTTATGAGAGGTCCATCAAAGGAGTGACAGGTGTTGGGTTTAGGGTGCTTTCCCTTGTAAATTTAAATCTGAATGAATGTTGCACTTATATAGCGCATTTCAATACACCCAAAGCACGTTACAGAACCAATGGGGAGCCACTTCAACCACCACCAGCACTGTATAGCACCCACCGGGATGGTGTGGCGGCAGCCATTCTGCACCAGTATGTTCACCACACAGTAGCTAATGTGGTGATGGGGAGAGAGCTCTCCGGTTAGATATAGCTAGTGATTAGGAGGCTAGATCTGAAAGGGCCACAGTGGGCCATTTTAGCCAGGACATTGGGGTACCACCCCTAGACTTTCAAAAGATCCTTAGGGATTTTTAATGACCTCAATTCAATTCATTTTTCTATAGGACCTATCACACCAGAGTAGTCCCAAGGTGCTTTACAGTACATGGATGGATTACAACATCATTAGAGAAAGTAATACAATCAAGGATGACGTTATTTTTACAGTGTAGTGTCATTGCACTAGGGCATTGGGATCCATACAGATCACAGAGTGGGCTTTTATGTTGGCTACACCAACACCCATTCCAGCAGCAACCCAGCTTTCTAAGTTGGTCTCCCATGCAAGTACTGGCCAGGCTCAAATCTGCTAAACTTCAGATGGATTACCTAGTCTGAAATGCAGCTGGTATGGCTGCTGACTATGTGGTTGGGTTTAACATATAGGGAATACGGAAAGAATCAGTGATTGGAATCAGCCTCCTGAGATCAACAGTGGATTTACCACTCATTTTTTTGCAATCTGCTCATGAGAATCTGAATAGTGTAGATTATTCAAATACTAAAGTATGCACAATGTCACAGTGGGCCTGCGTTCATAGTGGGGTACTGCAGGGTTCAATTTTAGGACCACTATTGTTCCTAATTTACATTAACAATATTAACACCAATACATACAGTTAACTGGTTAAATTTGCAGACGACTCCAAGGTGGGTGGTGTAGCAGATATTGATCTAGCAGCACAGAGGCTACAATGGGATCTTGATTCCTGGTCTTAGAGGAATGTCTTATGAGGAGAGGTTAGCTGAGCTGAATTTGCAAAGGAGACTGAGGGGGGATGTATATAAGATTCTAACAGGTCTGGATGCTGTTCAGCCAAATGGCGATTTTAATATTAGTTTAAATACTAAGACTCGTGCCCATAAGTGGAAATTATCTTTAAAATGAGTTTGAGAAAGCACTTTTTTACACAGCATGTAGTTAGAGTATGGAATAGTCTTCCTGTTAGTGTAACACAAGCTAAAACCCTGAGTTCCTTTAAATCAGAGCTAGATCTGATTTTAACAACTCTGAGCTATTAGTTGAGTTCTCTCTAAACAAGCTTGATGGGCTGAGTGGCCTCCTCTCATTTGTAAATTTCTTATGTTCTTCACCATGTGGGACAATGACAGCATAAGAGGTACATTCAGGCCTGATGATTAGAAAACAATGAGAATGCATGGAAATGTGCATAACAGAAGAAGGGAGAATAGGCTAAGCTACTAAGGGTAACCTAATGGTTGGTGAAATGCCTACAGCCACAGCCATGCCATTGCATGGGAACGTACTGAAGGCACAACTAGTGTTTACTTAACAGGTGTGCGGTGCTTTGAAAGGACAAAACTGCAGAGGGTGAATATGGAAACCTTGCTGCCAAAATAGTAGTGAATCACATGCCAAAAGGGATATAAAGCACTTGCAAAAGCGCTAAAGTAGTTTTAATTTAGATAAACATGTTCCAAAGCACACCACTTGTAGTGGTTCCGGTCTTAAATGAAGGTTTTACATCAGTGTTTTCCGACCCAGTCCTCTGAGACCCGCAAACAGTCCACATTTTTACTTGAGAGGCAGCAAAATCGTGAACTGGCTGTGGGTCCCCGAGGACCGGATTGGTAAGCACTACTCTAAATAGTGATTTGGAGAATATCTAAATAGAAAATGACCCATGATATAGGGATGGAGGAGCTTTAAATACTCGGACAGCAATTGCTAAGCTATAGCATTCGGAGGTCACTTGAAAAAAACTTTCAAAAAAAAGTATGAACAAAACACAAAAGCCATGAAGACAGTATCAGTGGTGTCCTTTTTAAAATGTTTCAATGGGAAGTTGGGTGAAAAGTGTTATCTGATAATAATGAATCATGGGGGACAATGAAGACTACATACTCAATGTCCTACAACAATAAAACCCCATAATGGCTAAGAAAAACAGGATATCTAGTAATAGTGGAAAAAAAACAACCTTGTCTGAGCTTAAACAGCAGACAGTAAAGAATATTAACTGTGAAAGGAGGACAGTTATTTACTGTGGGGCAATATGTCTTTGTTGGCAGAAATGAAAAATGTGCTCTCAATTGTCAACTGTACCTATGTAAATGAGTTTGTGTTGATGACCGAAAGGTGGCAGCTGTAAGCTAAGCCGACATTGAAAAGTGTTAATAAAGTTTTTTTTTTTAAGGTAAAAGACACAGGAGTTTCCCATGTGTGTGTGTGTGTCAGTCCTCCATAAAAGTTTACATATTCGGTCTAGTATAAAATTTTACGCCCCATAACTGCTGTAGCATGTATTTTTGCTAACAGTCTTTTTCGTGGCTGTGAACAGAAGTCTAGTGATGAAAAAAACAAATACAGGCTAAACTCCCAAGCAAGATGGCATAGACAATTAGATTGTACTGCTAATGCAACTGTCGAAATGCTTCAGTTATGCCTGTATGGAGCTGCTAACAGATCCATTTAACTACTGGCTTGCTAACTTTAGAGTTCGTAGACATGTTCTATAATGCTCCAAATATTTCTGTTTTCAGAAACATCTGTACCATGTGTAAAAGAAAAATGACAAAAAAGAAGCAGACTTAAAAGCAACATCATTCAGGATTTTATGTTTTTGAACCAACACTGTATATAAATTGTAACAAAACTATTTAATTTATGCTAATTACTTTTCAGGTAGATGGTGTAATTAACTCTTCATCAAATATTTCTAAATTTAATTTGGTTTAACATACGAACTACAATTCTCTAATTGTGATTAAATGCTAGATTGTCTAGCAAACTGATGTCCAATGATTACGTATCTAAAAGACAAAACCAAAAGTCAATGGCCAAAAGGAAGAACTAAAATCACATATACAGTATCCAGAAACACTGGAATTTAAATGCATGTCAACTGAGGAAACATCTGCAATTTTTATGGTGTTAAAGAGCCAATGGATCCGACCAAACAGTCATTCAGGAAACGTTCACGAATCCTTCAGGACTGCTGGTGGCTCTTAATAGAACTAGTACTTTAACTGTTACTACTATTACGTTTTTCCATGGTCTCCTCCTCATACCTCATCAGCAATATAACTAGAACACGCTTTTGTTAATAAGGTTATTGATTTCTGGTATGTATAACTGGGAGAGCGCTGGAGTTATAAGATCTCTCCTTGGTGCTAATCTTCCACATATGCCTTTTTACAGCCCAACTCCATGTAATGATTGGTAAAAAAGGGCAGGGTCCAGTAGGCCTTACACTGGAATATCAGCTGAATCCAATGCAAGTACGTATTAAGTAATAACATCAACTATAGATTAAATAAAAAATCAAAGTAGTGAAAATATCTGCAGCTGATTAAATGAACGCAGTTTGGGTGAGATTAAAAGGAGGTTTGCTTTGGCATTTTAATGAAAAGACATCTCCTAAATCATTATAAAAAATTAAGTGCATGTAAATGTAAAAAGGGATCAGTGTAATGATAAGGATTACATCATATCATAATTAGTGGTAGGCACTGGTAGACACCGTCAACTCAGTGTAATTAGAGTTGTGTTGGTTTAATCCCAGGCTAAATCAGTTTCTTTTCAAACCACAGGCTCGTTTGTCAAACATGCTTTTATATCATAACCTAACACTTTATCTTGTAATTAACATGGATCAGAGCAGAAAAGAAACATCAGAGGCACCTGTTTCCACTAATTCATTAATTAATCAGTCTCAGTTAAATACCTGTTTTTGGACGTTTGGGGTTGGGATATGCTGGTTGGATTTTTTTTTAAGGAAAGGAAAGATGGATGGATGAAAGAAGTCAAGATACATTCGCTCATTTTGTATTTTTGTATATAAATCACAATGTCAGTTTATCCATCCATCCATCCATCCATCCATCCTTCAATCACTTATCCTGGTCAGGGTCACAGTGGAGCCTATTCCAGGTATCACAGGGCACAAAGCCGGGGTACACCCCGGACAGAACGATGATGTCAATTTACATTTATAATGTTTCAGCCTACTTTTAGTAAATAAATGCCAGATGGCACTATTAAAAAACACTTTTTTGTTTTAATTTGCTTTCTGCAGAAGTAGAATTTATTTAAACTGTTTCTGATAATATTTTGATCAACAGAAGTTTGAAGGAGATGCTTAAACATGATTTGCTGATGTTCTTCTGTGTGCCTTTCCACAAGTTAATACTATAAATATGTATGTGACCTCCAATGTGGAACAAAAACAAACAGGAGGCAAAGGCACCCTCATTTTAAATGCATGATAACGGACACGTAATTGTCAGTTTCGTTCGCCTGCTTTGCATACTGATAAGTGACACACACCATGAGAGTCTCTTCAGTGCTTTCATGTTGATCGGAATGTAGTCAAAAACAGGTGAAAGTTCCTTGTGCGTAAATGGTACTTCTCCCATTGATATGTGAATAATCAATGTAATTGTCACACCCACGTCCACTCTGGTTTGGCAGTGCTTATCGTTGAGAATGTGCATACTCCTCAGTGTCACTCCAGTTTTACCATTTTAGCTGAGTTTTGGAGGCCTGCCTTAATGCAGTTGTTTCCCTTGTGTTTCAAACTTCCTTTATATGTTTTATTTCTGAGCCTGCCTTGCCCTTAATGGCCCATGTTTGACCTTGGATTTCTCTTTGTCAAATTTCTAGCGTCACTAAAAGGATTTCTGCAATTACATCCTTTCTCTAGGGATGTTGTTCATGACAGTAAAATTAATAATGAAATTGCAATATTACTTTTAAATGTGTTTCATATTTAATTTTACATTAGGGATGTCTATACCCTAAATTGGCCATGTCAGGTTAGCCATTTTTATAATCATCAGTGACATATTGGCATTATATGGCTAATGAATTAAAACACGTTCACGTAAACAAAATAATCAGTTATAAAGTTTTGAGAGATTTAATTACATTTTCTAATGTGCATACTATTCCAGTTTTTTTTTTGTACTAACCATATTAATATTAGTATTGATATTGCTTCCAATCTCCTACTCATACTCTGCCATTTATTAGAAATGATGAAGCTTTAATTTATGTTTATAGCTCGTTCTGCCCACAGCATATCATTACTTTCCATCAATTTTTTTTTATACATGATAAAAATCTTAAATTTTACCTTTTACTATGGTATGTAGTTTTTTTTATATGCACATTCAACAAAACGTCACAGCATCTTTATTAAATGGAAGTCAATCAGAAGTTCTTTTCTAGGATATTACACAAAGACAAAGATTATTTACCTGAAAGCCAGCTTTCTCTTGGCTGCCCCAATTAGAAAGATGTTTTGACGTTGGCTTTGTGCACACTGAGTGAATACGTGCTACATTTGGAGGAAGCTGTGAGCCGTCCCCCCTTTCTATTTGACTTTGACAGGCCACAGCAGTGGGTGATTAGGCTGTCTATAAAGAGAATGCTGATGTTGAGGCTGGTGCTGTGTGTGCTTCCTCCTCTTTCAGATGCTGTGACATATCAGTGTAATGTGCTATAGCGCTGTCTCATTTGGAAATGGATTTTGAAAGGCAGCGTACAATGGGCCAGCGACTGACTTCCCATTATGATGAGGTTGTACTGATTTTTGCTTAACTGTTTAAGCATGCTGAATTAACTATTTGTGGCTTGATGTGATACAAAACATCAGAGCTTGTTTAGTTTTGTTATTGCTATTTTAGTTATGTGTCTGCTTCTATGTCTACATTTTTTTAATGGGGTGTGACAACTGTGGCCCTCCACATTGTTTGTAATAACTGAAAAAATACAATTTATCCACATTAATTTGGAGGATAAGACTTAGTACATTACTGTGATTCTCAGGATATAGATCGGACGATTTATATTTAGAGTAAAACAAGAACTAACAAAGGCTAAACTACACAAAAACTAAGACCAAACACATCTGGGGAATACAGGCAAAGAAAACAGAGCAATGAAATGCAAGCCAGTATATACAAGCACATGCAAACTCAAGAACAAGCATGAACTCAAATAACTGTACACTGGAACAAATACAATGACCGACTGAGGAAAAGAGCAAGAGCAGGCAATTAAATACACAGATAACAAGGTCACGATGAGGGGCAGGTATGGGCCATTACAAGGAGCTACAGGAACAAGTGAGAGTAATTCAAACACTAGGAGATACCTGAAACATGTGTACAAGCATTACTACAAAATTAGAAATACTACAAAAGAGACATGCAATCAAGGGTAACTAATGGTACAAAAAAGGATCCAAGCAGAGATAGAACACATAATTAACAACATATTCACAACTGAAACCAGGCCAGACCTGGCCTCCAGCCAGCCTCAACCCCTTGATAGAGGAGTCTTTTGGTCCAAACCCATCCGCTTAGCCTATTTAGCCATGTGGCAGCCCAGGAAGCAAGGGCAACTTTGAATGGTATGGCCAGCGACAGCAACTGGCCAATCAGGGAGGTGACAGACAGGTCAGGGAAGGACAGGACAGGACAGGTACTGTCTCACCTGGTTCTGGAAATACAGATATGAGAAAATCTAAATCACAGGATCACCAGTTTGACAAGCCCACTTTTTATACCATACAGAATATGACATCAGCCAAACAGTCACTATTAACAGTAGTAAACTGATCAGTTTTTATATTGTTGTGATTGCGTCCGACAGGCAGGAAGGCAGCGAAGCCGTGAAGTCAGGAACAGGGGTTTATTGATGAAAGGCAGGCAGACAGCAACGAACATAAGACAACTTCAATGACAGCTCTACCAGACAGACTCAGACGTGGACTAAAATACACAAGACTGGTAGAACTTAACAGGTAACAGGTGAGTATAATTGGGAATTAACACGAGGTAACGAGGGGGGGTGTGGCATACAGGACGATCGGAAGAGCCGGGCATGACATATCTACATAAACGGTAAAATTGTCACAGTCATCATGATAGGTCAAAATATTATTAATATTATTAATCCTTCTTGCAATTTATTCAAACATTTTTAGGGGTTAAAATGTTAGCCAAGCAGAAGAAATGAAGATTTGGCAGTATTTGAAATTGTTCTTACAAAGGCATATTTATATACATGCAGGAGTAGTCTAACATTTAAATGCTTAATCCAATTTTTAAGTATGGTAATAATATTTTATAAAAAACATGAATGCTTAATAATTTGAATGTTGGAAACTGTAAAGCTGCAGTATTCTCTATCTGAAAAAAGAAAAAATGAAACTGACAAGACAATTACATGTCTGTTATCATGCATTTACAATCGTGTTTGTTGCACACAGACTTTAATTTACAAAGAAACTGAGCCAGACGAGATGCCAGACCACCAGCCATAAGGATAATTGAGCAACTCATGACATTATAGTGTTGTAATTAAGTTTGCCTCCCAAAGTTGGCTAGTTGTACACCTGGAAGGACTCAGTAGCATAATGTAACGTAACATGAATACACAACAGTACGGATGAATGGAATGTGAAATAGCCACCTGTGCAAGTGGTCAAGGATCTAAATTAAGCACAATGTTCACCCTTCAATATCAAAAGAGCTTAAAATGTGTTTGAAATGGTAGGCAAAGGCATTGTCCAGTCATAATAGTAAGAGAGTGAGACAGATGACAAACAGCTCTGGAAATCAATGACTAAATATTAAGATGTCCAACAAGTTTAGCTACACATGGAACTAGTAGCGTGCATCAGCAACAGCACCCAAAAAATTACGGGCATTTAAGATATGACAATCTTCATGACAAGTACAGGGCATAACTCTAAAGACTGAAACTACAACAGATACTATCTGATGTGCCTGATGGAATCACAAAAGTGAAGAAGCGAGACTGAGCAAGTGAAGCAGAACTTCCCCAGTCCCTATAAATGTGAGCCAAATTAAACATTTGATTAGGAAATAAAGTGGGATGTGAATAAAATGTACTACAGTATGCTTTATTATTATGTATATACCGGTACAATGTTATTGGAGATACGTATTTAAGAGATACATCGGTTATTGATTATAGAATATGTAATTATGCAATAGTATCAAGGAAATAAACAGAACGGTGGGATACAAAAACCACCCACTGGGTGTTAATACTCCACCGTTTGTCAATTATAATATAAAAAAAAAAAAAAAAAAGATATTGAAAACAATACCCAAAACCATGTATAGTATTTGCCTTGTTATATTCGCAGCATTACGGAAATGTATGTTACTGTAGTGCCTGAATAAAAGAGAAGCAGGAAGTATTCTACTATTGTCATCCATTTGCCATTTCAGAGCCTCTGGGAGGCTTTGAAAATTCAAGTCACTGTTCCAGTAAGGAAATTATTTGCTTGTGTTTCTCTCCCAGGACTAAGTGCCTCATGTCATAAGCTGTACATGTAAAGGAATGAACATCTCTTCACCTCTTTTCTATGCTCTAAGCCATTGGAATCTGTGACCTGGCAGCTAATGCTAACTTTTATCTCTTCTAAACTGATGTTGCTCCAGTCAGTCCCTCGGTAAAGCAGGGTCCCCAGCTTGCCATTTTGATAGACTGGAAAATTAATGTGACCTCACCTATAACACAGAGGGCAACAAAACAAATGATATCTATTATGAAAAGATAACAATTTGCATATGTGTGATTAAAATGAGCACACTATAGGTTTCATTTTCAGGCTGATTTAGATTTTGTGCCTAATTACTACACAGATATTACCCCATATATGTAAATATAAACAAATCAATTACACAAAATATAATTTGCAGCACACCAATTCTTATATCCTGTGCAATTCATTTACAAGTAACAACATAATGGCTTTTGTTTTATTAGTGCTAACTGAACATAGAGAGGAACAAATTATCTGTCAATTTTTTTAACTAGGTATGTCGAGTGAAAATGGAGGAGAAATACTGGCATATTAGATCAAAATTGTCATTTAAAATTATTCACTGCATATAAGTAAAGAAAAATGAAGTTGTCATTACACACAAGAAACATCTGCCTTGACTAATAATGATATGTCATTAGCCATCAGTAGGCCAAAGCTTATTTAGTAATGGAATGCAAGTCGAAATGCTTTTCAGCATGCCTTAAAAGTTTACGCTCTCACCGGCCACTTACACACCTCCTCATTCACTCAAACTGCCAGAGGTGAAGAGGTTCAGCAAATGTAAAACATAGATTTATGTTTATGGCACCAGTGTTTAAGGCTTTCCGTCTGCTTTGTTCTATGTTATCGTGTTTTTGTTGTTTTTGTCATTGGTTTCACTAAATGTCAGCGCACTAATGGTGTATGACTGAAAATCACTTCTGGATCTGCTTTTTTCTGAACTTAAACCTGCGGCTTTTGCCCATGATGGTCCGGACTTTTCCCTGACATTGTTTTCTGGAATACGTGCGGTCCTCCTCTGAGGCCCGTGTCCTCCTATTGGAACAAACAGCGTACTGTAGGCGCTGAGGCAAACGTGGCGGGGAGTTGGTGAGGCTAAGGACCGGTTTTGGTGGTTTACTGGGAGCTTTCCAGCCTCAGCTCCAATCAGCTCCTTGCTTCTTTACTTCGTGGTGCTTCGTGTATTCTGTTGACACCTGTCTGGTACCAGTTGTTGGCTTGGATCAGGTGTATCAATCACACCACCTTTCTCTTTACCTGCATTGCCGTGGAGTGAATCTCGCGTACACCACGATGCTGCTGTTGCTGAACTGGACCCTATAAATGACAGATCGGTAATAAATAATAAATTATTTTAAAGGATTTTTTTACCACTCACGGTCTGGATTTCCTCTGCATAACTGAAACCTGGATGATTCCTGGTGACGCTAGCATTTTTTCGGAGCTGCTTCCGAATGATTGTTTGTATTTTAATTCCCCGCAAACTTCGAGTTGTGGTGGATGCTTAGCAATTTTTTTTAAATCAAAATTTAGCTGTAAGCAGTTGTTTACCCCATTGTCCTGCTCCAGCTTTGAATGAATTCTGTTTCAAATGAGCCATTCTCCTGCTTTGCTCTGTGTGGTGGTCTATGATCCACCGAGATATAATAAGGACTTTTTAAGTGACTTTTCTGACCTTTGGCTCATATTATGGCTAAATATGACAAAGTTTTAATTATTGGGGATTTTAATATCCATGTATGTTGTCTAGAGAAGCCTCTGGTGAAGGATATTTTAGATTTGCTGGACTCCTTTCAGTTAATTCAGTCAGTAAATGGTCCTACTCAGAAATGTGGTCATACACTAGATCTGGTTCTAACCTATGATTTATCTGTTCTTAACTTGGAGATCATCGATGCAGTGTTCTTAGTCCATATGTTTAGCCCCTCCTCGTCAGTCTGCAAAAAGATGTGTTCCTGTGCGACACAGCCGTTCTTTTAATCCCTCTACTGCTGTTAGGTTCTCCAATATCTTTAGTTATGAAGAGACTATTCAGCCCTCTGTGTCTTCCAACACCAAGGAGTTAGTCCTTCAGTTTAATTTGGCCTGTCAAACTGCCCTGGATTTACCCTGGATTTGGTGGCCCCATTAAAAATCAGACGACCAAAACCTAGTCTTGAACCATGGCTAAACGACAACACCTGGGCCTTTAGATGGGAATACAGGAGGTGGAAAAGGGACAGGTTGCAGGTTTCTTTTTATTTACTGATAGAGAGCTGGCACTGCTATCAGAAAGCTGTGAAAGCTTCCAGGTCTAAGTTCTTCCCTGAATTGATTGCATCTAACTCTCATAACCCTTGTTTTTTCCACACTGAATTCTATTCTTAATGTTCATGAATCTGTACTTACAGAGGCTTCTAGTGAAGAAAATTTCTAAATTTTATTTCTAGGAAAGGTTGTTAATACTAGAGCCCTTATCTCACCACCTTCTCAAGACCCATCTGTTTTAATATCTTGTGTCAGTTTTTTGATCAATTTCAGCCCATTTCCCTGTCTACAGCTGGTTGCAAGAATGAAGCCCACAGGTTGACATTATTCCCCCGCGGTTTCTTAAGGAGGTTATCCCTACGTTGGGTCCTTGTATTCTCACTATTATTAATAGTAGTTTGACCTTGGGCACTGTGCCTAAAAATTTTAAGGATGCGGTTGTACATCCTCTGCTGAAAAGGCCTGGTCTTCAGCCTTCAAACTTTTAAAATTTTAGACCAGTATCAAAGTTTAGAATTTTTAGAAAAAAATGTCTACACGCAACTGATATCCTTTTTGGATGATCATTCAATTATGGAGGTTTTTCAGTCTGGATTCATCATAGCACAGAGTCCGCATTAATAACAGTTTTTAATGATATTCTTCTGGCAACTGACTCTGATTGTGTAGTACTTGTGCTTTTAGACTTAACAGCAGTCTTCGGCACTGTGGATCATGGGATCCTCATCGCTAGGCTGGAGCAATGGGTGGATATTACTGGTCCAGCACTTCAGTGGTTTAAGTCATACCTCTCAGAGAGAATTTTTTGTGTAAATATTAATGGTTTACCTCTACCTTTGCTGTTCTTCCCTGGGAGGTTCCACAAGGTTCAATCCTGGGACGACTCCTTTTTTCACTGTTACCACTTGGTACCATCTTCCGGAAGCATAATATTGCTTTTCACTGCCAGGTTGCCAGGTTTACTTTCCCTTGAAGTACAGGGGTTTATGCTCGGTCCAGCCCCTTCTTGACTGCCTTTCAGACATTAGGCGATGGATGGCTTTGAATTTTCTTAATTTTATCAAGAAGAAGACAGAGGTCATGCTATTTAGACCTAGTGGCTCTAGCAGTACCTCTTCTGTTGACCTTGCTTCCCTTTCCCAATACGAGAAAGCAGTGATGACGAATTTAGGTGTAAAGATGGATTCTGCAATGCAGCATAATGCACATGTAAACACAGTGGTAAAATCTTGTTTTTTTCACCTACGCAGAGTAAAGTCTTTTCTGTCAAAATGCAATCTTGAAACTGTGATTCATGCTTTTATCACCTCACACTTTGATTACTGCAATGCACTCCTTACTGGGATTGGCCAGGGTTCCATAAATCGTCGACAGATGGTGCAGAATGCCACTGCACGTTTTTTAACTGGTACTGGCAAGTGTGAGCACATTACACCGGTTTTGGCTTGTCTTCACTGGCTTCCTGTTCACTTACGAATTAATTTTAAAACCTTTGTGTGTTTTTAAGTAGCTACATGGCTGTGCCCCGCTTTATCTGGCAGAAATGTTACATCCATATGTTCCGACTCGTTCCTTAAGGTCAGAAAACCAGATGCTTTTCCTTGTCCCTAAGACACAACAAAGATGTAGAGGTGATAGGGCTTTTGCAGTGGTGGCTCCAAAACTGTGGAATGACCTGCCTCTGCATGATAGACATGCGCCTTCACTTGTGGTTTTTAAAAGTCGTCTAAAAGCGCATTTTTATTCTTTGGTTTTTGACCCAGTGTGATGTACTGACTATGGTATGTAATCTTATTGTAATCTTATTGTTGTCAGTTATTGTTGTTTTATATGTTTTGCTGTTTTATTCCTTTTGGCACATGTGGGTGTCTTTTCTAATGTGGTGTACAGCACTTTGATCAGCCTTGTCACTGTTTTAATAAGTGCTTTATAAATAAAGTAGTATGGTATGGTACAGTAGTTCCAAAAAGCTTAATAATAAGTATATCTGCTCAAATTCAAGTCTTCCCTTCCATCCATCCATTTTTTATACCCACTTGTCCTATGCAGGGTCATAGGGTTCTTGAATCTATGCCAGAGGCTATGGGCTCAACACAGGGAATAACCCAGGACAGTGCACTGACCTATCACAGGGCACATGCATACACCTTTCATATCTCGACTTCATCAGCTACATATTTATTTAGACCAGAGTGTGACATTATTAAACCCAACCAAGAGATGAATATTATAACTTCCAGGTCAAATTCTGCTCCTGCTGCAGGTGTGATTGTTCTCCATGGCCTCCCCTGTACAGGTTCATTCTATAATTATTCACAACTGATGTATTAGATTATTCTAGGCAATTCCTTCCGTGCTCAGTCTAGGAATTGTAGTCTTTTCGTCTGTTTTTATTTCTTTATTACATTTTATTTATTTTGCAGATGTTATTTTTTAAAAGCCACATATAACCGAGAAGGAAGGGCTATTCAGCCCTGGTAGCAATTTGGAGTTAAGGTCTTTATCAAGAGCCCACTGGTGACATCACTCTGCCAACCCTGGGATTTGAATTGGCAGCCTTCTTATGACAGAAAATGGATCCTACATGGATATTTTTGCCTTAATGATATGCATTGGGTTTCTTGTTTAGCTTGGCATTCTAGATTCTGGTTACTGCTCATCTGTTCCTTCTTCAATCTACAGTCTTGTTCTTGATGATTCCTCCAATCTTGTCCTTGATGGTGCATGCAGTCCTGCTCTTGATGCATAGTGTTAAGTCCAACCCATCTGGCCTATCTGAGTACTTCACAGTGAGCTGTACCAGTGTTGTCAGCCCCAAGTGCTTGGAAACCAGCCTGTCAAAAAGAAGACGGCTGACGGGCAGAAGATCTGGCTTTGTATGTGCATTTGTTAGCACCAGTGTTCCGTATCTTGGACTTTGTTAATAAATTGTTCTGTTTTAAATTGTGTCCCCCATGACAAATATGAAGCAAAAAAAAGATTGCAAAATTTTAAAATATGAATATACATCATTTGAACATTGATATAATTGTTACTAGTGTCTCCTTATATATCTCTTCCCAAGGTTTCAATTAAATTACCAGATAAGCCATTTTTCATTTCCTCATTTGCTTCATGAGTACATTAGGCAATTATCTTCCATTTGCTGTGTTTTTAATCTGCTGGGTGTGGGTGCTAATCGGTTCATGGTACTCAGAGTCCTGTAAAAGCTATTACTTCCATCCTCTGAACCGTAGCGCAGTAATTAGCATTAACAGAAATCAAGTTCTTTGTCTCTGCATGAGAGAAACGACCAACAGCCCTTTCAATGTGTAGGAGGAAGGTTGAACATGTAAAGACAAGCCTCGAGTTATAATCTGTACTGCATTCAAATAAGGGTGTGCATTACATTAAAAATGTTAGCATGCAGTATTATAAGCAATACGAGTCCATGCATTTATACACCTGACTGGTGCACAGGTCATTGAAAATAGATAAAACCAGGCTGGCAGCATAATATTAATAACTGATTTACACTGAAAGGCAGCTACAGTAGTATTGATGCATGTGTTGCTTCTAAAAGATTAAATATATTCATTGTCTTAACTTGGAGTACTAGAAAGTACATTTACCATTTGATTGTAAGCTGATATACTTAAGCTATTGTTTTCAAGTAATGTGTTAATTTGTTACTATTTTAGGATACATAGGTTCTCTTTAGAACAAAATAATACTTGTTCATTTATCACTAAACCCTGCACGGTTGTAGCATGGTTAATAAAGGCCAGCATGCTAACTGTAACCTGAAGACTGGTTGCCTGTTCATGTCTCATGGTTTTGTTTTCCTGGTTGTGCCATCAGGCACTGTTGTTCTTCAGTTTATTGCCACAATTATTAGAGACAAATTAGAAATACATCCTGGAATGTGTTGGAACTGGTATCAAAACTAAGCAAACATGCTGAGTGTTGAAAACATGCCTGGCAGTGGGGCAAAGACTAACATTAGGTTGTTAATTGACAGATTTTGGCATGTAAATTACATGTTGCTTTCAGCAAGTTGCTGTTCTAGATTACTTCCAGGGGAGGGGCACACGGGGGGGAGGGCAACAGTACAATTTTAAAAAATGGAACGGTCACCTAAAGAGGAAAAATTAAGGCTGTCATGAGCTATTAATATTAGGTATTCTCACCCCCTCCCAGCAAACCCAGCTCCCACCCACTGCCACTGATTTCAGCATTTCGTTTATACAATAGGCTTGAATGTCATTGTGCAACATCAAAACAAGAACAGAGAAGCAGGAGGGCAATAGCAGCAGCTAAATTCTTAATGTGAATTTCATTGAGATGCAGAAGCAAGAAAGACTGATTACAAACACACTGTAAATTAGGTGCATAAACATAAATAATACTTCAATCTCTCAACAAACATCTAATTTTTTCACTTAAGACAAAAATATACTAAATTTGATTTTTCAATTATATTTTATCAAACTTACTTCTAAATGATGACTGGGGACTTAGAGTCTTAAGGAAAGAGATTCTGAAGGAATCTTTCTTTGGCGGCTCAGCTTAGCAAACGTCACGGTATATCAGAGATACTGCGGCTTCAGTATGCATCCTGTCACAGTTTGTATTTGTAATATAATAACTGAATGTGATAGTCTTTCACTGTCAGTCATACGCTTACCCACAGAGAGGTTGTCAGGCATCACCTTGATTTCCGTCACGGCTACAGTGTTCCATATTAACAGAATATATATTGGTATTTTTCGACTGCAAGGTTGCAGCATAAAAATTATACTGAAAAGCTCTTTGCACAAAAGAAACACATGAATAAATTTTCCTTTTGGCTAAATGATTGCTCTGGAGTGATAATGATACAGGGCTTTAGTAGCTGGTGAACACTTTGCAGAGAATTCTACCTATTCTACCTGTATCAAACAATAGAAAACGAAACTTTGACCTGGAGTGAGTATTAGTCTATGCCTAGAGAGAAAGGCTGGCTTTGTTTGGCAATTTGTGTCATTCTTCTAGGCTAAAGAGGACAATCAAATATACAGGTTCTACTGGATATAGGGTGGCCCTGGCAGATTGTGTGAAAACATCCTAAGAAATATCACAGAACAACAGGTTAAAAAATAAGCTTTGAATATAAAATAGGGTATTCTGTAGTTCTAGATAACAAAATAATGAAGGGCTCCTCTGACACTGTCACTGCAGTGGCATTGACGACTGGGACCTGAAGCCACATCACTAGAACTCTGACAAGGTGTTATCGACTGGACTAATGACCCAAGTTACCAGGTAAGGAACCCCGTTGAACTCTTGTTTTGTCTCAAGGGAGGCATCGTCACCAGTTAGTCCACAGCTGAGAAAAGCGGTCCAACTCTCATTTCAATGGCATGACCTTTTATTTTCACTAGCTATTTCTCTCCAAGAACATCCTCTGTTGCCCCTACATAGTATACAGACATGTTTCAAAAGATATATGTTTCTAAATGAGTATGTGGTGGCATGGTGCTAGATTGTGCTTCTAGTGATTTGGCCCTAGCTGTGAGTCTCCAGTTTGCTTATTCTTCCTGTATTTGCTTACCATTTGCTTGTATGTCTTCACTGGCGATACAATGGAAAGTGATCTGACCATGGTGTTCCTTGCCTCCCTCCATGCTTGTCCCTAAAATGGGTTCCAATTTACCAAGCCCCTGAGTGGATAAGTGATTTCTAACAAATGGATTGTCTATGGTCTTTCCCTTAAATGAAATTTATTGCCCAACTCAGCCATATACGCCCACTTACTTGGGAAATTAATATTTCACGTGGCTGATTCAAACAGCCTTGAAGAGCTTTGCCCAAGTGCAACCCCCTGCAATTCCCCAGCCCCTCCACCACTGTATTTGAAATCCACACCAATTAAGTGTCACAGCAGAGGCTTCTGTTTTGAAATTCGAGGTCCTTTCTTCTCTGCTCTTTAACTTCTAAGTCCCTGTAGTCTTCATTAACAAATGGGGGAGTGCAACCTGAATTGGAATCGAGGTGTGCGTGTTCGGCACATAACAAGATGTTCCCCAGCTTTGTGTCTCTTGCATCCTTTTCATCCCCAGTGAACCAAATGCTTTGTGGGTGAAGAGAGGCCATGGTGAGGAAATATTATGCTCCAGGTACATTAGGGCCCATTTTGGTCAAGGCGTAGGAGAAGAAAGAATATTGCTTATGAATGGGTAATGGAGTTTTCATGGCATGCTTCACACTTATGATTGGATGATGTCCTTTCTCGCAGTAACAAGTGCCTATTGTGCAATGTTTTTACAGAAATCAATGTTCTAGCTAACCAGCCACACAACCCCCCCCCCCACACACACACACCTTTGTATTCTTTTCTTAGTGGAGAGTGTTAATTCATTTCTATAGGCATAACCCTAATCCCAACAATGACAGCCTTAACCCCTACCCAGCCATAACCTTAATGATGAGTAACCAAAAAAATAGAAGACATTTGATATGTTTAGCTTTTTGATTGCAGTCACAGATTTATAAAGTTGTGGGGATCCCTGGTGTTCTAGTGGTCAGGATTTGGCACACTCACCACCACAGACCAGATTCAATTCCCAGTCAGGGAATTCCAAGTGTCAGCTTGGACCCTTCTTTTAGCACTTGTTATCACTGAACAGGATGTGTGAAGAACCTTCAAGTGAATGAACAACAGGAAGGCACTGGGTCCAGATGGCATCGTAGGACATATATTCAAGGCCTGCACCTACCAGCTAGCTCCTGTGTCTATGGTAATATTCAATCAAAGAGTTGATTGTGGATTTTGGGAGGAAACGGCCAAGGAACCTCTTCCAGATCAGGATCAACAGCACTTCAGTGGATAGCTTCAAGTACCACATCCACATAACTATGGAACTGACCTGAGATATGCCCACAGACTACTTAGCGAGGAAGGGATACCAGCACCTCTATCATGCCAGGCATCTCAGGGACATCAAGCTGCCTGGCTGAATGCTGAGAAATTTTTGTCCTGCTACCATCGAGAGCATCCTGACAGGGAGCATCACCACCTGGTTCAGGAACAGCAGGCAGCAGGACTGCAAGTCCCCGCAAAGGTCTGTGTCGTCAGCAGAATGCATAATCAGACGGGCACTCCCACACCTCTTAGACATCTACATCAAACAATGCAGATCTAGGGCCAAGAATATCACCTAGGACCCCAACAATTGCCACTTCTTTCCGCTGAGATCAGGGAAACACTACCGCTGCCTGAAGACCAGCACTGAAGAACTGAGGAAGAGCTCCTTCCACCGGGTGATATGGATCCTAAATAAGGTTGATGTCTAAGACTGTTCATTTCCCCCCGCATCACATTACTGCGTATGTATGTATGTATGTACCATTGTATACTCCTTGCACAGCTGGAATGTAAATATCAACCTTATGTATCTATTCATCACTGTACATACTGTATGACTGTGCATGTGACAACCTTTAATTTGATTTGATTTGCGCTTCCCCTTTTGGGGGACTGAAAAACTGACCCACAATACCAAAATAACAGGTTTTTATGACATAACATAACCCACAAAATCACAGATCCATATTTTAAAGCCATTGATTAAATTGCTATGTTTCTTTAGTACATACCAATAGCATTGTATGCTACTATTCAATTACTTATTTAAAAAATCCTGAAATCATTATGCCATGCCACTATTAAATGACTGGATTTCTACCCATGAAGAGAATAACACTAAAATTTTCTGAAAAGATACATGACTTACACCTGTATGTATCCTGACTGATTCTCTATGGCAGCGTTAGGTATAAAGGATCACAACTGCATCAGGTACAGTAACTGTTTACTTTAATCCTTATTTAAACGATCGATTTCTTTACAGACATGAGATCATCTTGTTTCTCTGGGAAATTCTTGCCAAACATTCAGTGATGTTTTAATGTATTGATTGTAATAAGCAGAAGGAGCTTGTTTGTATACAGTTCTTGGGTAACTTGGGTGCAAACAAGCAGGATTCCTGTCAGCTTCTCATTGTTCATTGGGGTCATGCTGAAAACACCTCTTAAGCATAATTCATACCTCAGCAACGTGCTGGTGGGTGATGGCTGGGGGCGGCCCCTTTCCATTGAAAGTGCCTTTTGAGATCCTGAGTAGCCCTTTTTGAGCACCAACAATCATGCCCCTGTCTGCCAAATTGTACCAATTGTATCCCAAGCCCGTCCAACTACACCACCTCCACCACCCCCAGTCGAATACCAGCCTGTGCATGGCCCTGGGTTTCCTTATGCTGCTGAAATCTAAAATAAATAATGTTCCTGACTTGCATAGAAAGCAGGTACCTCAGCTCATGTCATGTTGATTTCATGGGATTCTTCATAAGGTAATATTTTTGGTACTATATATTGCATTACTATAGTGGAATTTGATCGCCTAATTTCCAGATCCAATATCCAAACTTTGAGGCCTGCATGACCATATTACCCTGATTACTGTTATTCTGCCTGGTAATCACTTCATTTCAGTTATTTATCTGTACAGCAGACTGAGGAAACTGACGCCCATTGTTGCCCTGTAGGTGGTACACATAATCTAATCCAGTGGTCACTGTTTCTCCTGGCACAGAGATCAAGTCCTGAAAGAGGTGCTTTTTTGGCCTCTGTGGTTACAGTAAAATTTGAGATTCAGTGCAATAGCTGGGGTAATGCTTCCTATATATGTTAGGCCCCGGTGGTGAGTTCTCAGACAATGTCTGAGAATTGGCTGAGGAAGCTCAGAACAATGACCTAAGTGCAATATGACAGACGCAGCAGTTCAACTCTTTTTTTCTGCCAGCTACAGTTATATTTGGGTGAATGTTTTAGAGGATAAAGAAAACCCAAATAATGACCCACAACAGTCAAGACTTAAGCTAAATTCAATTCTAAGCCCCCCCCCGTGCCCAGAATATGTATTCTATTCTATGTAAATAGAAGTTCCCAGATTGGATCAAATTATATATGTTATTATAAGCTTTTGACCTCATTGCTGCTAGTTAAAAGTAACAGTCATTCCCTTGAGTGAAAAATGAATTAGACTACAGGTGGACAGTCTAAATTAAACTCCACTGTTTCTGAATGAGCTACTAAATGGTTTCTGCCTTTTCCATATTAGAAATATGGCAACCAGCTCACAAGCTGTAGAATATTCTACTTCTCATCATGTTGTCAATTTGCAAAAGTAACTACAGTACTGCTTTGACTAATCATATCTTTCCCAAAAATAGTTTTTTGACGTTTAATAT